>JADLZN010008656.1:0-342260 GCA_018155175.1 Sinocyclocheilus anophthalmus | reverse complement strand
TTTTAAAAAAAAACAAAAAAAAAAAAAAGAAAATATCTCCTTTGGAGGGACTTTGAGATTTGTAACTGTATAGATTCTTTTTTATGACCAAACATACCCACACTAACACCGACTAAAATTAAAAAGTTGAAAATGTGAAAAAGCATAATAGGGCCCCTTTAAGATAAGTGCAAGTGGAAATATAACACAAAATATATTTTTTTGTAATCCATATTAAGAAAGCCTACTATAACTAGAACTTTCAAGACCCAACTCGTATTCTTCTGAAGCATAATGACTCTGAATCAAAAGCAAACTGAAATTTAATATGTTATTCATTCTGCCAATACAGTCTGAATCAAAAATGGTGGCACACTACATTACTTCAAACATCACTGATCCTGGATATCTTGATGTCAGTCACGTGGTGTGAAAGAACCAGTATTTGTCTGGGCTGTGTATGCACGAGTTGATCAATGTTCAGAATTAAATTTCATTCCAAAATATTCAGAAGAGACTTCAGAAGACACATTTGTGCCGCTACATTTGCAAAAATAGCAATTCATCCAAAAATGAAGAAATGTAAGTTACTTAAACAAACCTTTCAGAAAATGATGCAAAATCGCAAAACACTAAAACCTATCAATTAAATCAATGTGAATTCTACTTACTTCACTTTAGGCCCGTAGTATTGCAGCCATCTTGTTGCCTTTGACTCCACGCTGCCTTTGCTCTGAGAAAAACATTGATTTAAAAAATATGCAAGTATGAGTTCGAAATAAAAAAACGTTGAGGAACAATAATTATATATATATATATGTCAGTGGCCCTTGGCTTGGTATTGTTGGCAGAATTCGGCCCTCGGTGAAAACTAATTGAGGAACCCTGATATGAGCTGTAAGTTTCCCGACATGTTGCAAGTTGACGTGTTGCAAGCTTAATTTAACATCACAACTGACAAATGTATGAAATACTCGGAGTCAGGTATTGAAAATATATATTTTTTGACGTCACTACAGGGAACCGATTATTAATGAAGTCATGTAAACGCGCTTACTTGCCGTTGTCTGGTTACGGATGTACAGTGGGTACGGAAAGTCTTCAGACCCCCTTACATTTTTCACTCTATGTTATATTGGCAGCCATTTGCTAAAATCATTTTAGTTATTTTTTTTCCTCATTAATGTAAACAAAGCACCCCATATTGACAGAAAAAAAAAAAACAGAATTGACATTTTTGCAGATTTATTAAAAAAAAAAAACTGAAATATCACATGGTCCTAAGTATTCAGACCCTTTGCGGTGACAAATATATTTAACTCAGGTGCTGTCCATATCTTCTGATCATCCTTGAGATGGTTCAACACCTTCATTTGAGTCCAGCTGTGTTGATTATACTGATTGGACTTGATTAAGAAAGCCACACACCTGTCTATATAGACCTTACAGCTCACAGTGCATGTCAGAGCAAATGAGAAGCATGAGGTCAAAGGAACGGCCTGAATGAGTCAGAGACAGCATGGTGGCAAGGCACAGAATTGGCCAAGGTTACAAAAAAAATTTCTGCTGCACTTGAGGTTCCTAAGAGCGCAGTGGCCTCCATAATCCTTAAATAGAAGGCGTTTGGGATGGCCAGAACCCTTCCTAGAGCTGGCCGTCGGGCCAAACTGAGCTATCGGGGGAGAAGAGCCTGGTGAGAGAGGTAAAGAAGAACCCAAAAAAATCACTGTGGCTGAGCTCCAGAGATGAAGTCGGGAGATGGGAGAAAGTTGTAGAAAATCAACAATCACTGCAGCCCTCCACCAGTCGGGGCTTGATGGCAGAGTGCCTCTCCTCAGTGCAAGACAAATGAAAGCCCGCATGGAGTTTGCTAAAAAAAAAACCTGAAGGACTCCAAGATGGTGAGAAATAGATTCTCTGGTCTGATGAGACCAAGATAGAACTTTTTGGTCTTAATTCTAAGCGGTATGTGTGGAGCAAACCAGGCACTCATCACCTGTCCAATACAGTCCCAACATGGAAGCATGGTGGTGGCAGGCATCCATGCTGTGGGGGTGTTTTTCAGCTTCAGGGACAGGACGACTGGTTGCAATCGAGGAAAAGATGAATGCGGCCAAGTACAGGGATATCCTGGACGAAAAACCTTCTCCAGAGTGCTCAGGAACTCAGACTGGGCCGAAGGATTACCTTCCAACAAGACAATGACCCTAGCACACAGCTAAAATAACGAAGGAGTGGTTTCACAACAACTCTGTTCTTGAATGGCACAGCCAGAGCCCTGACTTAAACCCAAATTGAGCCATCTCTGGGGAGACCTAAAAATGGCTGTCCACCACGTTTACCATCCAACCTGACAGAAATGGAGAGGATCTGCAAGGAGCAATGGCAGAGGATCCCCAAATCCAGGTGTGAAAAACTTATTGCATCTTTCCCAAAAAGACTCATGGCTGTATGAGATCAAAAGGGTGCTTCTACTAAATAATGAGCAAAAGGGTCTGAATACTTAGGACCATTTCAGTTTTTCTTTTTTAATAAAAACAAAAATGTCAACAATTCTGTGTTTTTCTGTCAATCTGGGGTGCTGTGTGTACATTAATGAAAAAAAAAAAAAAACTTAAATGATTTTAGAAAATGGCTGAAATATAAAAAAGAGTGAAAAATATAAGGGGGTCTGAATACTTTCGTACCCACGGTACATGTAAACGGGGAAAACTGGTTGTTTTAATAAGCTGATATTTGTGAGTTATTTTACTGGTGTGCATGTAAACGTGCTCAATGACGGTTATATTTAGAGGTGGACCTACATGCTTTTATTCCAACAAAAAATAAACAAAATACAATAATACTAAAATAATAAATAAATACCATAATACCAGTATTTGGCCCTATTCTGATATTCTCTATATGACATATATTTTAGTTATATATTAAGGATTTATGTGTCCCCATTAAAAAAGAATGTTTTCCATTAAGATTTTATTAGGCCTATATAGATATATATCATATAATATATATGAAAAACATTAACTTAAAAATGTTCCATAAATCATGCTTTTTTTAATACTGCATTCAATTAATATCAATCAAAAGTGCAGTGGGTTGTTTTGATTTAAATAACTACAAAAAAAAAAAAACAGCTAAACAATAAAAACAAAAATATATAACACAATTAAAAACTGATTATGAAATAATTAAAAACGAAGTATCGTTTTTGCAAATAACTCTTCATATATCTATATATACTGTAGATCATATATCGTATAGGCTATATATTATATACACATACTTACTTGTACTATATATTATTATTATTTTAATTAAAAAAAGAATCTTAAGGGATCTCTTTTCAATCACTTTTTTTTTTAAGTAGGGGAATGATTTTGAAAATTCGACCCTGTTACCATGAATTTGTAAGTAACTAATTAATACTAATTATTATAATAATTAATAAACCATGACCTTGAAAGGCTGGTAATGGCTAAATTAACTGTAAAACTGAACTCTGTTACTCTTTGATAGCACTAAAACATGCCAAAACACGTACTGCAAGGTTTCAGTTTAGCTTGACTTGGCAAAATGTAATATATTAACACCAAAAATACTTTTTTTTTGTCCAATAAAACATTTAAACTCTTAATTCGCTTTAAAACCCACCTTTTCACAACAGAAAAAGCACCCATTTCAAATGACCCAGAAGGTATTGCAATGTGTCTTTGTAGGATGAGACCCATTTATCTAGCATCTGACATTCAGACTGCATCTTTCTGGAAAGATGCACATTGTGTTGCTCCCCTGTGAGAGCTATTCTCGGTGCGTGCTATTAACAGTATGCTCATCTGTGTCACCCACTTCCCCCACTATCTTCCCTCTCTCCTCCATCCTCTAACCCCGTGCAGCCTTCATCCCCATGCCTCTAACTCAGACAGACTCACACCTCCCCATAGACTAAACTGCATAGTCAGTGATGACGCCTGATAAAATCCTTTCCAGTCTGAAACTAGGCTCGATATGGCTCTCAGATGACAGATTTGGGAATTGCTTTTGAGCACTAATAAATATGTGTAACCTTTCATGCAAATTTAAAAGGATTCAACCTCATTTTACGCAATAATGAGCGAGCAAAGTCATTGCAAAACAACACAGAACCTTTAAAGCTGGAGTGAGAGGGAAGCAATCTGTGAAAAAGGAATGATGCTATGCAATTCTCCATCTTGCAGTAATCTTGACTGGCCACTGAGAGGCCACAGTGACCAAGAATGAGTCATCAGCACAGGAAAGAAAAAGGCGTCCAATCAAATCGCAGTAGGCTGGTAATAGATGGTATTTACATGCTTGCATGCATACATCCTATCTTGGTGTATACATTTTTATTTATTTTTCTTTAAAACAGAAAATGATAATTTCACAACAGGCCGTCTCAAGCAAACCCTTACATTAACCTTCTGACATCTACAAAACTGTATCAAAAGTGCACCATAGTGTTATACATCTTTTCTGGTTCTATCCTCTTTTTTTGGCTATATCAGTAATATTATTATAATTCTCATAATATTTATACAAATATCACTCTGTACAAGATAGAAATACATAACCCGCAATGCCCCGCACCCGGAGCGCTTAGACCCTCCCCGCCATTATAATAAACACACCCGCTTTCCCCATGCACAAGTCTTCAGCCCTCTGAGAGCCACAGGAATCAAAAGGTTGCAGCATGAAAGTTGAATGCAAATCCTGCTCGTATCATACAGTCTGTTACATTAAACACATTCTCTCCACGGTAAAGGACTGAACACGAGTGATGAAACGCTCCCACAACGTAAAAACAACTGACAAACAACGTTCAAAAGGCCTTGCGACTGCATCGCGTCCAACGTTACTGCTGTGTGGAGACCGGCGAGAGTGGGCTTGGACGGGTGGGGTGGGGTGTGTGTGAGGCGCCGCTGCAGTAAGAACCTGCGCAGGTGGGATGCAGCAGGGTTCAGCGTACAGGCACGCCTGCTGCACAGGTGTCTGTAAGGGGACGCCACTCTGGCCTCTCTCAGTCTCTGGACTGGTAAAACAGGATGTACCCGGACTCCGAGTTCTTGGAAATTTCCGAGGTTAATCCGTAGAACTCCTCAATCGCCTGGGCATCAATTTTCTACAGGAGGAAACAAAACACTTTTTTTAAACAAATGCAGAAAGACCATTCTGTAATCAATTACTTTTCCATGACATTTGTAGAGAAGTATAACTAGAAAAATATAAATTCACTATAAAAACACTATATGATTTGATTGACTTTTTATTTATTTTTCTTGTTTTATTATTTGAAAAAATTATTTTATAAAAATTGCACTCCAACCTTATAAAGTAAATATAGATTTTTCGAGTTATGCTTAGCTCTAAATTAATCGAAGCAATCTATATTTACTAAAACTCAATATAATTTTTTTTAGCTATATAGTTTTTAAATTAATAAATAAATAATTAACAATACAATTATGTAAAAAAGTAGCGTGTTTTTAAAAAGATTATGTTTTTTTACAATATTACATCTTAGCACACCACACCAATATATATATATCTATTATATATATATACTAAAATAATATAATCTTTATTTATTTAATTCATTATAGTAAACTTATTTAGGATATAAAACCTAAGTGGTTTCATTGTTGTTTTAGTTCAGTTTTTGTTTTTTTTATATATTTTATTATTATCCCCCATGACTGTGGGAACCCTGAATCTTGCAAATTTCTAAGTAAATAACTAATACTTATATATGATGGATGACAGCTTACCTCTACGATGTCATCATCAAACAGTAGCCAGAAATCATGACTCTTTACAATTGCGATGTAGTGTCCTCGGTTTGGACCGCTATAAAAGCACACACACATACATACACAAATCAAGGAAGCAAATCAGTACAGTTCTCCTTTTTTTTTTTTTGCAAGGACAGATTTCAAAAAGCTTGCATGAAGAGATTCTGTTTACACAAGCAAGTATTGTGAAATCAGACAATGGAGGAGGAAGAAAAACACATTTATAAAGGTTTGAAAGTCCATTCTGGCTTCCTGGATTTCATTAAAACTTGTATTGACTCACCTGCCACAATGCACCACCACAGCGACCAGGTCGTAAAGCCTCTCGGGATTGGTGGCATCACCAGAGGTGTTAAAGAGGCGGAGCTCCAGAGGGAAGACCACGCGGTAGCTTAGCTTAGTGTAGCGCTGCAGCTGCTCCATGTATTTAAATCTCTTCAAGTGCAAGGCGAGGATCATGGGAAGTTTCTTAACCCGCATTCTAGAGTCAAACACATTCATGTATTAAGTATATGCAGTAAATATATGTTCAGAAAACCAGGAGGCAGCTGGCAGAAATGAATGCTCACCGTTTGTGTGCCTCTTGTTTACTTCTGCATTCCTCACAGTAATATTTATACTCACTGCACAAGGTCTCTGTATTACTGAAACCTCTATAAGGGGCCAGTAAGGAAAACAATAGTTTATTCAAACGGACACCTATTCATGTTTAAACTGGGTTCAAGTGTGAGTGTGCTTTCAGACCTGAGACAGTGTGTGATTGAAGTGTTCTGCTCCACGTCCACAGACAAATCCAAGAAATCCTCATCTTTACTGCTTATCTGTGAGAGAACAAAGTCCAAAGACACACCTCAGATAAAAGCACAGCCAATCACAGTCAGCAGAACTATCAGGATACCGTCTTACTGGACTAAAGGGTTTGAGGTGCTATTACCGTCTCGCAGGTGAGGCATCGCGTCTCATTGGTCAACGTGCCCTGGAAGATCTCATGAACCCAGGTGGAGGAGGGTGGGGTGCTGTTATTGTTCTCTGAATCGAGTGTCCCATTGGCCAATTTGCCATTCTGCTTGTCTTGTTTGCGCTCTTCTTGTAGCAGGTCTGCTATAGTGTTCAGCAGGTAGTTGAGGAACTCGTGTGCATCTTGTTGCATGTAGTTATCAAACAGTTCTGTGGGAGGACAGGGAGAAAGAATGTTATCACAAGGAATACATGAATGTTGAATGTGTCAACAACTAAGTAGTAGATGGTTTTGCCATGATATTTCAATTACAGTGCTGCATTTGAAAAATATTAAGTTTTTGTGGTAACACTTTACAAAAAAGGTTCCATTTGTTAACATGCACTAACAATGAAAAAATACTTTTAAAAAAAACACTTTTATTTATTAATCTCAGTTCATGTTAATTTCAACATTTACTAACACATTATTAAACTCAAAAGCTGTATCTGTTTATTTTCTTGGTAACACTTTACAATAAGGTCACAATTGTTAATGCACTAACAATGGCCAACACATTTGTTACAATATGTATTAGTCTTTGTTAACATTAGTTAATAAAAAACAATTTAGGTCATGTTAGCTCAAGTCGATTAAACAATATTTACACAGATGCTACTTTTTATTGTATTAACATATTAGTAAATTAACATTAACTTCAACTATGATTAATACATGCTTTAGAAGTAGTTTTCATTGTTAGTTAGTTTATGGTTAAAAAAATGCTTGAACAATCGCTCCAATGTATTGAATTCTACATTGTTAATTAATTTTATTTAATGCGTTAACTAACGGGACTGTACTATAAAGTATTAGCAGTTTTGTACATGAAAAAACTTATAGTTAACTAATTTGTAGCTAACGTCTCATCATTCATGGTTTGCTTTATGCAAATTAATTAAGTATTTGTTAGATACTATGCATAAATTATATAGATTGTGTAAGTGTGATGCAGGTGTACTGGTACAACAATAAAAATCGTTTTTTGCTGTTGTTCATTGTTTATTTAGTCATTTTGTTTCCTTCAATGCACTGAACAACTTCTTGGGCTTGTACATCAGTTTCTGACCAAGAACTAGCATCTAAATTCACAGTAAAGCCGAGAATTCAAATGAACTCGAAAACAATCCCTTCCTGCTCGTGTTACTTACCATTCTCTTTCCTTAGTCTTGTGATGAACTTCTTCGGGGGTATCACACCAACCTTCCTCTTCTGGTTGGCTATACTGTGGAACAGGTCGGCCAGGCAGGTGAGCAGGTTCTCTTTGCGGCGCGGCTGGCTCCTGTACGCAAGGATCTTCTCCCGGAACGGCCGGCAGAAGTACAGAGCCTGGAGCACAGAGTTACAGTAGCACGTGTTTCCAAACTGTGGAACGAAACAGACAGAACACACACACTGATTCCAGAGCATAACAATAAACACGCTGGTTGGAGGAGACAATGTGAGACAACAGGGAATGTCTTTGCTTACGTTGACCAATCCGAAGTAATGCTCATTGACAGGGAACTGCTCCGAGCCGATCTCTTTCTCCAAAGCGGAGGCATTGGCGCCCTGCAACAGAACAGGTGAACAGCTGTTCAGGCACTTACAGCAGCATACAATTGGATAAGAGTGTCTTAAATGACTACGTTAACCACAGTTTCTACCACATACAGTTACTACAGTAAAACTATGGTAAGTTGGTAAATAAGATGACTAAGTAATTCTTACATTTTTAGAAGAAGATACAATTGTAATCAATTGTGGTTTTGCAGTATTAACTATAATTCTAGAAACTTGCTACACTGTGACGGAAACTATGGTAAACGGTAAAGACGTCTGATACACATCCAAGACACATTTGATAAGATTACAACAATCACTGATCAACTGATCGAAAATTAGTGTTTTAAAAATGCAACATCACAAAAAACACGTAAATGTGAACCTAAAAACAACTACATTAGCATTTCACTGCCGTCACTTTTACATTTAAAAACGCCAAATACAATGGGAAAAAAATTACTTAATCAAAATGCGAATAAAGCAGATAATATATGGATATATACCACACTGGGTACGGAGATGCAGAGAGGGGATGGGACCGTGAAATCACGATGTGACCGCACTGGCAACAGCTTAGCACTGAAGCACAGGTACACTGAACGCATTTTTCATCAGCATGATGCTCACGTTTGCCATACCTAACACAATGCTTGGCTGAATGCTTGTACTCATTTATTACACATAAATAGCAATTGGAGATTATTTAGATGTCACTGTCTCGCGCTTATTAAGCACATCTCGCGATCATAACCCGAGCTGAATGACACTTCAGCTCAGCAGTTAGCAGATCTCTGCTTTGCTGCCTTCAGCAAATCCTGTAAGGAAGGACGGGCGAATTTAAAAGCCTAACGTTGTGTTGTGACGACAATACGGTCGTGTCGTATATCTACCAACTAACAATAATTATTTAGGCCCAAGGCAAAACTCATAGCAAGCACACAGACGGATAAAGACAGCTCGCAACTGCAGCAGAGGAAAACTGGCAACCCAAGGAGTCCGAATGACTGAACTAATGCAGCAAGCGACCCTTTACAATATCACGCGAGTACTGACGTCCAATTATCCGCGATTGAAGTGATATTTACTCACCATGGTACAAAAAGAGGCAAATTTGGAAACTGTCATTAGGATTTCCATTCGCCCAGCGCCATCTTCCACCCAATCACCGCGCGGAGGCGAAGAGGAGTCCCAGTGAGGACAGACTGCGTCCCTGCCAGCGCGAGATCCGCGGGGTCTTAGCGCCCACCCTCAATCATCTGCTGATGGATTACATTCAGATCATTTGATATAGCCACACACACAAGGGAGAAATTACATAGAAATTATACAATAAAAAAAATATATTTTTTTAAATATATAAAACTACGTCGTAATGCATGTCAGTATTTTGAATAAAATAATGCTGTAGCTACAACTCATTCGTTAACTAGTTACCGAGAGCATATTCAGTTGAGCAGAGGGCCATGTGGCAATACTTTCAGAATTCGATTTAATCAATTAACTTGTAATAATAAAACTAATTACGTAAGCTTTCTGAGGTACTTAACCCTGTCTTTAAAGCTTATTTTGAAAAGTATTTAAAAGGCATTTACCAGAGCTTGTGGGCTGATGTGTTTTTAATGTCAATTTATAGCAACATTTATTTATTTAATACATTTTGTGTTTTAAATAAATATTAGATTATATTTATTAATTATAATATACAAATATTTATGTTATAAAATATTTTATATGATCTAATCAAGGTTATTTTCAGTTAGATTAAACTAATTAGAATGAAGGTTAAAGGTTAAGCTTCTTATTTAAAAATAAATACATTTACGCGATTCTTTGAAACTATAACAATCCATACATTGCTCTCTAAGACAGGTTTAAATGAGTACAAAAATAAAAAATAAAATAAAAGTTCCCTGTTTTTGTAAGACGATGACATCACTGCCCATGGACCAACAGCTCGGATACTTTTACTCAGGCAAATGAGTAGTCCTCCTATTCGTGCTTTGAAGGAAGCACCGCAGGACCCTGTCAATCTCTTTCCGCCGTACCCGCCATCTTGCGAGCAACCGGGGGTAAGATGTGCTCCAGACATTATGTATTAAATCGTTAATTACATCGCTTTCGTTGAGCAGAAGTGCCACACAAAGCGCCCAAAAGATATCTTACCTGGCATGGCATCGAAATTAAGCCCGCATGAGCGTCGCTGGATGCGGTAAAGAGTAAAATACAGTGTCCAGCTGGAGCGTGGCCGTTCCATGTGGGCCATGCGTTTACAGGATACGCGAGAGTCGTGAATATGAAAAGGACGTGTAGAAATATTACCGATTTCTCTGTATTTTCGTACGATGTATTACGAACACAGAAATATTTTCGACAGTTGCAGGATGTCACTTCAGTTCGGTCCTTTATTCAACGGTGTCGATGTGTTTCTTGGCCATGAACTAATGTTTGCTGGAGCTAAAACGATCTTTTGTCAAAAAGACGTCTTACTGTGTTTAAGTCATAAGTGTCTATAATTATTTGTTCTTCATTATTGGAATAATTGCGTTGTTGCATCTATATAAGCGATGTACATTTTACTTGCTGTCTTTTTGTTGAATTATATTATACAGTTAGTAATGACTAAAGTCTCTAAGCTAAGTATGGTATTTAATATACCGTGGCTGGATATCAAATAGTTAAATGAAGTGCTTGAGAACAAACTAGAAATTTGTCTTAATTGTATGTCTTTTGCACCCAGTAATCAGGCATCATGACGAACACCAGAGGCAAGAGGAGGGGGACCAGGTATATGTTTGCCAGGCCCTTCCGCAAGCATGGTGAGTTCATTTATATCACAATATTCATTTTGTACTGTGCTTTAGCACAAACATATTGTGTTAGAAATTTTTAGATCTGACACTGCTTTTCATTCTATAACAGGCCCAATCCCTCTGTCCACCTACATGCGCATCTACAAGAAGGGTGATATTGTAGACATCAAGGTAAGATTTATTAAATGAAAGAATTGCTACAGTATACTTTTTTGTTGTCAAGTGTAATTTATTAAAATACATTTTTATCCAGGGCACAGGAACCATTCAGAAGGGCATGCCTCATAAATGCTACCATGGCAAAACAGGACGCATTTATAATGTTACACAGCATGCTGTAGGCATCATTGTCAACAAGCAAGTCAAGTAAGTACCTCGCTGAACATGACATGATCTACACATCTACAAAAAAAAAATACATTTTAAATGTCATAATGCAACTCAGACTAGCTAGTGATAACTGGAGGTTAAGTTACAGTCAAACAAGTACAGAAACCACTTGGTTAGTCTTTAGCTACAAAGTTAAGTTCTGAATTAATATCTAGGAAAAATGCCTAATGTAAACTTTTATTGATATATTGTTTTTATTTTTAAAGAACAATGTTTTTTTAATTTAACTTAAGTATTTAACCTACCAGTTCTGTGTTCTAACAGTTTTAACATTTTTACATATACATTATCAATATAACTGAAGGCTTTTAATGTGTAATGCCCCAGATTCACTTTGCCATAAGGGCTATCCAGTGTCCTAAGTGGTCATTAATGTGGGCGAGAGCAGTCATCCTTATGCACCCTGGACAGGCACATTAATGCCTTTGCCAGATTGTCAATATGGAAACATTCCACTCATGGATAAATCTTGTAAATGTACAACGCTTGTCATTTAAGTGACGAATTATTGTTTTACTTTTAGGGGCAAGATCCTGGCTAAGAGAATTAATGTGCGTATCGAGCATGTTAAGCACTCAAAGAGCAGAGACAGCTTCCTGAAGCGCGTTCAGGAGAACGAGAAGCAGAAATTGGAGGCCAAGCAGAACGGCACCTGGGTTGAGCTGAAACGCCAGGTATTTGATAATTTAGTGTTTATTGTTTACTGTCTTGGATGTTAAGTGTACTAATGTACATGTTGACAGGCATGTATTTCATTGTACTCCCTGATGTAAATTCATGTTGAGATATGCCAAACTGTTATTTGAAGTAACTAAAACACAGGCCATTAGTTTGTGTGATTGGTTAAAATGACAGTTATAACAGATCTGTCTGATGTTCTTTCATCGTGGTGTTGTCTTTTATCTTGTTTTCAGCCTGCTGCTCCACGGCCAGCACACTTTGTCAGCACCAAGAACAACGAGCCTCAGCTCCTGGAGCCCATCCCTTACGAGTTCATGGCATAAGTCTGCTGACCAAAATAAAGATCTTTGTACCATATACTGTTAGTTTGGAACTCTTTCTTTAACCATCGTTCAAGTGTGCTTCTATTGTGTGAATGAATATGAGCTATGTGTGGAGTATTGTTGATGAGGTTGTAAATTGACAGTGATGTGCCGTAAGAGTACTATAGGAAACATGTCAATAAACAATTGTTACTTTAGTCCTCCATTTACTTTTGTGATAAAGCTATTATAGAACTAGGTGCATATGTTTTTCATGCAGGACCGTATTTTTAGTTATAATTTTCAGCTCACAGCTCAGTAGAGAATAAAATTTTACTTATATTTGAAGCTCTCAGTGCTACGTGTTGCATGTTTGATTGAAAAATCTAGAAAAACCTAGTTTTGTTGCAAAGAAATTTCAACGTGTCCCGTAGATGGTACTTTTTCTTTTTCCCTCCAGAAAGATTTCTGTTTAAAAACGTGGCTAGCCACAGCCTGTTCTGTTCAAGGATATTCCATTATTAGAAAGGTCTTCTTACTTTGCCTAGCTTTTAAGCAGAATATGATGCTTGCCAAGGATTTGTACTGCATGTGGTTCATGTCAAACATCGAGTGATCAAATATTTGACCAAATGTTCCCAGCTTTCTCTTTAACAGACCAAATAAATATGTAGTTTTATAAAGCTGTCTTGTGTATTACAGGTAACTCCCAACATCATTTTGGCCTTTCTCTGAACTGGCCTCCTCTAAGCTGCTCTTTCATGCAGCCCAAAATAAGTACAGAAAAGTTGTGGCTGTAATGAAAATGTCTCACAGCGAAATAGTTCTGTACCTTCATAAAGTATTGTAGGTGGCCTTATGTTGAATTGCTCAATTTAGTAGAACAGTCTGATCTTCATATCCAGTCCAGTCTGTTACAACGAAAGACTGATTAAAGGAAGGTTACATTTCCCCCCCATTCTTTTCATAACCAGCTCCAGAGTTTGCTGTTGTTCACAGGTCTACAACTGCTCTTACTTGTAGGTGCAGTTATAAAAAGGAGGTGAAAGTAATCATGTCAATACAACTAAACATTTGGATTCAAAAATGAGTAAAATTTTGCCTTCATAGTGATTCTGATCTCAAGGTTATTCACGGCATTTAATTCAAGTTAACGTTACTACAAAGAAAATATCTATTTAGAAGATTTCACTTGCAGAACAGTGGAATAAGAAAACACTCTCTGAAGGAACTCTACACAATTTTAAATTACTAGTTCGCAAAATACTCTGAAAAGATTGTTGTGCTTAATTGAATGGTAGTTAACATGAGCCGTCACTAGAAGGCAGCATTAGCCGTTGTCCTGACAGAATAATCCCAATTCCGTTCAACTAATAAGATAATCGAGTTAGTGTGCTAAAACACATAACTGAATATATTGAATTGGATATCTTATCTAATATCTATTAGACTCGAGAAAAGTATTGATTCCATTTGTAGCACAGATCATGACAGTATATTAAAAATTAATGAGTTTTATTTGCATTAAAATGATCAGACAGATCAATATGGAATTTTGTGTGAGCCTACTATTTGCGAAAGTTTAAATTTCAGACAAATCTCAGTCACTGTGTTCTTGACGGTGAATTTTTGTTGAGGAAAACATGATGATTATGGAAGTATCCCTATTATAACCACGTTATGATATATGTTCATGCATAATGTTAATACTGACATTACAATGAAGTGATAAAATAAATTGCTGCATGCATGACACAGCCCTGCATCTTGGGGAAAAAGAGAAATATAATCTAGTAATGCTGGGCTCAAAAATCTCAATAAAAACTTTCCATCACATTCATTTTCAAATTAGGCTATATGTACTGTATGTATCAACTTTATCGCACTTATAAATATAACAAAAGCAGTCAAATGTCTTTTAATGATAAAAAGATTTCATATAATTTAACTTTCAATCTGAAAAGTGAAAGTGGAAAAAGTGGAAATCAGGCATAAATTAATGTCTTCAGAATAATTGATATACATGTGAAAATTAATGAGAATTGAACAAATAGCTGTAACCTGGTTTAAACAAACAAAAAAAAGAAGATAGGAATTATATCATTTTGGCAGTTTTTCTGTTGATTAAGGCATAATACAAGACTTTTTCACCTTATGATTGTTGAAAGAATAGACTGCTATAAAATCATATTTTGTAAGAAAGTGTGCTAGAACAAAACAGCCACATTTGGAATCAGCTCCCCAAAATGAGGAAACAAATATTGGATTTCATTCAGCAAATATGATGAAGGGCAGTGACAAATTAAGACTAAATAACAAAACACGCTCACTCGTAAATACCCAAATTTGCTGATACAGTTCTGGTTTGTGGAGCATGTACAGTTGAATAGCTACTTTTCTGGGCCTTTTGTGTGTGTGATGTTCTTTGTGTGATTTGGTGTGTAAGAGAGGACCACCTCTCTCTATCTTGACTTGTGCTGTGTAATCAGAGTGGCTGAATGCCTGACTGCATATCTGACAAATGTTATCTCATCCCACCTCAGTACTTCACCCAATATTTGCTTCAATTAGGGTCAGTTCCTGAGATACGCAGCAGCTGTGTGGGTGCATATGAGAAACAGCCTTAATTCCACGATGTTCTCTCATGCACGTCCTTCACTGCATTTTTATTTCATGATATGTACGCAGCACTTCTGCATTATAGTTGAACAGCTTGATTTAGATTTAGCTGTATGGGGTAGAATCTGACCTTATTCCTTTTTAGGCATGATCTATTCATTCTGTCCTCAGAGGGTTCACAGGTCTGGGATAGCCACAGTATTAGGATGGCACACTGATAGGTCATAGCATGACTGTGAGAATGTGTGAGGATGAATAGATAACCTCATTGTGTGCTGTGCCTATCCGCTGGCCCTGTTCCCTCTGCTATCGTGCATGCTGTTTGATATTTGTAAGGATTGGGATGAAGGTGATGAGGGCTCGCAGAGGTCATAATCAATAGTATCAATCAACAAGTGACATGCTGCCCTGGTATTGATCACTACAAAGATGTCGAAAGTGCGAGAATGGCAAAAGAATTTTCATTAGTAATGAATTAACACGGACTATGTGCCACTAAAACAGGAACTTCACATCAAACTTAGCTTGTTAATGTGCATAACTTTAAGGCCCCTTTGATGAGGGGAGTCCATGTCTTTATACTGTTAATTCAGACAGAATAATATATAAACATATCAAAGACAGGACAACATTACCACAATCTTTTGGAATTGAATCCAAAGTTCTGTAATGAAACTTCAGATGAGGTCGACAGGTTCTAAATCAATATGATATAATGACTTCATTGTTCATTTGGCACAGCTGATTGGTTTCTTTTCGCATCATCAGCCAATCAGCTTGCTGCTCAACATTCAAATACTGGGCTAGTGCTTGCTTTAGCAGTTGGAGTGTGCTTCAGAAGCCCTCCACCTTCCCCAACTCCACCTGTCTATCTGCTACAGGGTGATTTTTATGTATGTTATATATGGGGATTATTTAATATATGTATTCACAGTATTTCTTACATACTCACAGCAGCATGTCTGCTGATGTATTGGCAGTATAGCAAGTCTCAGTAACTCTGATTAATGCTTTTGAAACGTTTTTTTCTAAAGTTTCTGTCTTGAAAAAATATGTATTTTTGAATATAGTCAGATTCATTCTAGTCCATTGGTTTGTTTGAACGGTCCTCTCTCACATATGTAATGTTGGAAAGTCTGATTCAACTGGCTCTTTCGAATGGTCCTCACTCTCATATGCACTGAGGAATAGTCCAATTCTTTCTAGTGAATTGGTTGGTTCAGATGGATCATATAAATAAACAGTGATTCATCGATTCGAGTCTAGTATAAAACCTTATTTGTAAATTATGGTGTTTTGTTGTTTATAGTTTCATACCCTACTCTTCATTCATCAATTGTTTCCTCACTGTTTTTGTGCCAGAAAATACTGCTCTAATCAAATAATTGATAATTGTTTTTTTGTTTTTTTTTAAATATTAAGTACCTTCAATGTACTTATCTACGTTTTTCTAGCTACTGGCAGAGCTTGACAAGCTACATTTTCAAAGTAGCTTCCGCAACATTGCTGCAAGGCTCTGACTCATAGATTGAATTAAACAAAGTAAACAGAGGAGAGGCAAAGAGGAAAAAGGGATGGAGCAGAGTGGGCAGAGGCAAGTCCTGAGGTCCTTAATCATACCTGTTTGACACTCAGAGATTTAGACTATCAAGCAGCGCGGCAGCCATATCGACTGCCCATGTTACACATTAACTTTCCTCTCTCAGCCAGGGAGACAAGCAAACATGGCATACAGAGATAGTACAACTAGACATCATGTTGTCTTCTCCCACCACAGTCTCTGACTCTTTTTGAAATCCCCTAAAGGTTGTGAAATCAACAAGATGTGGCTCAAATGGTAGATTGAAGGCATGACTCTCCAATCACCATCCACACACCATTTTGGCTGTGAGCTGGTGTTTGTCATTTTGCTTGCTGGCTTATCAGGACAGATCATGGCCAGCGAGATATTGAGGCGGCTTTATTGATCAGTCCCAAACTGAGAGTTGGGGGACACTGATGATGTGAAGGAAGATGCATGACGGCGATCGTGGGGCAGGAATGTCCCCTGAACTTGATGTGAGATGGAAAATGTCTGGATGAATTTTGATAGAGGGTCCACTTGAATTTCTAAGCTGTTTACTGTGGACTGTTTAGATTTTGGTTATTTAATTGTTTACCCTTGGATAATTTAAATGTGAGGACCCTGTGAATAATTAATACACAAAAGTTCTGGATCAGATAATTCCAAGCTGGAGAAAAAGAAAAACAATACCCTTTTGCCTCAGGATAAAGTGCAGCAAGCAGGAAATGAGAAATAGTTTACCGTATGCAACACTAGTTTTGAAATAAAACACAATCACCTTGGGACACATAGGAGCAATCTTGACTGTAGTAAATCATACATATCAGCAGGCTGTTCTTGGAGGCTGATAAACCACAATTAGGGCAGTAATTTCCACGTGTGTGTGTGACGGATGGAGCCAGGCAGTCTTTTAAACACCCTAGACAGACACATTCATACACAGACTTGAATGGAGCCACTTGACGGTTTAATATCCACATAAATCTCTGTCGGACAATTCCAAAGACCTTCAGTCCTGATCACAAGTCTGTGAAGGTGAGCAGTTACTTAGTGTTTATCAGGTGTTATACCAGGTGGGAATCACCATGGAAAATAAACAGAGATGCTGGTTCATTTAGTAAAAATAACAAGATGGAAATAGGAGAAATAGGCTATATTCTGACAAATTCACATATATCCATTTTAGAATCAATGAAAAAATTTAAAATTTATGAAAATAAAACACATATTGAAACCATATCAAAGTTTAAAAAAGAGGAAGTAATATGAACATAACTTATAAAAAAAGTTAATTAGGCCTATATATTTTTTTAATGTATTCTTGTTATTTCATTTCAAACTGATGGTTTTTAATGATAGCAATAATAAAAACATAATCATTGAGGGCCTGACACGACGTCATGCGTCTGTGACGTATACAGGTAGCGCTATTCAAATCAGGAACAAGCCATGCCGACTTGTGAGTCAAACGCTTTGAATAATTCGTAGTGTATCTTTCATTAATAATAATAATAATACATGATAAAATAATATGGAAGTTAATAGGACACATGATAATTTCACGCCTTTGTTTTTGTCGCTAAAATTTCAACTTGGTAGTTCTCAATGTACTCAGTTGGTATGTTCCACTCACAATAAAACGAAGCTCAATCGAATTCCGGTGTTGTGGGCCGAACACCGACCTGCCACCAACTGACAGAAGCTGTTAATAATCGGCTAGCATGGGTGAAAGACGTGAACATCCGAATAAACACTTCATTTGTTCTTTCGCTGACTGTAAAGCGACGTTTTCAAAGCTGTGGAAGTTGGAAGCGCATTACTCCAGACACACGGGACTGGTGAGTGACAGCAATCAATAACTTCATCTCGTCTGGGTTTTAGATACTCAAGTAATGTTCATATTAGTACTAAGTTGTTTTTTTTTGATAATTCATCAGAAGCCCTTTGCTTGTGGAGACTGCGAGAAGAGCTTTTGCACCCGTTACCAGCTCACCCGACATCAACTGAGCCACAGCGGGGAGAAACCCTACCTGTGAGTCCACACACACACACACACATGCATATCTCTATCATTCGTTTACTTAAACTTGCATATGCCGCACGAGTTGTTTTTACTCCTTTATCTATGTAGTTTTTGTTTTGTGTGGCGTTTATTACGTTTTTCAAAGTTTAAGTTCTGTGGTGGTGTGGATTGAGTCATGCCAGTGACACTTTTGCACCCATTCACTAGAAAGATTCGTTCAGTGGCCATTTCTGCTGGTTTCATTGTTATGCCAGTGTATGGCGAAATATATATGTGTGTATATATATATATATATTTTGTGATCTGAATCTTCATTGAATTTACGCAAACGATTCACTACTGACTTGAATGTAAAACTATCACGCTCCCTCCTTGCAGAGCTAGGAAGCTGCCCTGATAGTATTTGTTGGCATTATGATACATAAAAGGCTGTCTAGCTAGGCAACTCGCTAGCTTTTTTTTTATTTTTTTTTATACGTAGTCGCATATTACCCTTACTATGCCACTTTTGTGCACATTTTTGCTGATCGACTGATTGAAACTGGTAAAGGTGCTCAGTCAGCGGGTGTTCAGATGCGTTTTCCACACCTGGCAGCTTGAGGAACCATGCTGCTCATGTTCACCACCAAAAAGAGAACTCCTATGTGGTGAGTCACTTGATAGATTTATATTTATTATTTTAAGTTTTATTCATCCATTCAGTTGTTTAAATGTCTTTGCAATATTTTGTAGTGCAACCATCAAGGCTGTGGAAAGGAGTTCCGTAAGAAAAAGCAACTGAAGTTTCACATCTGTGAGCACACAAATGAGTTGCCCTTTGAGTAAGTGTTACTTAAGCTCTTATGTGCTTCGTTTGGTGGCTTTTATATTATGAGTGGTTACTCATGCTTTATTCTAATAGATGTGACTTTGAGGGATGCAATGACAAATTTGCTTCCTCTAAAGCTCTAAAACGACATTGGAAGATGCATGAAGGTAATGTGTACATCAGGCAGAAACCTAAATTTCACATCTCCAAACAATCCAGTTTATTTTTATAGATGCATAACTTTTCCCTCCTAAATTTTAGGTTACCCATGTGATGAGGAGTACTGTAACTTCAAAGGAAAAACTTGGTCGGAGTATCAGAAGCACAAAAAGACCGCGCACAGAGGTATGTGCTCGGTCACTTTGATTAATTTGAATGCAAGTTGTAAAAGTTCCTGTGCTTAATCATTTTGTTTACAGTAACCCTGCCATGCGATCAATGCAAGAAGATGTTCCACAATGCCTGGTTTTTGCAGAAGCACAAACAATCTGTTCATTCTGGGGAGCGGCGCATGTTTAAATGCATTAGAGAAGGCTGTGAAAAGAGCTACACCACAAACTTCAACCTCCAGAACCATATTCTGGTCTTCCATGAAGGGAAGCATGACTTTGCCTGCCCTTTTGCAGGCTGTGGTAAAGCCTTTGCTATGGAGGTCAGCGCGCATTTTTTTTTTTTTAAAGTCAATATTTTAAGTTCATAAAGACCCCATCTGTTATGTTTATTTAAATTAAATAAAGTTAAGTCCTTTTTCAAACAGGAAAGTCTGAAAAGGCATTTTGTGGTCCATAAGCCTCAGAAGACAAAACTACAGGTAAACTTATGTGATGGTTGTTCAATGTGTTTCTTAATACATTATATATTAGAGATGCTTCTCTAAATGATCTCTTACAGAAGCCAAAAGTCAAGCAGCGTAAGTGCAAGAAGACTCCATCCAAAACGAAATTGTCAGATGCTGCTAAACTGTCTAAGCATCTGCAAAATGTGTCCTTGAATAAGACCACATCAAAGAAGCCATTGCCTTAACTTTTTTTTTTCTTTGTGGAACAATCCCCTTTGTCCCGTAGTTTCCAACTTTTGTTCAGTTTATTGACCTAACATTTTCAGTTTAGATCACTTTTCAAAATAAATGGTCACTTCTGCAACTCTTGTTTTGTGGTGAATAAAGTTCATGATGGTGGAAAAAGAAACGTCTGTTTGTGTTAACTTTCAGTGTCCTCTCATATTAAGCATGCACTCTGAGCAAAACAAGACATTAGTTGTAGTCAACACCTGAACTTGAGGCAGTTGTCAGAAGTCTCTGAAGCACTCTATAAACCGTTTACTCTTCAGTTACAAAAAGTTCCCTGAAAGTTTGAGTATAAAATTGTTCACTGCAAGAGTGTGACTAAAAACAAAACTTACGAAAGTAGATTAGTGAGTTTCTGCTTTCTACAAATGAAAAGGCATTTGTTCACAAGTGGCTAAATGGGACTACAGAGGTTGTCAGGGACATTAATCGTCATTATGCGTGACAGAACTTCTCCAGCCACTAGATTGCTGCGAGTCTGCGACTGTTTTCAAGACAAGTAAAAGCTTTAAAAATTCACAAGGTGGTATTACCAGTGTATTTTATGCTGTAGAATAAAACGTGAAAATACCCTGAGCTTGTGTGAACCACAGACCTTATTTAAGGCGTTTGACACCTCCACTGATTTCAGGACAATGTAACTGGAAGTGCTAAAATTCTAACTCTAAAATGCATCATCCCTGCAGCACTCCATTTCATGCTTTTAAACTCTTAAAAATATATTGACATGATACCTCTAGAATAAAATGAGCACTATATATTTCATAAAGATGTGTACACTGATACATTTTTAAAGGGGTCATATGATGCAATTTCTATTCTTCCTTTTCTTTAGGTGTATGTATCTATTTTTGCAGAGTTACAAAGCTCAAAGTCTCCCACAAAAGGATTTATTCTAAGAGAAGGCTGAGCCAGACTGGGCTAAAACACCTCATTCAAACATGCCCCCACATCTCTACGTCACGATGTGGAAATATTTGCGTAATGCTGCCCAAATGTTCATGCAAAGAATAAAGGCGTGGTTTCAGGAACTGCAGTAGTGTTGATGCAGCAATGTCAGGGAGACGGTGTGTTTTTCTAGGCGAAAGCAAAAGCACTTTATTGGCCTTCCGAAAGTAGATGCATTTAGGAATCATTGGTTAAGATTTATTTACAAAAGAACAGCACAACCCAGAATGTTTGAATTTGTGCAACGCATTTTATGGACGACAGTTTTTTTTTACCTAGAAGAGTACAAGGCTGGCTGTTCACAAAGGCTATTTCTAAAAAAAAAACAAAAAAGGGTCAATTCCGACATTGCTATGACAATCTGGCGCTTATTCTGAATCAGCTACTGTAAGTATGTTTTTCTTAATTTTAAGATGGCTATTGACTATCTACTGCGGCGTTTGCGCCGTGTAGAGTATCGTGTCGTGTGTGTGTGTGAGAGAGAGACAGGGCCACATCACAGTGGAGTCGCTTCCTTAAACGCGGCTTGGTACTGAAATACATACGAGCTCATCACTGTGTCGTCCGCGGACTCCTTTTTACCCCTTTCGGGCTTGAACTGATGGTACAACTACGCACATTATGTACTTTCTTTACATTATTTTGAAGCTGAAGCTCGTGATTATTGAAAGGGGCGTTACATTTCTGACGCATGCTTGTGGTGTTCAGCCAATCACAATGCACTGGGTCGCTGGCCAATCAGAGCAGACTGTGCTTGTCGGAAGGAGGGACTTTGTAGAAAACGTAGCGTTTGAGAGAGGCGGGGGCATAGAGGACCTACAATAATGTACACTACTTGAAAAATAATGTGTTTTTTAACCTTAAAGCGCATAAACACATTTCGTTACACCAAATACACAAAATACTGTTCTTTAAAATAGCATCATATGACCCCTTTAAAGTTACTTTTTTTTTTTACCCCTGCCAGATGGTGTAGCAATGGTATTTACCAGCGTGAGCAAATGGGGACATGCTTAACCAGCCAAACCTTGAACTTTTGCCCAAAGATGGCAGCAAATGCTAAAATCCTCCATGAGATATTGCTGCTAATCTTTTCAAAGATTTTCTAAAAGCATTTTAGGATGGTAAATATTTATCCCGTATTTTTATCTCTAGAGTGCTTGGAACTTATGAACATTAGACTTCTCCAAGATTATTGTAGCAAAAAGACTGGATCAAATCTGATTATAAGTGGATTTAGAAATAATTTTTACACATCAACTGAGGCTTACCTCTTGTATCCTCACTGGGAAAGATTTATTAAACAGCTGTGCACATTCATCCATTCATACTTGCACGCATACACTTTTGTTCGGTCTCTCTTTAACACAAACATTCACAAACAGATCACATTTAGAGATAACATGTATATAAAACCTCCGGTAGAGTGGACTGCTGATCGGCATGGTGAGGGGAGACCTTAAGGCTGCTCTCCAGAGGGGGGTGGCCTCATGGGCGTGGCAGGTTTTCTAAGGCCTGGTTTATTCAGCATCAAGTAAAAGCATTCGAATTTCCGAGACACTGGCTTTGACAGTATGGTGCCTCCGTGGCAGAGAGTAGAACACAGGACACAGATATGAGCGCTGTCTGAGGTGAGGCATGGTGTCCTGGCGGGGTTAGATCAGGCTTCCTGGCCAGGACACGACGGTGAGCGCTACCCTGCTCCGCTGCTCCTTCAGCATGGGCACCAGGGCGGAATGACTCATGCCAGCCGTGGACAGACTGTTTACAGCCACTATCATGTCACCACACCTGAATGGGAAACGAAACCAGGCGATCATGTGAATGCAGTGCTAAAGAATCACTGATTTCAATGAATCAGTCAAAACACAACAGATGTTTTTAATCAATCAGTTAAAAGAACAATTCACTCTGAGCTATCAATTTAAGTGACTTTGCAGCTCACTGAATTGGTTGGTTACTGAATTAAGATCTGACCACAAGTACCATTACCATTAATGTGTTTTGTGAGACTTAAATCAATCTAAATATTGACTGGCTTTACAGAAGTAAATGAGTGTTTAAAGTTGCTATGTTTATCTTTTTAAAAAAAACGTATAGAGACTAGGCTTGCCGGATAGACGGTGCTGACGGTGATACCGGTGTTAGCCGCAACACCGGTTATGTCACTTGCCCACCGCGGCACCGACCCCCACCGTCGTTTTGATTTGTTATAGTAATAAAAATAAATTAGTTCAGTAAAAGAACAGACACTATACAATTAAAAACTGAACGCGGCTGCTCAATGCAGTGTGCCGAACGACAGTCACATCACAGATCAGATTTCATTTATCCAGTGAGGAGAGTGAGTTGAGCTTACTGACAAGAAGAGTGAGGTGAGGTGAGAGACAAGATGGTGGCGGATGATTTAGTTTCGAAACGAGATGTAAAAGCGCCTGTTTGGCAATATTTTGGATTTTGAAAAGCCTGTTGACTTTTGCCGTTTATCTAAGGTGATTTTGGAAGTTTTTTTAAACATTCGTTCCTTATTTAATTGGTTCCACATTGTTTGCTGATTTTTTTCTTTATTTAAACTTTGTGTCATTTATTTATTTATTTTATACATCAAGGTGTATGCCGTGCCTCCAAGCTTTCTTACTCGTTTTGCTAATAAACGTTCTACGTTTCTTATTTATTTGGTTATATATTATACATGTTTACTTTGCCTATTTCCAGTTTTGTATACCTATTTAAACTTTATGTAAGTTATTTGTTATTTGAGAGCTGAATGGAGGAGAAGTGATTTGGTCAGGAGAAGAGAAAAATCACATGAGGGGAGTTGGTTTCTTGCTTAGCAAGCGAGCGAACGATGCGCTACTCGGTTATAACCCTGTAAACTCTCGTAACATAGTGGCCAGGTTCAACGGAGCACCTCTGAACATTGCAGTGATTCAGTTTATTGCCCCAACTTAAAAAAAAAAAAAAAAAAGAGTACCGATTGAAGAGGTTGAAACGTTCTACGGGCACTTAGCACACCATCGAGGAGTTGCCAAAGAAAGATGTGAAAATTGTGATCGGCGACTGGAATGCAAAGGTTGGAACGGATAACTTGGGCTGGGAGCAGATGATGGGGTGTCATGGCTAAGGACAGCGCAATAATAGAGGGGAACGGCTACTGGAATTTGCATCTAAGAATGATCTACTGATCACCAACACCAGATTCCAGCAGAAGGACAGCAGGAAGTGGATGGCACCCGATGGCAAGTACACCAACATGACTTGGTGCTGGTAGACAGGAGATGGAAAACTGCAGTGCGTGTTTGCAGAACGTTCCAAGGAGCAGACATCTCCTCAGACCACAGTTTGGTGATGTGCAAACTGAAGCTAAGACAGAAAAGGACAACGAGACAACAACTACATGAACCAAGAAGGAACATCGATGCACTTGGAAATGCAACAGTGCGGGCAGTGTTCAAGGACAAAGTGGAGCAAAGACTTAAAAACTCACCATCGCAGCCAGTGGAACTAAATTACAGAGTTCGATGGTTGAATGAAGCGATACAATCATTTGTGAGGGAAGTCTTACCAACAGTGTGTAAGCAAAACAAGCCATGGATCAACTGGCAAAGACGAAAAGAGAGATGAAACAGAGAAGACAAGAATCGGAGGAGAGGGAGAAGGAGTATAGAGTGATGTGCAATGTGGTGAGGAAACCGAGCGTGGAAACCGAAGCAGTCAACCATCAAGGACAAGAATGGTAAGATGTTACAAGATAAAGCAGAAGTTAAGAAAAGGTGGACAGAATATTGCAGTGGTCTGTACACTGATAGGGGTAACAGTGACAACATCATAAATGAACTAGATCAAATCTCACCACCACCCAATGAAAATGAAAAGCACTACATACTATATGAGGAAGTGGCAGAAGCGGTGAAAAGGTTAAAGAAAGGTAAAAGCCCAGGAATCTACCACATAACCGGAGAAATGATACAAGCTGGAGGAGAAAAAGTTACAGAAGAGATACACACAATCTGTAATCAGATATGGCAGGAAGGGAGAGTACCAGAGGAATGGGCAAAGTCAGTCATCGTTACAATACCAAAGAAAGGAGACTTGTCAGAATGCAGCAACTACAGGACAATTTCTCTGTTAAGTCACATGGGTAAGGTATTGATGATGGTGTTACTGGAGAGATTGAAAGAGCAGATGGAACCACATCTGTCAGAGGAGCAGGAGGATTCAGGAAAGACAGATGCACGATACATCAAATCATGATTCTAAGGCTTATGGCAGAGAAGGCGAAACGTAAAGGACGACACATCATCAAATGTTTCATTGATTTCCGAAAGGCATTCGACTCCATCAAACAGGACGTCACTTGGGCAACACTCAAGTCATATGGAGTCGGAGCAAGATTGACCAAGATACTGCAGAACATCTGTGAAATCTCGCAGTCGGCGGTGAGAGTTGGTGGAGAAAGGGGCGATTGGTTTAAAACAACGGTCGGAACAAGACAAGGGGATCCGATATCGCCAACTATATTCATCTCGTACCTCGAGAAAGTAATGGACTCGGTAAGAGACAATGACAGGAATATCAGTCCATGGGTACAAGATCAACAACTTCAAATTTGCAGATGACATTGATCTACTGGAGCAGGATAGAGTTGAATTACAAGGAAATCTGGATCGGATGAATGAAGCAGGAGAGGCCGCAGGATTAAAGATCAACATTGAAAAGACAATGACAATGGTGTTTGGACAAGAGGACATAGACGAGGAACTGGAGATTAGGGGCAGAAGTATTGAAAATGTCACAGAGTTTGTGTACCTGGGTAGTCTACTGACCTGGGACAACGATTGTAACAAGGAGATCCAAAGGAGAATAGCGAGGGCAACGGGAGTAATGGCAGGGTTCAAGACAATATGGAACAGTAACGATGTAGCGAATCAGCTCATGGGGAAATATGAATAATTAACCATAACTAGTTATAATTAACTATTCATATATTAGATCCACTGTAGATATTTAGCTGACCACTCAGGGTCAACTGTCTTGTCAATTCTAAGAACGTTAATTTCCTGGTTAAGGGAAATAACTTTCTTACTGTACAATTCTATAAGCTTGTAACGTAAATCTGCATGATTATTGACTCCGGTTATGAGCAAACACTGAACACGTCAAGTGTGATACAAGTAAGGTTTTATTAACTACATAAACACTTAAACTAGTCTAACATACTACATAAACACATAAACTGGTCAAACATACACACACACACACACACAAACTGGTCTAACATCCTACATACACACATAAACTGGTCTAACATGCACATACACACACACACACACATACAGTTGGTATAGGAAAGGGTTAAAGTTTAACTCAGCACAGAAAGAGGCATAAAGAATGAATTTTATGGAACACTTTTGCATATTCAACAGATCAAAGCCTTCAAGGATACGTCAGATTCTTAGTTCAAACAAACATTGTAAAAAGGTGTAACTGATACTTAAAATATCAATTAATAAGACTAAGTTTGATACTTTGCGATTCTTTCTGAAAAAGATCCTGATGCAATCTTTAGCCCCCCAGATTTGCTGACGTTGGTTGCTGAGAAAAGAACCATTCTAGCGAAATCTTGATTTAAATGAACGGCCAAGGCCGAAGAAAAGGCCTTGCACAATGCTTTGGTATCCTGAAGCGTTTTCTCACATCTTCATCTGCATCTCACTGAACCACCGACTGGGGCGGGTCACATTGAGTGTGGCCTTTTAAAACCTGCAGAAATTCACGCCTCTCACGATGGGTTTGTCCAATGAGGAAGGCTAAAATCCCAAGCGGGAGGTTGGAAATACTGGGATTTTATGATTCTTTGTCTCTAAGCATGGTATTTCGCATATGTTATTCGCTTGGGTGTTGATGCACAAATTAGTAAAAATTCTTAGAACATCAATATGTTGCATAGGTATCAGCATATAATATACACGCTTGTTTCGATCATAAGAAGGCGAATTCATAGATACTAGACATGGTAGAGTTACTTATATGAATGAGTGGTTTATCGTAAGCATGAATAAAAATAGTCTATAATACAACAGATTAAATACAACACAGCTATAATATACACAATGGCCTGAAGAAAATGGGGGTTCATTCAAAGAAGGTTTTCCTATGAATTAGTTAGTAGAAAAGTCCATTTCTCCTGTGCATTTGTGCCCCTTTGTTTCTGGAGAATGCAGCTGAGTGTCGGCTCGCATTCCACAAGGTTGTAATTGTATCGGGTTACCATGAAACCAGGGTTCTGTTCGGCTTCCTGGGGTGTTACAGGGTATTTGTTAAATATAGTTAACAAAATATATATTGTGTGTTGGAGGGTTCCCAGACGCGTCACATACAGAACAAGACCAAAATCAGCAAATAAGCAGGACATTGTGATGATGTGTTGTTTATGCTTGTGATACATGGACATGAGGAAGAGACACAGATTGTACTGCGGCGTTGAAATTAAAGTGCTATCAGGAGAAAATTGCAAATATTCACTGGCATCACGAAAATCACAAACGTGGAGGGCCCAGATGAGTTGGCACATTAGGAACAGCGATACGTCATCATGGCGAGAAGAGCTCAGCCGTTTGGACATATCTGCAGGCATGTAGGACAGCGACTGGTGAAGTTGTGGGTGTTTGGGATCATGGATTGACGACACTGAAAGGAGACAGAGTGGATGGTTGGATGACATCAAAAATGTGTCAGAGGACAATCTCCTCTCTTAAGCAGGAATGGCACAGGACCATGCACAGTGGAAATTGCGCGTCCAAATGGCATTGGACACCAACGGGCGTGCGCCCATGTAATATGATTTGGGGATGTATGGTTGTTATTTTATATTAGGCATAGCCTGCCCTATAGCATGGTGTACTTTTATTTGTTTTGTTAATAAAAGTTCTATGTTTTATATATATAGGCTAAAGTGAGTTTGACATTGTATTTTGTTGTTGCATTCAAGCAATTGACGCTGAACTGCTGCTAATTCAAAAGTGAAAGTAAAATGCGCACGGCGCTTTTAAGCTATTTTAAAGCGAAGGAAAGCGAGGAAAAGAGTGAAATTCAAACGAACAATTGCTTTACTTCGAATTGCCGCTATTTGAAAGTGAAAGTAAAATGCGCAGGCCGCTTTTAAAAGCTATTTAAAAGCGAAGGAAAGCGAGGAAAAGAGGGAACGCCCCCACGGTGATACCGGTATTACCGATGTTGTCACAATGTCACGGTATTACGATGTTGGATTTCCTCACCGTCACAACCGAGACTTATTTCTATCTACTGGTTGTTGATTGGATGGAGGTGGATCGGCTGAATCCAAGGTTGCAGTTGATTATAATAAAAAAGGGGCGGGGGTTTAATCCAACTAAATGATCGGAGAAGTAATTTCACCAGAAGTTCGAATTAAGACACTTTGATTAAAAATTAAATGGTCAAAAAATAAATAAAAAAATAAACATCTGCATTGATAAATTGTTCACAATAATCACATAGGAAATTTCAATTTCATAAATATTCAACAAAGTTCCATTGTAATAGTAATTATTAATAAAAAAGTAAAAAAAAATATATATAATAAGAATAATAAGTTATAAGTCTATATTATTATAAATCTTTTATGACTATATAATGAATCAACAATACATCTATCATTATTAATCGTTACTTTACTTAATAAATATATTCAGTAATAATGAATTGTAATTAAATAGGTTAGAAATAATAGTAGTGTTTTTGTTTAGTATATACAAAAAATTATCTTTTATGCAACACTGATGGCCAGAGATGTAAGCTTGTTTTTTAACATTTTAATCAAGGTAATGCTGAAAGTGCTGTCTCATCTAGCCATGAAGCATTAGGTCATTGTTTATTGTTTATTTTGTTGTGCTTGCTCACTTTAGACGGCCATCGTAGTAAGCGGGTGTTCCAAGGACGATAGTCTTGATAAAGAACGCCTGGTTGCTGTGGTTCTCCTCATAACCTCCAACAATGCTGAAGCCCCAGCTGCCAGGGTGACTTCTGCGAAGGACGATCTCATGACTGCTATGCAGGTAGCTGTGACAGAGAACCAGAAAAACAGAGAACGGTGTGGATAAACAAGTAAGCATCATCAGAAAATAAATTTTTCCCCCCATCTGTTTTATCGCCCAGAAATCAAAAATTGTATTTCAGATTGCTTAGAAACTAGGCGACAAAGAGAAATCAGGAGCACAAAAGGAGAAACCCAAAAAAACAGATGCTATATAGATACAGTGGGTACGGAAAGTATTCGGACCCCCTTACATTTTTCAATCTTTGTTATATTGCAGCCATTTGCTAAAATCATTTAAGTTAATTTTTTCCCTCATTAATGTACACACAGCACCCCATATTGACAGAAAAACACAGAATTGTTGACATTTTTGCAGATTTATTGAAAAAGAAAAACTGAAATATCACATGGTTTGCTGTGACACTCATATATTTAACTCAGGTGCTGTCCATTTCTTCTGATCATCCTTGAGATGGTTCTACACCTTCATTTGAGTCCAGCTGTGTTTGATTATACTGATTGGACTCAGACTGGGCCGTACCCACTGTATATAGAAACAGAGATATATAGAAATGGAGGATTTGGCACAATGACAGGAAGGGAGAAGGAAACAGAAGGGTGCCAAAGCAAAGGGGACGGATGATAAAGGACAGAAGGGAGGGCAGAGTAAAAAAGGAGGGAGTGAGACTGGACTGAATGACCTGAGACTGGGCTGAAGTGGGCTAGGAGCAAGTTATCTCCACATGTACGCTTCATCTGATAATCTGCAGCTGTTGATGTTTACATCACGACACGGTCATAATCCCCTCGTGGGTTAGCACTGCATAAAGCTGCTGATCCAAAACACATCAACACTACAGATATTTTCTGTGTCATCAAAATAGCTGCATTCTCTCCCTTCAAAGCTGTTTCCACTCAGATTCAGATGGGAAAAAAGTAGGTGAACCTGGCATGATGGTAGTCTTGGCCAGATTGCTTTGACTATTTTAGGGTTATTTGGATCAGTGCTCAGCAAGGTGAGAATGCTAATTTAAGCCTCCCAGTGGAGTTCAAAGAGAGCCATTTTGACTCTTCCAAAAGTACATCCACTTTAATAGCCCTGAGTCGCTTTTTTTCCATTCATCAAACAATCTCCCAAGTGAAGCTCTACAAAATCTGATTGACTGCACTCTTACCTGGGAAGTCCAAGCCACATGATCCATGAAGGCGACCAGCTTGCGTCATAGTCGTTTTCGTGCGGAGGGAGAAGTTCTTCGTCCGGGCCTGGTTCTTCAAATGTGTTCACCTCTAGTGCCCTCAGCTGGACAGAGCAGGACGCGGCGCTGGACTTCAGAGTGCCCACTGCCTCGCTGTGGCTCAGATAGGTCAAATCTTGACCATTAATACTCAACAGTACATCCCCTGAGCAATGAGAGACGACAAAGACACTTAGAGACACTCCTAACAGCCACACAGAGAGGACTGAAACACGGCTGAAGCCCCATGGAGACAGGTTTCGCTTAAGTGCACTTCATCATCAGAGACACGAGTGGGAAACAGTGTATTCCTCAAAAACAACCTCATGAGTGTTTTTTTTTAGTGAATCAGACACAATCAGTGAAGTCTGATTCCCAAATGAATGACTCTAATTACTCCGTTCTTTTTAGTAAACCAAGCACATGCAACACAACCAGTTTAGTCTGATTTCTGAAATAATGAGTTGGTTTTATTTTAGTGAATCAAACACATACAGTACAACCAGTGTAGTCTGATTCTCAAAGGAATGAGAGTAGGGTCTTTTTAGTGATTTAAACACATACAGCACAATCAGTGTAGTCTGATTTTTAAATTAATGAGTCGGTTCTATTTCATAAATTAAATACAATGGCACAACCAGTGTAGTCTGATCCCGAAAAAATGAGTTGGTTCTTTATAGTAAACCAAATACATACCATACAACACAACCAGTGTAGTCTGATACCTGAATGAATGACTTTGAGTTGGTTCATTTTAGTGAATCAAACACAAGCAGCTTACAACTAATTGAGACTTGAATAAGTGTCTCTAAAAAGACTGAAAAATCACTAAATACACCTTTTGTGAGATTTGTTTTAAATGTATTTTATTTATTATTAAACTCATATCATTATTTGGAGTGGAATTGCTAACAAAAACAAGCATTATTTTTTCCTCTGAATAACATGAATCATGTGCAATAAGACCAGTAGTATGTATTAAGAAAGTGAACAGGCTCAATGTTGAAGTCATTTTGATGGTAGGTCCACAAACTTGCTTAAACTTGGGTCAAGATTATCTAGATTCTAGATACTAATTTAAGAAAAAAATGGGTTTATGCAACTTACCACGTTTGATTCGTCCATCACGTGACAGGCAGCCATGGGGCTGGACGCTTGTGACAAAGATCGGCAACTCTCCGCTCTTGCTGCCCCGTCCCCCTGCCACAGTCATACCCAGAGACTCATGCAGTTCCTTCTTCACAGTGATGTGTTTCTCCTTACAGGTCACACACTGGGAGAGATCCTACAAAACACAAGCATCAAATCTAAATTTGTCTCAGATATGGAGAAGGAAAAAGGGAAGACCATTTCTAAATCGACACTGATCGGCTCTCGGTAGAGTGCTGTTCATCTTCCCAAAGGGAGCAGCTCTACTCCAACTTCGTAATTGATCTCATAATAGATTCAACAAGGAGTAATTAAGGTTGTGGTCTGAACTCATGGAAAAACTGGAAGCTACCCAGATGCTTCGGAAATAGGGCTCCCTAATTACGTCTCCATGATGCTAAAATAGATTCTGCAACACACACAGACTTGCTCTCGCTCTTGGCCATAGCCATTTGTACTCACTCTCTGGGTGGAAGACCTGGCAAGGTGCAGACTTGGGACGGGGCTTGGGGTCGCAGTGCAGGGAAGCGGCGGAATGTGTTCATGGCTCCAAACGTCCCTGGTCAAGGTGGAGCCTATGTGCACGGCCATAGTCTGCTTGCTGGACCGGCTAATCAGCAGATTGACTCTTTCTCCACTAGCCTAGAAGATGACAGTAGGCGGTCTGTATAAATACCTAATACTCTTATATTGAGTGCCGAGGTGGCTTTATATCCAACAAAGACAGTCTGCTGCCTGCCAGTGCTATTCCTAATAATGTTTTAGCTGCCCTTTCTCTGTGTGATCGGGGCAGCCAGATGGGAGAAAGCTGCTCACGTAGACATAAAGATACTATCAATCACATTACCCTCTGAGCAGGGCAGCAGAGACGGTGTCCTAATGTCCCAAACAGGCACTGAGGTTTGCACAGATGACAATAGCTGTATTATTATGAGAATATTTCTTAGGGGAAACTAGATGTTTATTTTCTGAAGAAATTGTGAGCGGTGTTGCTGGAGCAAAAGTCACCACCACACTAGGGTAGTTGTCAGGATGAACTATGTGGTTGCTAGGGCGTTGCTAGGTTGTTACTGACCGGTTTTCTGGGCTCTAGATATGGCTGAAGCCCTCTTTCAGTCTAAGTCTATGGATTGTTTTCATCCAATATTTCAGAATGCAGAATATATTGGAAATCATATTAGTTAGTGGCCGATATTAGACATTTTCGTATCGTATTACCTAATTATCTAAAACATGTGCCAACCATGTGTTAATTTAAATAAAGCTAAAATAAGATATAAACATCACATGTAATAAATACAATTATTTTTTTATAAAAATATATAAAAACAAAAACTAATAAAAATGACAAAAAAAAACAAAACATTACAGTGAAGCTGAGAATATAAAAATTAAGCTTATATATTAAATATAGTAGTACATAAGTGCTAATAAAAATAACATAGATGATTAGATTACTTTTGCCATCATCTATTGCTCAATTAATGTTTAACAACATGCTGAAATAAAATAAAATAAATATTAGAAGAAAAACTTACCAAAAACTTAAATGGAAATTAGAAATGTTGGCATGGAAGCTAAATGAAATAAAATAATTTTTTTTAGAAGTAAAACATTTACTAAAACTAAAAATGAAATAAAATACAGCTAAAGCTAATTAAAAAAAATTAAATAATGAGAAAATAACAAAATTACTACACTTACAATAAAAACAAAAAATATAAAAATGAAGTAATTAAAAATATTAGTAAATACTATAAAACTTAAACAATACTAAAATAACACTAAAATGAAATAAACAAAGGTAATTAAATTACCTTTGCTGTCATCTATTGCTCACTTAAAGTTAATGTTTAACAACACTGATAATTGGATAACACTGTTAAAAGTCAACTTTATCAAATCTCAAAATGAATATCTAGATTTCATACTTTACATTATAATGCTGTGATGCTTAAATTCACTTTTAGTTCTTAGCATTTTATTTTTCATTTATGTAGAAAAAATTGTATAGATATCTATATATATTTTAATATCAACCATTTATCAGTTAGCAAAGGTCTACTAGCATCCTTATCTTGACCTGAACTGCCCCACACACATGCTTTCTCTCTACCTGTATAATCTGAGCTGCCTGCTCAGGCGTGCCATGTCTCAGGTCATGCTCGTTGACGGCCAGCACTCTGTCGTTGCTGCAAAGTCGTCCGTCTCTAGCGGCTAACCCTCCCTCCAGCAAGTCCAGGATAAACACACCCGCTTCATCTGTACGCCGCACCAGCTTGATCCCCAGCTGCTCTGATGATTCACGCTTGTGTAGGGTGATGCGTATGCTGGCAGGGCTGCCCTTGGGTGTAGCAGTCGCCACAGGTGGCCTGGCAGAACAGCGGCGCTCTCTCAGAACCGTCAACTGCAGGGTGGTGCAGGGACGGGCCAGGGTAGAGCGAGCAAAGTGATGGGGCACGTTACTGATGTCTACGTTGTTCACCTGCACACGAATGGGAAATGTAGAGGAGAAATGAATGGGGTTGACATACGGGCCAAGCTTTTGTGTGAGTAGTTGCAATGAGCTGTTAGTGACGAAGATATTTTTTTTGTGTTTTATATTTTTGATAAAACAAAGCTTTTCAGCTTTTAGTTATAATATGTATTATAGTTTAACTTAATTTGTTATTAATTATTTAATGTACACTACTGCTCAAAATGTCAAAGATTTTTAATGTTTTTGAAAGAAGTCTCTTATTTACCAAAAGTAAGTAAAAACAGTAATATTGTGCAACATTATTACAATTTAAAAGAACTGTTTTCTATTTGAATACATTTTCAAAATATTTTTTTTTTATTCTCTTCTGGAATTTTCAGGTCGGCGGATCCTCAGAAAATAAATAATAGCTGATGCTGCTTAAGAAACATTTCTTATCAGTGTTGAAAATGGTTGTGCTGCTTAATATTTTAGGTGAACCATGATACATTTCTTTCAGGATTCTCATTATAATATAATGTTCAAAAGAACAGCATTTATTTGAAGAAAAAAATAAATGATCATTTAAAGGGATACAATAATATACTGTATACCTTATAATACATATAAATGTCTGTATTGTCACCCTTAATCAATTTAATGCTTTCTTGCTGAATAAAAGTATTAATTTCTATAAAAACATCAACAAAATGTTTGATAAATCTCCTAATTGTCAAATATCAAATTCTGTCTAATTCATTTCATTTAATAATTTTGTCTAATTCTGTTTATATATAGATGCAGTTTAAATGAAATTATATCTCAGTTGTTCAAACTGAAACAATTATATCATTAAAAAGGAGAGATGTTACTTTTTTAGTCAATGCATGAAGCTTAAAATGTATTTCTGGGTCGAAATGATGGAGCAGGTCACATATTTTGGTGAATGTCAGTTTGAAGAATGCTGTTCTGCATCTATTCATGCAGATTCTGCAGCCACTATTCATTAGAGCTCTTTAGAGATTGATTAAAGTATCAGGGCTGATCAGTAAATAGCAGTGAAATGTCTTTTTTAATCAGACGGTTATTGTGGAACAGCAAGGACAATACCTGAAGTATTTGGTCACCAGCCAGCAGCCGTCCGTCTCGAGCTATAACACCGTCCCGGTACACCTCCTGTATTACCACATTTATCAGGGGGGTCTCGTTTCCACCGACAATACTTATGCCAAGCTCTGTGTAGGGGTTTGCACGATGAATTTCAATAGTTGTGATTTCTCCCTCAGGTAGAGATGGAAGTTTCACACAACCTGAAGAACAAGACGTATGGAACCCAAACAAAGATATCAAAGGTATTTAAAGGGACAGTTCACCCAAAAATGACTATTTTGTCATAATTTATTCACCCTCATGCCATTCCAAACCTGTATGAGTTTCTTTCTTATGTTGAACATAAAAGAAGATATTTTGAAGAATGCTGGTAATCGAACAGTTTATTGTCCCCGATGACTTCCATAGTAGGGAAAGAAATACTATGGAGTCAATGGGGAATGGGGAAGACTGGCTCTTCAAAATATCTTCTTTTGTGTTCAACATAAGAAAGAAACTCACAGGTTTGGAACGACATGAGGGCGAGTAAATGATGATAAAATATTCATTTTTTGGGTGAACTATTCCTTTAAGAAACACAGTGATTATATGGTTTATAGTCTAGTTTACTGTGTGAAATAATCATACCTTCTTCAGCAGAAAAAGGCAGAGTTTCAACAAAGTCCCATCCTGAAGAGGCAGAACTGCCAGTGCGGAGAAGATGAATGCACGGGTTGCTGAGAGGACGCTTTACACGAGGAGGAGCGCACTCTAAACCATGGACACCTTTGAGGGACAAAAAGACAGCTGAAAATATACATTTCATTCCATAAAACATGTAAGTCACCACAGAGTATTATGTTAGCTTAGCAACATGTGCTAATTTAATTCTCTAATGGAATAAACTATAAAAAAAAGTATTGATAAAAACTGGTCCATTTGATTAAAAATGGACTATTTAACTTAATATTTGTGTATGCTATGTATTTTTTTTATGTACTCTTTCGTATTTGTTTTATTGTGTTAGCTTTGCGATATGTGCTAATGCAAGTCTCTATTGGAGATCAAGTTCAAGTGAGTTTAAGTTGCTAATGTAGGGGGTTTCATATCATGAACTTTATAGTTACAGTCAAGACATTGGTGGGGGACCAAAAAATAAATAAATAAATTGTAAGGCATACTTTTATTGGTATTTTCAATGCATTTTAAGTTAAAGGAATTAAAATATTAAAGGATTTGAAAGGATTAAGGGAATAAACAAAAATGAAAAGAAAGAAAAAAATGTAAAAGAAACAACATGTGAATATATTGTAATGCATAGAACTATTTGCATATATATATAATAATATCAATTATATAATTATGTAATTAAATCATATTTCTATTCTTTTAAAAATATGCACACAATCACTCTTAATCATATGTCTAATATGCTAAAAATGTCTCTCTTAATGTTTTTGGTCTCATCATACTCAATTACAAATTACATTATACATTACGTAAATGAAATAAGCTATTTTCAGTTAAAAACTAATTTTCACTAAAAATGTAATGCTTTTCATCAGTGAATATTACTTATGTTGTGTAATATTTCTATTATTAAAGAGTTGTCAATTATTAAATATTTAGTTACTTCTAAAACTCTTTCACTGTTAAGACTGAAGTGGCGAATGAAATTCAGTTTCTGTGACCAATAAAGACCCATCGTCTTTGATTTGATTGGCCAACTCAAACATTTTAACGTTGATAAGCACTGTTAATCTGCTGAGGCAGACCACCCTAAAAATGTCATCCTAACAATACAGAGCACAGTATGTCGTGGAGTGCAGCAGAACTGCCTAAAGAATACCTACTACTGGATGCGACAATTTTGCTATATCTGATTATTGGTAGTTGCGGCCCTACTTAGGGTACTCACTGTCTTCTTCAGTGCTTTCTTCAAAGGCAGGGTTGTCTACGCCAGGCTCTTCTGTCCATGTAGGAACATTGTTGCATGCGGTGGATCCAGCAGGTGGTGATGGCGTACTTTCCTTCATCTCAGTCTGGGGGGATCTGGGAGGGTTGGTCGCCGTGACCCTGTCCTCGCTTCCCTCCATCCGTGTCCGCTCCAGCTTTGTTCGCTGACTCTGTGTTCCAGGACACCTAGACCCACACACATAGATGCAAACATACAAACACAATAAATGAAATATTGGGGAGGCTAGGTACACAGAGTTCCGGTTGACATGAAATGGAAGACAAAGGCAAGAAAAAGGAAGCAAATTACATGAGAAACCTTGCGTACATCATCAGGGCAGATGCTATTCCAGGAACCTACAGTAAAGTAAAGGTCATGATATTGTATTCCCAAACTTAGTCTAGTGCAGTGTTGTTTTTAGTATTATTTATATATTATTATGTACTGTATTTATTAACATTTTGGATGAATGTTTTTATATATATTTTTCAGTTTTAATTATATTTACCTTTTAGTATTTTTAACTTTTTTTTTTGGCATTTTCATTAGTTTTTGTTTGGATTATTTTTATTATTTTATTTCAATTACCAAAATCCATTTTTTTATAGTTTTAGTTTTACTTTTAGTTAACAATAACAACACTGGTCCAGTGAATCTAGGGATCTTTCTGTGCCTTTTCTGAGCTGGAGGAGGATTTCAGCATTTCACTAACATGACTGTCATATAATTAACAGCGCTAATTAATTACTCTACGCATCAGTGGGGACAAAGACTTGTAGGATAGTATTACATGCTGAGGTCTCATAGTATAACAAGAAAGCACCAGATTGTCAACACAGCTAAGAGAAGACGGCTAATTCTGGCAGTAACTCTCAGCCTTCTCTTAGGAAGGTGTTAGCGCCTTGTTAAGGTTAATCTCCTTGGGTCTTCTTCCATTAAGATATAAATAAAACATTCTTGCAAATAAGAGTGAATTAAGAAGTATAGATGATGACAAAACTTTAATAACTTTTTTAAACATTTTCCTACTTGTTTTCACAAAAACAGTTGAGACTTTAGCTAATTTGTCCTATGGTTTGTGAGCTAACTCAGCTTTGAACTATTCAACTCACGTTTGGCTTCAGACTCTACACCAAACCCTCGGAAGGCCAAGACCTTCAGTTCTTGCAAAGGCACCATTCAATCCTATCTTGTGCACCAGAACTATTCTTAAAATGTATACCACTCTCTGCTAACTCTTAGTACAAAATAGCATACTGGACTCTCTAACTCACCATAGCTCTGGGTTGCCCTTGGCAGTCTCACAGAAGAAGTGGTTGAAAAGGTTTCTAGAGTTAAAGTTTCCCAGCATGGCTGAAGAGAATATAAAACTGCTGCTGTCCAGTGCATTACACGGGACCAACTAATCTCCCATCACATGACAAAGGGGCAAATAATCCCCAGATGGGAAGGCTCCACTCACAAGAAAGTGACTCCAAAAGTGTCTTTGTCTGCTAAGCTTAATTGTCTTACTCTAACAGATACCTGAGTATGATATTTGTTGCTTCTGCATGTTCTGACTCAGAAGCCCCTCAGACATGTGGTAATGCTAAAGTTGAACTGTTGTATTCTGCATGTTGATGAGGTTTATTTGGGGTTTACTCATAATGGTACACCCCAAGTGTGTGTAGGTAATATTCTGTTTGAAAAATGAGCAGTGCATTCCAACTGAGAATTAAAAACAACAACAACTATTTAACACTTTCTGGTAGTACTACTACTAATAATTGAATTTTTATTGATCTGAATTTGAGATGGTCTTAAGGGGCATTCATATGCACGCAAATGCAGGAGACTGGAAACACAAGCTCATTGGACGTTCACTGCATTACAAGTTCAAGTTTGGTAAACTCCTTGACCTGCAAAATTGTATCACGTGATCAATTCATGTGACCATTAGAAGAATGATACATCATATTGTGACCTTTTAGCTGAATTAAAAGAACACAAACTTGGAAACTACAGGTTTGCAACATTGCAGGAGTGGAGTGCATTGTATAAGTGGAGTACATTGTACATTTTAGTTTTTTAAAAAGGTGCCATGTATCATATCTTGTCCTTTGTAGTGTCCAAAGAAATTTTGATGTCAACGTCTAGGTAAGACCCCTCTTCGCTGAGGAACAGACAAAAAGATTTAAAAAATGATTGGCTGACTGGCACATTATCTTATCAGTCTGCCTGAAAACTAATTTGTGACTGCAGGCTAGTACAATGAATGCTTATGATGAACATATACTGAAGCACTTAACCTGACTCTAAACGCCACGTCAGACTTCAAAATAGTTTTTGGTTTAAATCTGGTTTGGGGATTTTTTTTTGGGAGGCCACCTTTATTACGTGTTATCCTCAAACATTCACAAAAAAGTTTATATGTCAACCAAGCCAAGCACTCGATTCCTGTCTAAAAAAAAAAAAAATCTTTTTTTTTTAAATGAGCCAACTGGTTGGTTGCTTTACATGCCAGTCAGATGATTTCTTGTTTAACTGGGTGGTTCTTGGCTGCAAAGGCAACAAGATTTTTTGCTTACAGTCCACAGTCTTGTGTTAAATATGTAACCATTACTTGTACGTTTACACATTTGGTATGCTTTTACAGAAAACAACTTACAGTACATTCAAGATATATATTTATTTCAAGATATAGGCCTACTAGATATATATATATTTCAAGTTCTTGCATTCTCTAGGAATCAAACCCATGAGTTTGACTTTGCTAGTGTTATGTGCTACTGTTTGAACTATACTCTAAAAAAATGGGTTTGCAAAGTTGTTAATAAAACAAAGATTATTTAAAGCGATAGTTCACCCAAAAATTAAAATTCTGTCGTCATTTACTCACCTTCATGTCGTTCCAAACCTGTAAGACATTTGTTCATTTTCGGGACACAAATAAGATATTTTTGCATAGACAGCATTGTAACTCAAATGTTCCCAGACAACGGAAACATAAGTAAAAACATTGTTATAATATTCCATGTGACATCAGTGGCTCAATTGTAATTTTATGAAGTTACGAGAATACTTTTAGTGTGGAAAGAAAACAAAAATAATGACTTTATTCAACAATTCTTCCCTGTGCCACTGTCCACCGCCATTCACGAGAGTACGACACATGCGTGTGATGCTGCTCACATAGCACACGCATGCGCGCACCTGTTAAGAGCAGCGGAAAGCACAGCAATGGATCAGAATGGGCATGGGATGTGACAGGAAAGAGAAGAATTGTTGAATAAAGTCATTATTTTCTTTTGTTTCTTTGCACACAAAAGGTATACATGTAGCTTCGCAAAATAAAGGTTGAACCACTGATGTCACATGGACTATTTTGTCGACACTCTTGGTATGTTTCTGGACCTTGAACGTGGTAGTTCCCTTGCTGTCTATACAGAGTCAGAAAGCTCTCGGATTTCATAAAAATATCTTAATTTGTGTTCTGAAGATGAACAAAGGATTTAAAGGTTTGGAACGACATGAGGGTGAGTAATTAATGACAGAATTTTAATTTTTGGGTGAACTATCCCTTTAAGTACGTTTTTACAAGAAAACACTATTCCAGTTTTTCCACTTCAAATTTTCACTTAATATTGTGTTTATCTTTAAATTCATCAAAACCTGCACTAAATTTTTCACTGCATAAGAATACAACCATAATATGTTTATTTTAACAGATTTTGCATTTGATATTAAATAGTGTGAGTATTCATGAGTATTTTACCTGTGTTTGAGATGTGCCTCCAGGTCACAGCGTGGCATGCTGAGAGAACAAGAAGGTGTCAGCGGACAGGTGATCGACAACTTATCCAGCAGCTTGTGCACCAGAATGCTGGAGCGCCGGCAGACCTGCAGCTGCAGATGCGCGCGGTCCAGCGGACAAAAGTCCCGTTCCTGCAGAAAGCTGCGCAGGCAGCGGGCACAGAAGGTGTGGCCACATGGTGTATCCAGGGGCTGAACTAACGGCTGAAGGCAGATGTGGCACACCAAATCATCATCCACTTCCAGACGATAGTTATAAAGGTGGTTCTCACAGGCGCGGTGAATCTGTCCACATTCAGAGCAAAGGGCCTCCAGAAGAGCTTCGCTCACCATGCCTGGGTCCACTCCCTCTCCCAGACTGCCCATTGTGCTCGGCTTTGGCTACACAAACACACTTAGTGGTTTGGTTACGGGGGCGTCAGAGGCTGTGCGACTCCGGCAGGGGACGGCCACCCCCTGGTAGACGGTGTTACATCACCCTGAAGGAGAAGAAGTGAGGTAACCGTTCTGAATGAGAGAACGTGTTTGTGTGTGTGCCATGTGTTGTGAGCATGAGATTATGTTGCAGAGCAGTGTGGGTTTACTCCTGCACATTAATCTGACAGTGTAATCTCTTGCTCTCTCGCCTGGAGCAATCTTTCAATCCAGCAGAGAGAGAATTATCTTGGATTGAGGCAGGGAGCGCAGAGTCAAGAGGTTTTGATGTGAAAGTGAGAATGGGGGGCAAGAGAAGAGGACAAAAATAAATACTGTATAAGAAATTGAATTTGAATTGATAACATTTGTTCAGAAAAGCCAGATTGGGGGGTGGGTGCAAACTCATCCGAGTCATTAAATACAAATATTAATCAAAACCTACTAGATTATAATTAAAATCATTCCTCTGAAGGCCATGTTTCTAATTTTGATACATTGTAGATTTAAAGGAACGGTTGACATTCTCTCTGTATTTACTCACCATTATGTCAATTCAAGCCTGACTTTCTTTCTTCAGTGAAAGAGTATTTTTTCTGTATAACTAAGGTGAATGACTGGGCCTCCAAAAAGCACCATAAAGGGAACATAAAACTGATCAGTGTGCTGTATTTCAAATCATACACTGGTTTAGTAGCTATTTTTCACAGAAAATCTTGTTAGCTGAAAGAAATAGTCATACAGGAGTGGAAAAACATGAGGGTCAGTAAATATGACAGAATTTTCACTTGTCTGTGGACTACATGAGGGGTTTTCAAACTGGGGTCTGTGAAAAACGTCTAGAGAAAATAAATAAATCAATAAAATATGATATAAATGAATAAACAATACATTTAACAGTACATTACTAAGATGTAGTGAGCAGGCAAAAAAATGTAATAGACCTTAATCAGAGTAGCACTATATTTAATTTTTGACAATGAAAATGAGGCTGTGAGGGATAGAAGTAGTGCGTTCAACGGATTGTCATCGGAAATGGAAAGTCATAAGTTATGATCATATAGTGTGTGCCATTATAAAGACTGTAAGTATATCCCTCAATGCCTTGTTTTCGTCTGTGTTCAATATGCCATTTCACCTGATTATGTTCTATGTAATAAAAACGAAATATTTTTCAAATAATATTGTACACATACATTTTTTACACTATAAACTGGGCCTTAAAAATATTCCGTTTTAAAATGGGAGTCCCTCGTATGAGGATGATCAAATATGGGGGCCGTAGCATCTAAAAGATCGAAAACCCCTGAACTAGACTTCTAATAATTGGCTTTTCGGGGCCACCAAACAGCAGGGGGCATTCTATTGGGCCAGTGATAACTACAACCTTCGCCTGTATTCACAGTATCCGACAGCTGTGCATCCGTGAGCAGCCCCACGCTTGGTCTGTCGACGGCATCTCTGTGACTACCTGCCTCTGTTTTTATCTTGCAGCTGGACATGAATAAAACATGAGGACACAAGGCTTCTCTGTTCCCACTACAAAGCCCTGTCAACGTCTCATCAGACACACATACCCATGCACACTCGTCCCGCACACTGTAAATGTCTTGATGTGGATAGACTGATCTAAATGAAGCAGCTTGTGCTTAAACTTCATCCCTTGATAGCATGATGTGGGACTTCATTAAATAAGGTTGGAATGTCTAATGGCCTTTGGGCAGCTTCCATTAATATTTCTATTCTATGCTGGATCCTCTGATGACTTTTAATCACAAGGGAGTGTTTAGATATTGACCGCAAGGGCTGTTCAAGGCCACTCACTTGTTGTATCCTTGTATCTTTAGCTGCTTGTCACAGTTGTCTGTGTTCTCACTTGCAAAATGGCACATTCGCGCTTATCTGGCTGCCTGGCGGATGAAGAATTAAATGTTTGTTCAGCTGAACTGACATAAAATAATGCAAATTAATGACTGATATTTAAACATCTACAAAGGAAGCAAACAATATCTGACATGCTCCATGTAGAATGATATGCACATCTCTAAAGTCTTTATTTATTGAGCAAACGGCTTTCAGTAGCAATGACATGTTTCCATTCTGCAGTCCAGATCTATTCACAAACCAGCTTTTTTGACACCCATCTCGCATTGCTTTTCCAAATCAATACATTGACCTTATTTTACAGAAAGGTTGCACATTCATTAACAGGTAGACAACAAAAATAAATGAATGGGGTGTGGGGGGTGGGCGCTTTCTCTGTTGAATTAAAATGTCTGTGGATGCCACCTGCATGAATTGTCTCGTTAATAAGGCGTATCCAATCCAGATCTATGACATACAAATATCGATATCTCATTATTTCTGGTACAGAGCGGCTCGCAGTAAATTTTTTCGTTTACTGTCTCTCTCTCTCTCTGTGCTATCGCCCGTACAATAGGCGACAATGACATGTAACAAAATGCGTGTAGTAATAAAGGATCGGCGGGTGATAATATGAGTTTTTGAATAACATTACCTATTCGCGTTCCCTTCGGATGTGAACTCTCGCCCCGAGAGGGGAGAATCATGGAGCTCAATCACATCCACCGCAGCTTGCCCGAGCCGCATCCGCACGTCAAAACACCCCCGTATCTGTCTTGTAGCGATGTCCGATTCGTGAACGAATGGCTCTTTTGAGTCGACTCTTTTGAACGAATCAATTGAACCTGTTCATTATACTGGTCTAAACAATTAGTGCATGTATTGGACTGAATCGGCCCAGCGACTCTCGAGTCAAAAACTGCCCGACTCGTTGAACCGAGAACCGTCTCTTTCAAAAATGTCCAGACGATGATAAATGCATTTGGAGTGAACTATATATAAAATATAAAATGAATATGAATAAAATATCATGAATATAAAAAATGCAATAAAATCTTGACACTCTAACACTAGCTCTTTCTCTATTTCTATATCTACTATTTATTATTTTTATTTATTATTATTAAAAAATGAACTTGCTACGTGTAAGACTAACATGGGACATGTCCAGTGTTGGGGAAAGTTACTTTTAAAAGTAATGCATTACAATATTGCTGTACGCTAAAAAGTAAAATTACGTTACTTAGTTACTTTTTCTGGAAAGTAATGCGTTACGTTACTTTTGTGCTACTTTTTAAATCTGGACAGGGCTCGCTTGTTTGTTTTTAAAATAAAAAGTTATATTTTTTGGCAAATATAAAAGCCTTTCACACCAAACGTGAAATAAATGCGCCTCAGGCTGAAGGGAAAGTAAATTAAATTCCGTACAGTAGAATGCAGAAGAAGAAAAAAACACACTTCAGCAATAAAAAAAGAAACACAAATGTTTGTCTAGAGTAATTATAGTTATTAGTACGTGAACGGGTCACGAAGGTAGAAGCCAAGACATTGTAATAGCATGGGATAAAGACTAAAGGGTATTGTGTTGTTAACATTTTAATTAGAGTGTCAGGTTTGCGTCATATTCGAGTTGATTATTTTTAGTGCCTTTTGAGGAACTGAATTTGTGTGTTTTTTTGAGTGAGAAGAATTAAAGCATATCATATAATTTAGAACTACAGTAACTCGATTTCTCTCAAATAGGGAACAGGAGAGCTGTCAATCAATAAAATGGAAGAAGAAAGTAACTTGCGTTACTTATTTGAAAAAGTAACTCAGATATTATCTTGTAAATTAAAAAGTAATGTACTTTTTTACTTTGTACTTTTTAATAATGTAAAAGTAACTAGTAAAACTTTACTAGTTACTTGAAAAAAGTAATCTGACTTAGAACTTTTTTTCCTTTTTTTGAGTTACGTAATGCGTACCCCAAGCACGCGCACCACATAAAGTAGGCGACATGTCTCTTGTATGGGTTGATGCTTTACAAATAAAATGTTCTGGAGATATATGCATTACTTGATTGTATGATTTATCAACAAAATCAAACTCAAAGGCAAACCAAATTTGGTTTTAATGCATAGGTTAATTTCAAATATAATTCATTAATTTAAAACCAAGAGATATTAATGAATTTTATTTTTGCTTATTGTAAATGCAAATTATACTTAAATTCCAATTAGTGGATTTCCTGGCTATAGTGGCTATAACAAATTGAACTAGGACACGTGGTATTAAAATAAAGACCCTTATTTATTAAATCTTAAGCGAAAATAATATGATAGCCTAAATAGCTTTTTAGAGAATGCGCTGGAACGTTTTAGAGCATGTAATATGCTAAGGGACCGTGTAATGACGTAAAGAACCACCGAATCATTCTTGAACCGCTTCATTTAGACGAACTGTTCAAAAGAACCGATTCGACGAACTTCTGTCGGACTCAGCGTGGAGGCGGGGACTCACGATGTCAATCGAATAGCAGGTGTGACCATTTAGGTGCCTGATTGAAATGCGCCCTTATGTTTTAAGCATAGACTGTGTATGATTTTTAGACGCTATAGTTATTAATTATATTTACAGAAAGGTTTAACGTTTAAGTGTGAATTTTGCTATCGTGCATGTCCGCGGCTGACGTAGGTTATATTTTACATCCGTTTTTTAGGTTAGGACTATGATCAAGGACTAAGTCAAACGGGGTCCTAATTTGGGTTCTCATCAAGTGTAGGAAATAACACCAGTTAGCAAGCAGAGCTGAAACGAATTAAAATTTAACACTGAATGCGTTTCAGTTTAAATAAATCATGGATGAAAGTGAACTAGAGAGGTATGACATAACTTAAGATACTGTTTTTTGCTTAAACCGTTTTAGTGGGCTAGTTTATGATGTTAAATGTGTGACCCGGCTGAGTGCAGCTGTTTAACGGTCAAGATGTATTGGTAATATGTGGTCAGGTATCATACTACATGCAAGTTAGCAATCATCTCCGATATCTTACAAGGAAGGAATTATTCATTTATATAAAAAGCAACCATGTGCTTTGTGACATTATCTGTTCTGTTCTATGTTGTGATGATAACATTAGTTGTAATTGAGTGCAACTGCCTTAAAGATCAAAGTACTGTCAATACAATCAAGCATTAACGTTATAGAAATACTGAATACTGTCCCTGCAGTTAGGAATGAAAATGAAACAATAAGTGCTTCGGCCCGTAGGTTACAGCAGTACAGTTACCCATTTCTCTCACTCGTGTAAATATTCTTTCCTCCAACAGGAAAGCAGTGGAGGAGCTCCTTAAAGAAACTAGCAGAGCAAAAGTCCGTGCTGAGACAATGGGTGCTACTGGATGGTAAGTATAGATAATCATGTTGAAAGGTGCAGAACAATTTATTTGCTGTCCTTGATTGACAGTTTACAATTCAGAAGGCTGTATATCTTATAAATGAATAATTTTTGGAATTCCCTTATGTATCTTGAATCTAAAAGCTGGTTAAATTGCTGTTTTCTAGGATGAAATGTCCGCTGGGAAGCACAAACAAGCGCTTTCTGCTGAACACAATTCGTTCCTCTGCTGTGACGCATCAGCCTACAAATCAGCGTGCTTCAGAGAGGGGAAGAGATGATGAACATGGGTACAAAAGAGCTTGTGAAAAACATCACAACACGGACTGTGAAAAGTGCAATCACAAAAAAGACTATTCACACAGAAGATACCACTCTGACTCTCATTCACACACTTCCAAACACCGCTCTTCCTCACGCAATCATTCACCATCCCGAAGAAGACACTCCCCTCACCTCTCCCGGAAGTCGAAAAGGACTCGATCTCGCTCACCAGTGCGGGACAGTTCCCCAGATGTCAAAAAATACACTGACAGAGGGGGGAAATGATGCAACACTCTCTTTGTAGCTTTTTTGTTTTGAGCACACATGAGATCTCTACATGTCTACATGTCCTATGAATGCGTACAACAATATGAAGGCATTCTGCTAATTTCCATTTGCATTATATTTCTGAACAATAATATTAAAATAGCATTTTTAAAACAACTAAAAGACGGAATTTGATTATTGAGAGAGGCTGTTAATATCATTTCAGAACTATTTTTAATAGGTCATTGTGTATCCTTGTTTCCTTGATTTTTAAAAAAATATAATTTTAATGTTTGTATAAACGTATACTTTGTGCGTGTGTACACACTAAGTATATAAGTTTATATATTATTAATTTGTGTAAATTAAAACTTAACCAGCAATAAACATGATGTTCGTAGCTACAGTCGTAATTACTCCGGAATATATCAGCAATAATTTAGATTTTCTCAACAGTGGTCTTTGGTTTAAAAAAACGTTTAGAAATTAACGTTTGTGCAATAACGTTTGTCGGCGACGTTTCTGTCATCCATCCATTCAGTGCGTGGTGTCAGAATGAATTATTGCGCCTGAGATTTTCCTCAATGCGCGACTTAAATGTCATTTTACATCTCATTATCATTCCTTTGCGGCGGTTAGACATGTTTGCCCAAGCTTTACTGTCGCTACTAAGCAAGCATATTTTATCGCCATTCATTCTCTTATTTCTTATCAAAGAGTCTGAAAGTAAAGGCTCGGTTTCCGTGATCCATCTGGTTGCTCGCACCTCACCTCGTGATATTTAATTTAAATCAAAATACACGTATGTTAGGCTAATTAAAAACTGCAGTATTTACACGGGTAGCCAAAACTGCATTTTCCTTCAGTTTTATAGACGAAGCATTATGTGGGTGTAGGCCACTGGGTTTATCAACATCTGATTACGTGTCGTTTTACATAACGCAATTGTACCATTATGAGTGATCTGAACTCCCATTATCGAGTCGCACTTGGACATTTATAGCTACATATTACTCCTACTCAAACATACAAGTGGTTTCAGAACGCTTTTGTGTGTCTCCTAACTGGTTTATTGCGTTTTATCTGAAGTCTCAAAACGCATTTGAATTGCTAGCCGATTTTATGTACCAGTGCCTTAAGTTGTGTATTTTCTCTCTGGCATGGCAAAGCTACATTTCTTATCACTTTACACCATTATCCCTCTCATATCCTTCCATGGATATGATTCCAAATAGCGTCGTCTCACTCACGCTTCATAAAACCTTTTGTACTCTTTCAACATTGTGAAAATAGTCTCGGATAAATTGTGAAAATAGTCGCGGATAACGGTTTCCTTCCCTTTTCAAACTAGGTCATATATAAACCCCATTAAGCGCCGTTACGAGGCTTGATTTGCGAGGAATGGATTTGCCTGAACTTTATGACTGGCATGAGAGCCCCATTAAGATAGGAAAGAAAGTGCCATTATTGTCATTTGAAGAGGTCCATGCAAACACAGCACTATGCCATATATTCTCGAAATTTGCTTGAATATAATAAAACATTCTGTTTTTATTTAAATATATATATATATAAAAAGTCATGTATGTGATGTATTTACTTGTCACTTTTTGAAGTCTTGACAAATGCAAGGTTGTAGTAAAGAATAATGATTTAAATGGCATTCGTCTTAAATAACCCTTTATTTATTTATTTGTTTTATTCATGCATGCAAACGAATGGAAAGGATGCTCGGATGTCAACACTTTTTACAAACGTGTTAAGTTAAAAAGTCTAGTTGGGGGACAAATCCAAAACAGAGAAATTCAGAAAGTCTTTTTAAAATTAAGAAAAATTTGAGATACATTAAAAAACTTACATCTATAATAGGCTATTATTTGTTTTTTAAAATAATAATTTTTGTTGCTTCAACATACAAGACTTGGGAAATTCCCCTAATTGAAAATCACCTTTTGCTCCCCATTTCTCTCTTGTTCTGACCTCTCCAAACATCCAAACAGACTGCCTGGTGCGCTTACGTTGCGCACACATCTCAAACTAATTGAGTTCTGTTTCACTCTCAATGTTAATTCGTTTACACCGAACAGCTCGTTTTTATTTATCCACGAGGACTTTAGTTTAATGGACCGTGGACGGGTGTGCTTAATGGCAGGTAAGCCTGGTTAAAGCAAAAGACGGACAACATGTTGAGAGGTGTGCGTAATGATTGCCCTTGTCACCAGTGTCCATAGATTTTACGTAACAAGGACTTAATGGTGCCTTTTAATGTGTACATATGTACAAGCCCACGCGCTCTTTTTACGAGAAAAAGAAATGTTTAATAGATCAATTATATCTTACGCTAGCTAGTATTCGGCTTTAGATAAAAATGCGCGTTCAGAATAACTTAATATTTCATCGATCCGGTTGAAACCAAACGTAGCATATATGTAAAAAATAAATATACGCTTTTTTTTAGATTCTGCCCCCCCCCCCCCCCCTTTAAAACTGGATCAAAAAGTTTTTTTTTTTTACTATTTTCCCAAATAACATTTTTATAATCTGAAGACATCTTCCCACTAAATAACATTTTGTGCAATAGAAAGTTTCCATGGACGTTTAATGTTATTCATAGATGCCAAGTTATAGGCTATTTGTGCAGTTACTTTGTTGTCATATTTTGTTTTTGCTTAGACAATTAAAGCTCAAGGTCTGGATTATTTTGCCTTTGATAAGTGTGAATCGATCCTGCCTCTCTTCTATCGGAAGTTGATAAAGAGAATTTGAGAATTTAGAATGTTTGATCAACATTTTGAAGTCCCTTTTCTATACCCGTTCGGTGTTCAATGAACAGCGGCAGCCTTTTCTGTGGAGTTCAGAGATACGGATTCCCCGATTCACCTGTCTTTGCAGTAAATCTAACAACTGCAGGTGTAACACATATAGTCGCAGGCAAACAGAACGTGTTTGCCAAGGGCATTGATTTGAGCATGGTCAGTTCTGTTCAATCATTGTCAAACCGCGGGGCAGTCGAAAGGAAACACGTACAGAATCTACTGCCAGTTGACAGCTTTGTGTAAACAGTGAAACCAATGGTGCAGCAGGGTCACATGGTCCCGGTGGCACACCTATGAGGCCCTCGATCGGCGCCAGACGCTCAGACTGCAGGTAGAGCAGAGGTCCTGATCAGGGGCAGGGCGCTGGCTCGTGTACAGCACGGTTTCCCGGTCTGTGGCAATCATGAATCGGGAAGAGCATTATTACCCTCCTAACCACCTGTACAAGGACTCTTGCGCCTTCCAGAGACATCCCAACGAAGACTACAGCCAAAACCTTCCACCGTGTCTGTATATGAGTAGACAGACTCAGTCCGTCTACGCCTCACCGTCCTTGGGCAGCCAGGACCAGCCAAATCTTACCGACATTACTTCTTATAACATGTCGACCCGGGATGATCTGACAGGGCCTCATCTTCACCTTCCCCAGACTCCGCAGACATCTCTACAGACGCTCGGCGGTTACGGAGACTCTCTTGACCTGTGCGGGGATCGGAACAGATGCCATCTGCCCTTCCCGTGGATGAAGTCAACGAAATCTCATACGCACGCCTGGAAAGGACAGTGGACAGGTAACTCTCATACTTCGGCCATTAATTTGTAGGTTTACCAATTAACTTTTGACAAAATTATAGCAGGCCCTAATGTCACATTCATGCTTATGATGATGAGCTTATGAAACTGTAAGAAAGGAAGTAAAGAAAGTTCGTTTTTTGTTTCTTTGCTTTTGTCTAGAAATTCTATACTGCATACAATTTATGACTTTTAAGTGCCTTATTATTTTTTACATAATTTCTAGAACAATGTTAATAGTTATATTTACTGTAAAATGTTACGATTATTAATTTTTGTAATATTTAAAAAAATCGTGAAATAAAAGTAAAAAACATAATAACGTTATAGAAATAATTCCCTATATAATATATATACATACAATTTGTCGTATATAATTATTAAAATAGCCTATAATTGTTAGGGTATTATTATTTTGGGATTAAATTAATGACCTGATGAACATAAATAGAACATAAAACTGTTCCATAACAAGGATACCTTGCAATGGCCAAGCTATCCTTTTTATGGAACAGTTTTACAAGTGAAAATGAATTTGATCTGGATTTCTTTTACTTTGAAGAAATTTTAAAGACTAATTTTAATTCCCCAATTAGTAGCCTATTTTATTTAGACGTCGGATAAAAACATTTCTAGCGGTGCATGCACGTCAGATTTCACCAGATGCTGAGTGATTAAAGCCTATATTGACGGAAACTAGGCTACAACACAACTTTCATTCGAGACCATACTTCTACGCTATTTCTTGTCATTGAATCTAATAGCCAAAGGTGCCCTATTGAAATAAAAAGAAACTAGCCTAATTCGAGTTAAATGCATATTATTTTCAGTCTGAAACATCTGGTTTAAATGCACATTATTTTCAGTCTGAAACATCTGGTTTAAGGTAGTCCTCATTTTTACATGAACTATAGGCTACTGAATTCATTTGGAAGGTTTTGACCTTGGAGTGTTGAGCACGTGGTTTTTTTTTTATATATATATATATATATATAACGCCCTGATCAAACGTTCAGATAACTTTCAAACTGTAATATCCTCAGAGGCAGATGACAGTCTGTGTCGAAAACATGACCTTACTAAAATGTCACTACTGTTATTCTGTTTTAGGACCTTACATGGTGGAAGCCGAGGAGAACAAGCGCACGCGGACGGCGTACACCAGAGCGCAGCTGCTCGAGCTCGAGAAAGAGTTCCTCTTCAACAAGTACATCTCGCGCCCGCGCCGAGTGGAGCTCGCGCTCACCCTCAGCCTCACCGAGAGACACATCAAGATCTGGTTCCAGAACCGACGCATGAAGTGGAAAAAGGAGGAGGACAAGAGGAGAGCCAGAGGAGTGGATCCCGAACAGGATTCCTCCATCACGTCCGGAGATCTGAAGGAGTCATGTGTCGCTCCGGGAACGGGACCCCCCTCACCCCTGCACTCTCACCTACCTCCAGTCCCCCAAGACTCGTCAAACGAACACTGACCAAAAGAGACATGTGTCATCAACACAATCTTTCAGCCTGCCATCGACGTGTGGAAATACAATACCAGTGACACTGACAAGAGTGCGTCAAATCCTGTGAATCTGTACAGTATAGGCCTACTCAAAGTTTGACAGTAGGGGGCGATCTCAGTTGTGTGAGAGGCGAAGCTCCCCTGGAGTCCGTTTCTGGGGAGGTGTTTTTGTGTAATAGAAATCCATGACGCCATCAAATGTCCATGAGCAAAACTTTATTGAACATTGTTATAATTGTATTCGTATTTATAGATAGACAATGAAAAGTCAAATTTAAGTGAATATCTCTCTTATCATGAATTTCTTTCAATAACAGTCATAATATTTATGTAGCTACTGCTAAACAAATTAAAAGTATGAGCGCCGTCATATCATTTGTTTTAATTTGGTGCAAATAAGTAGCCTAAAACAAAGCAACCCATAAAAGACCGCCGATTAATAATCAATATTTTTTTACTGCTTTCATAACCCAAAGTTTATTAACCAATGTGACAAAAAATTTGTAATGCAATAATTTCATTTAGCCCTATTGGAATTATTCATTATTAATTAATCAGAGCAAGCTGTTCAAGCATTTGTAGGATCACTATGAGGGTACATTGGCAAGAACATAAGTACTGCCATTTTCCTTATACTTCTCTACTATAGATTTACAAAGCATCAGAATTGTTCTTTTATTGCGTTAGATGCGCCAGAACCCAGCTAACAGGGAACGTTGTCACAATTTGGCTAACGTTCTGGCAAGGTTCTCTCAAAGTTGTGAACAAACATTCTGCCGGTAACCTTAATAGAAAGTTCATTCAAAGTGATCTCGTCTTGAAGAGACGGAGACGGAACATTACATCATTCATGGAACGTTTTTCTGAAACATTTTAGTTGGATGTACCCGAGGCTACTTGCTAGTTTCAGAGGGTTTAGAGAACATTCAAACATTCAAACGTAACTTTCCCATTACTTTTGCTAAATGATCAAATAGAACGTTCCTTTATTTTAATGTTTCCCCTAACGTTCACATAACCCAGAAAAACGTATTTCAAACATTTAAAAACCGGGACGTTTTAAGTGTTCAGAAGGCATTCGTAAATAACGTTTTCATAACTTAATGGGTTAAGGCTTTTAGAACAAATGGCTCCTTCATATGGGTCCTTCTTATTTTTTTATGTGTGGATTAGGCCTATTTTTTTTTAAGAAATAGGCTATACAATCAAGTAGAGAGATGCAGTAAAAAATGTTGTAACGGTAACTTGTTACAGTTTGGTTTGAATGTCAGATAAGACAATATTGCGTAACCTGAGGCGACAGATTTTTTTCACCTCTTCAATCGCGCGCTCTCGTTCCACTGCGCGGTCATTCTTCAAGCGTTCAGACAGTTGGCCCACAATATCTGCTTTTTTGTTGAGACGGGCACAGATGACAAAAGGGAAGCCAAAGCGTTCCTTGTACTCCGAGTTTAGACGGTACATTTGCAGAACCTCTGCGGAGTCCAGTGTGGTCATACCGGCTTGACTCTGCTCTTCTTGAGACTCGCGTGTGAGCGTCCCGCTCTGGAGGTCCCGGCCCGCCAAATCAGGGTGACACCGCAAAATACCCTCTTTACCTGAACACATTCAATGTACTTAACCAGTAAATAAATTGTTTAAAACTTAAGGAAACCTGATTTGGATAAATAGACAAAGCAGAAGAAATCACCTGAGTCTGGTAGACTGAGAATGAATTCCGTTATGTGAGCCTCGATGTCTGCTAGATCTTTGAATGGCCGGTGGGACCATATTGCAGCCGAAATGAGGGGGCATTTCTCAACCACATTACCGAATAGTTTCACAAAATCCTCGTATGTTAGAGCATTTACAACGTTTATGTCCATGGCTCCGGCGCGTGTCCTCTGCAAACTATAGGGAAATGGCAAAAGCCAATATTGGACGAGGTCAACGTCCATTGGGGCAACTACTGTTCCCATTTAAATATCAGTAGTTGTCTCAGTGTGACGCACTAAGGAGGATGAATATCCTCATTACACAATACAGGTATGATTATTGGGGTTTATATATCCTATTTACATTTATTCCATGGTCTGTCTTGAATATTGGATTCCGATTGGCTGGCAGGTATGCAGTAAAACCATTTAATGCACATGTAGTTCAGTTCAATTTTACTGTTCCATATTAATGCGCTGCTTTAATTGATGCACACAAATGGAGCGAATTTTGTGACAATATTAATAAAACAAATCCAGCGTTTTGCAAATAAACACAATTTGCTTTGCAAATAAAAACTCGACTTTCAAACAAACGCAAATATAAAACTCTATTTGAGAGAAAATGCAGAGGTATGGACAAATATATGTATTGTGTGTTACAACTGTGAGAATCATTTGCCTTTTTATGAGGAAACTTGGCTTGATTTTCTCACAAATGCGTGCAGGCAGATTTTCTCACAAATGCAATTGAGCAACCTTCTTTTCCAAAAACAGCAGATGGCGCTGTCGGTCAATTTAGGCTTCGTTAGTCTTCGGAGACCAACCTTTTCAGACAAATATGAGTGGGGAACAGGTGCGTTTCTGTCTTACTATAGCTATCTATAATTAACCATATAGATGTTTTAACAAAGCGACCCTACTACAATGTCAGTTAAATTCACAATAAGTGCTGTAAAGTTGTTAACATGATTAGTTCAAAAATCAGTAGTGACATGGCAAAACATTAAACTAGGCAGTCTTTCCCTAAAACTGATCCATTCTCCATACTTCTTATCCTCTGTTGGATCGCGGGATATAGAATATATGCTACATATGTTGATACAATTGTTCAACATTCAAAACAATGCAGGGGTATAACAATATATCATGTCACAATATATTGTAATACTATAAAATGCAAATGTATTCTGGATAGCGTCACCTGCATACCAAAAATGAAAGCGTTTTGAATTTTATTTTTACGTGAAGTCAAGCACGCAGAAAAAGAAAGGAGGCTAAATTCTATGTTGAAGCTTGACGTTTTGATGCCATTTTTCGGGGGCATCTATATGTTTACCTGGCTGACCGCAGATCATTAACATGTGAACAGAGGGCTCAGTGTGAGGCGGGATCACATTAGCGATAATGAGGTGAGACAGGAGAAACTTTACCGCTCCTTACTTTCATACGGATTATATAATCAGATAATATTGGTTTTCAATTTGAATTGGTTTTAAAAGTAAATTAATTTTCTATATATACAGGTGCATCTCAAATAAATTAGAATGTCGTGGAAAAGTTCATTTCAGAAATTCAACAAATTGTGAAACTCGTGTATTAAATTCAATGCACACAGACTGAAGTAGTTTAAGTCTTTGGTTCTTTTAATTGTGATGATTTTGTCTCACATTTAACAAAAACCCACCAATTCACTATCTCAACAAATTAGAATATGGTGACATGCCAATCAGCTAATCAACTCAAAGAATGTGCAAGGTTTTCCTGAGACTCAAAATGAGTCTCTCAGTTTGGTTCACAGGCTACACAATCATTGGGAAGACTGCTGATCTGACAGTTGTCCAGAAGACAATCATTGACACCCTTCACAAGAGGGTAAGCCACAAACATTCATTGCCAAAGAGGCTGGCTGTTCACAGAGTGCCGTATCCAAGCATGTTAACAGAAAGTTGAGTGGAAGGAAAAAGTGTGGAAGAAAAAGATGCACAACCAACCGAGAGAACCGCAGCCTTATGAGGATTGTCAAGCAAAATCGATTCAAGAATTTGAGTGAACTTCACAAGGAATGGACTGAGGCTGGGGTCAAGGCATCAAGAGCCACCACACACAGACGTGTCAAGGAATTTGGTACAGTTGTGTATTCCTCTTGTTAAGCCACTCCTAAACAACAGACAACGTCAGAGGCGTCTTACCTGGGGCTAAGGAGAAGAAGAACTGGACTGTTGCCAGTGCGTCCAAAGTCCTCTTTTCAATGAGGGGGGGGGGGGGGGGGGGGGGGGGGGGGGGGGGGGGGCTCCCTGGGGGGGGGGGGGTGAGCAAGTTTTGTATTGAATTTTTGTAATCAGGTCCTAGAGTCTGAGGAAGGGTGGAGAAGCTCATAGCCCAAGTTGCTTGACGTCCAGTGTTAAGTTTCCACAGTCGTGATGATTTGGGGTGCAATGTCATCTGCTGGTGTTGGTCCATTGTGTTTTTTGAAAACCAACGTCACTGCACCCGTTTACCAAGAAATTTTGGAGCAATTCATGCTTCCTTCTGCTGACCAGCTTTTTGAAGATGCTGATTTCATTTTCCAGCAGGATTTGGCACCTGCCCACACTGCCAAAAGCACCAAAAATTGGTTTTTTTTTTTTTTCGTTCTAAAAGGACCATGGTGTTGGTGTGCTTGACTGGCCAGCAAAATCACCAGACCTGAACCCCATAGAGAATCGATGGGGTATTGTCAAGAGGACAATGAGAAACAGACCAAAAACATGCAGATGAGCTGAAGGCCACTGTCAAAAAAAACCTGGGCTTCCATACCACCTCAGAAGCGCCACAAACTGATCACCTCCATGCCAAATTGAGGCAGTAATTAAAGCAAAAGGAGCCCCTACCAAGTATTGAGTACATGTACAGTAAATTAACATACTTTCCAGAAGGCCAACAATTCACTAAAAATTTTTTTTATTGGTCTTATGAAGTATTCTAATTTGTTGAGATAGTGAATTGGTGGGTTTTTGTTAAATGTGAGCCAAAATCATCACAATTAAAAGAACCAAAGACTTCAGTCTGTGTGCATTGATTTAATTTAATACACGAGTTTCACAATTTGAGTTGAATTACTGAAATAAATGAACTTTTCCATGACATTCTAATTTATTGAGATGCACCTGTATATGTATCATGTATGTGAGGCACATATTCACTGAGATTCAGGTTGTTTTATTCATGTGCCTGTGAAGAAAGTTCCTGGAGACCGAGACGGCAGAGAGCGCACCGTTTGTTTTCTTTATTTTACAAAAGCACATTGTTTTGTTGTTATTATGACTATACACAAATAAAAGTAGACCCTTTGCAGTTTCAATGATGCCATACTCGTATCTGTATTTTTATAGTTTCGTGGTCATCAAGGAAAAAGGACAAAACCGGGGCCAGGGGGGCGGCCCCCAGCCCCCCCCCCCCGGGGGCCCGCCGCCCTTTCCCGGGGGCACCCCCCGGGGGGCGGGGCCGGGCAGGCGCGGTCTTCGACTCCAAAGATTATTTTCTAATCATTACATTGTTAAACTCATTCTGAAATACTGGTAAACCACTGTTTGTTAAAATCATTCTGAAATACTGGTAAACCGTTGTTTATTAAAATGCTGAATTTAGTATTATATCAGAGTGAACTTGATCCTTCTCCCCAATTCACAGGACAAGAGTGACACCAGAAGAGAAATATTCATCATTTTGCTTAGCTAAAAAACTACATAATTATTTTAGACACAAATGATTGCACAGTTACAACATTTAAAAAGTTTTAGATATTGTACTAAATAATGTGATTTGTTTTAATTTTTTTATTAATAATTAATGACCTCTTGGGTGATATTACTATATCTGATAGCCTACTAAATTAAATTGTCTAAGCTTTCATTTTTGGCACACAATATTGTCGCTATCCATAATACATTTGCATTTTAGTATTACAATATATTGTGACACGATATAAGGTAAACAGGTGTTTCGGATCTCAAGAGACTAGCGTAAATTGACCGACAGCGCCATCTGCTGTTTTTGGAAAAGAAGGTTGCTCAATTGCATTTGTGAGAAAATCTGCCTGCACGCATTTGTGAGAAAATCAAGCCAAGTTTCCTCATAAAAAGGCAAATGATTCTCACAGTTGTAACACACAATACATATATTTGTCCATACCTCTGCATTTTCTCTCAAATAGAGTTTTGTATGTGCAAATCACTTAGCGTTTGCTTGAAAGTCGAGTTTTTATTTGCAAAGCAGATTGTGTTTATTTACAAAACGCTGGATTTGTTTGATGAATATTGGCACAAAATTCGCTCCATAGATAACGTCAACATGGCGGATGATGTCCGGATCACATTCATACTCAACGAGATTTGGCTGTAGAGTATGTACTCTTTTAGCGCTCGTTAAGTAAGTACTTATTGAGTATGCGATTTCGAACGCAGCCACCGTAAATATAGAGGCCATGTTATAATAGGTCTGATAACAGTTTAAATGGGTCGTACAACAGCGTTTAGGACAAATAAGGACAAAGACGACCCATGAGTAAGATGTTTTCCTGGTCTTATGTTTAATATTCTGTTCTGCGCACATCTGAAATGTTACTACACCCCAGGTGTCATCATGCACCGTGGCGCCATCCTCTGTATGTCTATGATAGAAACACCTTCAGTCAACACATAGGCCTATTCCAAAACACTAAATCATAAGACACAAAATGCACAATTTGTATTGTGATTTATTATTTTTTTTTTTTTTTTTTCTTTTTTTTTTTTTTTTTTTTTTTTTTTTTTTTTTTTTTTTTTTTTTTTTTTTTTTTTTTTTTTTTTTTCCTTTTTTTTCTTTTTTTTTTTTTTTTTTTTTTTTTTTTTTTGATTTTTTTTTTTTTTTTTTTTTTTTTTTTTTTTGCTTTTTTTGCATCTTAAACCTTACATACATCTATTTTTCAATATTTTCATAAACATTTTACAGTTTGTTAACTAATTTTCAATGATTGTGCCCACTTAATTATTGTCTTAGTGGACTGAAAAAGTTAAGAATGCTTAACCTAAACAGTAAGGGTGTTTGTACTTTGCTGATTTTGAGTTGTTGACTTAAAAAGACACACTGAAATGTAAGCTATGGACTATATTGTTTATAGAAAATCTGCACAAATGTGCAAATTCAATTTCTGTTAAGCATAACTAAGCTCAATGTAGACAATTCTTATTACATGATCAATAATATTTCAAGAATAATGATTAAACCATAAACGTCTAAGATATTTGAATAAATATAATGAAAAATTAAGAAAGTTTTTTTGTGTGTTATAAAAATAGAGCAATTTCATCTGCAAAATGCAGCAAAAAATAAAATAATTCATAATCTCTTGTAAGCATTCATTATGGAGTACTGAAGCAGGTTATTCAGCTGTTACAGTGTACAATATCTAGAATTCTAATTAAAATTGGGAAGGTTTGATATTTGTATATGAGATATATATATTACATATATCTATATAGATATATATATTTATCTATATTCTATAATAAAATTCCTAAAGAAGCTTCCTGCACAAAACATTAAAATACTGTATGTTATTAATTACAGTGTAAACACTCGTGGAAAATGTGAAAATTTGTTAATAGGCCTTAATCAAAAAACATTAAACACATTATTGATGGTACAATATGCACATAAATACATCAATGTTTTTTTTTTTTTTTCTTTTTTTTTTTTTTTTTTAAATTCTTCAAGTTTTCTTAGAAATTAAAAATGCTATGTGTAAGTGGCTATTAATGGAAGCACAAGTTATGCATTATATTTTCCTAATGCAAGGCTGTAACTCCTATGTTTAAACGAGAGGTTCTTTTCTTACAGATCCAGGATTGTCCACAGCTTTGCTTTCATCTGAATTCTCAGTGTCGGACTGGCAAACATCCATTTTCTCCATCAATGTAGCATCAGGGGTCACGGGCGCATTCTGATATGTTATGTCATTGTGGCAGTATCCTCCAACATTGTAATATAGCTATAAACAGATATCACAGTGAGTGTGCATCCACCAACAATTTAACCCATTTTTAAAAACATCTTTCACATAAAAGTCACCCTCTCTTCCAAAGCAGCCAGCTCTTTTTCCATGAAAGCCACAAGCTTGGAGAAACAAGGCCGGTCGACAGGATCAAGCATCCAGCAGCGACACATTACCTTGTAACTAAACAAACCCAAACACATTTTAAATATCATTCTCCAGTGTTTTATAAAAATATTATATACGTATATAGTGGTACTTACACAAATTCTTCAGCATAATAGGGTTGCTCCATGTGATATCCACTTTCAATCATTCTGTAGAATGCGTCATTCACAGTTATACCAGGATATGGGGTGACTCCTAATAGTGAGTACAAAATATGTTCATATGTTTAAACAGAAATCATTTATAGGAATTGAAATCTTGGCTCAATACAAGTTAAAACCTGTATACAGCAGAGAGAGAGAGAGACACCTAGAGAAAAGATTTCCCATAGCAAAATGCCGTAGGCCCAGACGTCACTCTGCATTGTGTAAACCCCTTGGAAAATACTCTCAGGAGCCATCCACTTCACGGGCAAACGCACCTGCAAAAATGTAATGTAAAAAATTATAAGTCAGCTAAATAAAGACCAGTCACTTCAAGACTATCATATATGCACACACAATACCTACATTTCCTCTTACAACGTAGTTGGAATCATGTTCAATGTCTCTTGCGAGGCCAAAGTCACCGATCTTCACCTGTCTGCCGTGTGTCACCAAAACATTTCTGGCTGCCAAGTCCCTATGGATACACTGTAGGCAGAAAATTATTCACTAAAGCCTTTTTTAAATTGACTATATAACAATATGAGAAAACAAATCAAGAAATAAAGCACTCAGATACCATATTGCTTATTCTAATAATCAAAATACGTCTAAAAATGTAATGTACAGAAGCTGTTGTAACATGCTCATGTGGTATTCAGAGATAACATTAGGAAAAAAAAAACTGTTAGTTTTATCGCTGTTAAATGGAAGGAAGTAGAAGTATCATGATCAGAAAGTTAAGCTCACATTTTTAGAGGACAGGAACTCCATGCCCTTTGCAACTTGAAAAGAGAAACTCAGAAGGTCATCATAGGTGAGACTTTGAAGTACCTCTTCTTGGTGTTTGTCTTCACATTCAAGCATTTCTTTACGGAAATAACATAAACAATAGTTTTTTTTAATTGATTTTACTAATTATCATTAGTTAATTGCTAACAAATAAAATGAGCATATGAACATTCTGAAATCACATGTTTGCTTACTCTGAATTCATGTTTTATGAAATAATATGTGAAATCAAGTGATTATGAATAATCAAAATAGAAATAGATCACATACAAAGCTGCCGCTCTTAAAAGTCACTGTATAATTCATCTCTAGTTTTAAACAATTCAAATTCTCCCTTTCTCCGCATACCCTCAATAGTAGACACTGAGCTGATGCTGGGACTGAGGAGTGCCTCGTTCTCCTGTCCTTTGGTTGAGGGAGTCATGTGCACGTATTGGTTGTTATCAGGCTCAATATACTCACTGTGGAGGTGCAACAAGGAGAGAGATGCACACAGTCATTTACAGTAACTGTACGACAGTTTATTCATTTATGTACACCTTTAGATTTACGGTTCCCCTTTAGCGCAATATATTCATTTCCCTCTCTTCCGTACTCTTTTTTTTTTTCTTTGTCGAAAAGAAGGCCACTGCTGTACTTCACTGCCTGGTGGACATTTATGCAAACCTGGAGTTTCTCTTCTGCTGGAAATTGTGGTAGAGGCCCCTGAATCTGTCCCTGTTGAAAGCGTCTGTCAGATATTTGTGAAAACGTTCCCTGTTGCTCTTCAGATAGTTCAAGAGATCTCCATTACAGCAGTACTGGAATATCAGGTAAATAGGACCTGTGGATTTCAGAAAACAAACAAACAAAAACTGCTAGTAAATTTGGCTTCAAGGACTGGCTGATTGTATATACAGTAATCCTGCTTATTTGATGGTCAAACATACAACCGACTAATCATAATCAAGTAGGTCCCACAAGTACAAAAACCCATTCATTTTCTCCATAGGGAAAATCATTTTTAATAATAACTTAATCTATAAAGACAGAACTGTTGTGAGCTCTGAGGTTGCAAATTTGATATGCTTTTGTTCAAGCTATCTGTTCACATTATTTCAACCTGTTTTGTTAAACTGTGCAATTTGTTGTGAAAAAAAACATTACCCATGATGCTGTAATATTTTAATATATTGTTTCTATAGATATAATCAACAACTTTAAATGAACAGTTTTATATTTCACTATTGTTTTTAATTTATGTCATTCATAATGCTTCATGGGATTGTAGTTCTTTCTCTCACTAAATCCATTAGGTAAACAGTCTTTCTTTAAGATTTTCAAATATTGGCCTCAAATGAAAGTTTGTATGGTTGTTATTCACCTTATAGCTGCTTGGCTTGGTTCATGGCTTACAACATGTTAACAAAGACTTTTTAAAAAATCACTATGGGAAAAATGAATGGAAAAAATATTACCGGAACCAACGCTGCTCTATAGATAGTAGAGTCCAGTTGGACTTCTCCAAATCTTACCTGAGCCTGTACAAGCTCCGAGCAAGTTGACAATGTTTTCATGGTGTCCAATATGAGTCAGCATTTTCAGTTCAGACATCAGAGCTTCCTTCTCCACTGCCTGGTGCTTGTCTGATTAGTCCATAAATTAACAACACAAAGCACACATTTACCATCATATGCCAGTGATGTATGCAGTTGATATATTTAGCTTTGTAGAGACTTAATGCTAATTATATCATTACGTACCCTTTAACATTTTTACTGCTACCTGAATAGACACTCCAGGCTTGCTGATCCCATATGCTGTAGCCTGTACAACCATCCCAAAAGCTCCAGATCCCAGCTCATTCCCTTTAGAAAGCACACAAAACAAATGCGTAACACCTAATACGTTATATATAGCAAGTCTAAAGAAAGTTCCTGGTGATCTTTACCAAGCTCAAGATTTTCTCGTGGAAATTCCCATTTCAGGTCATACTTAAACTCCCTGAAGTCAATATATATGTAGTCATTGTCGTTGGGTCCGATCATCTGAATCATCTGGATCTGACACTGGTACCCAGGCTTCTGTAACAAAGGAGTGAGAGCATGTGTTTGAAGAGGTAAGATCTATAATTCTAGGTGTTTGTTTGTTATTATGACAGAAGCAGGTATAGGTTTACCTTAACTCTGATGAAGATGATTAAGGCAAAGATGATCACGAGGAGAATAAAGATGACCAGGAAACAAATCACATAATCAATACTGGGGAAAACTGAGGGAAAACAAATTTAAAATCGTGACTCTACCTCAGTGTTAAACATATATTTGAAATGAAAATTAGGGTTGATTACTCAACTAACATTGGCAGACAATGTGTGATAACTGATTCAAATCAGAAAGACATTTTTTTAATATGTTTTTATAAATATCGATCCCTGAAAAATAAAAGTGGCCAATAAAAAACACCTTTTCAAAGCTGCAAAGACTGCTATAAATAAGGGCAGGGGCTTTTTGGAACATGCTATATTTAATTCTGGTTACCTCTGTGTGGAGTAAAAATATTTCCTACATATTTACATATAGAAATAGGAAGAGTTCACATATTACAGTTCAAAAGTTTGAGGTTGGTAAGATTTGTGAAAATTTTTGTTTTCGAAAGTCTCTTATGCTCACAAAGGCAGCATTTATTTGATAAAAAATCAGTAATATTGTGCCATTTTATTACAATTTACAACATAAATGTATTCTATTCTTCAAATATTTTAAACTGTTAATTATTCCTGTGTATTGGCCAAAGAAATTTAATTTTCACATCATTACTCCACTTTTCCAGTGTCAATGCTCCTCTAGAATCATTCTTAATATGCCTAATTTACTGTCACAAACATTTCTTATTATTATCAATGTGAAAACTAGGAAGCCCGTTTACGCGACTGAATAAAAAATAAAAGAGGTAATTACGACTTTTTATCTCACAATCTGGACTTTTTTTTCTCAGAATTGCGTGATACAAACTCGCAATTCTGACTTTTTTTCTCAGAATTGCGTGATACAAACTCGCAATTCTGACTTTTTTTTTCTCAATACAAACTCGCAATATGACTTTTTTTTTTTTTTTTTTTTTTTTATCAGAATGCGTTGGTGTTTTTGATTATTACAAACTGCAATTAGACTTTTTTTCAGAATTGCGTGGATTAAAAGAACTCGCAATTCTGACTTTTTTTTTCTCAATACAAACTCGCAATTCTGACTTTTTTTCTAAGAATTGCAAGTTAAAAAGTCATAATTGAGAGATATAAAATCGCAATTCTGAGAAAATTTTAAAGTGAGACGCGAGATAAAACTCATAATTCTGACCTTTTTTCTCGCAGTACTTCGATTTTTTTTCTCAGAATTGTGAGGATATAAATCACAATTCTGAGAACATTATGCTCAGCTTGCCCCCCCCCCCCCCCCCCAATTTTTTTTTTAACTTTAACTCGCAATTGCGAGTTTATATCATGCAATTCTGCCTTTATAACTGCATGCTGAGAGTTATATCTCCAATTCGTGAAAAAAAAGTCAGAATGTGAGTAGATAAAAGTCGCAATCCTCTTTTACTTTTATTGTTACTTTCCAACCCCTTTCCCCACCCCACCATATTTTTTCTTTTACATTCTCGTCCTCTTTCTTACCTTTTTTTTTTTTTGTTTTTTTTTTGATTTTTTTTTTGTGTTATTCATTAGTTTCTTTGGCGAGGAACAGGGATTCAATAGAAAACAGTCCCTGCTACAAAAAAATTTTAATATCTTTTAAGGATTTTTTTTTTTTTTGATGAATAGAAAGTTCAAAAGAATTTTATTTAAATGAGAAATCTTTTAAAACAATGTAAAAGACTTTGCTGTCACTTTTGATCAATTAAATGAGTCCTTGCTGAATAAAAGTATTTAGAAAACTTACTGACCCCAAACTTTTGAAAGGTAATGTAAAGAGTTATGAAATCCTTATTAAAATCTAGTAAGATTATGCTATTCTGTGTATAGGTTAACGCTGCTGAATCCAGTGTTCAATTTAGGGTTTATACTCACTTGTTGGAAGTCGTATTTGGTCACTACATTCAGTCCCTGCTTTGTTAGAGATGCAGCATTTCATAAAATGGTCCTCGCTGTTCGATCTGGGTCTGGCAAAGTAAATTTTCTTCTGACAGAACTGATCTGAATCCATGACCTTGGGCTGGGCAACAGATATCTCTTTCCAGCCTTCATTATTACAACTGCAAAAATATACAGATAAATAGTTTAATAAATTAGCAAAAAACAACAACACACTCACATTTCATGTTTATACCATTGGTTATAGCTGCTTCTTACTTAGTATGTAATGGGCAGATCTTCCAGGATACAGTCATAGGTAGGGAGCTTTCAGTCTCACAAGAGACGACATTTGAATCATTGTGTAATTTGATTGCAATTTTAGGATCGTCTGCAAAATGCATTGCATATAAATTTATTTCACATTTAACATCTCATTTTTTCAGTCAAAATGTTTATGACCACTCACCTGAAATGCAGAGAGACATACTCCTTATGACACTATAGTGCTGATTCTTTAGTTTCATTAGATACTGGCCTGGTTCAGGGTTACACAGCTTAAATGTACTAATGAGAGAATCAACAAAATAAGCAAACACCACAACACACTCTATCATTTGCATTGAAATGGATAGCATGAGGTAAATACCTATTAAAATTATGGTAATGAGTCTCTCTGCACTGTATTTTGGTTTGATTTGGTGTAATCCAGTGACACTGGGCTTTTGGGTAGGAGAACACCAGAGCCTGGAAGCAGAAGCTTGCCTTATTTCGTGCTAGTATGCTGTTGCTCTCATTCAACTGCAATATGTCGATTTTGTCATTTTCTGTCAAGGGAGAATCGCCGATAAAAGAGGGGCAAAAATACCACTTTAATTATTATCTGCATAATAAATGATTGTCTTAAATTTGAGGCTGTACACATTAGAACTTGGCAGCTTTAGAAGCAGCACTAAATCTGCACTGATCACTGTGTTTTCGATTTAAAAATCATATATTCAAATAAATATTTTTAAGAAACATTTTAATAGAAAGGGCAATAGTTTTCCTCACCAAGGACCCTGACATAGGTGTTCCTAGTTTGTTTGTTTTTAGATACGCAGATATACTCCCCACTATGTGTCACGTTCACTGATTCAATAAAGAAGTATTCTGTCCAGTCTGTAAAATATAACGATGTGATTCCCTTGACCTGAATTAAGGGCAGGAAAAAAAATAAGTAAAAAAAATGTGCAAATGGTCAGAGCAGTGAAACATCGATGTAATATTTCTTTATGGTTAGCATCCATATCTTACTGCTGTGTTATTGAAGTGCCATCTCAGTTCAGGGGCATCCATAGACTTTATGGCGCATCGGAGTAGCAGAGACTGACCAGATGTCAGGAAAATCGTCTGAGCCTTTTGCCCATCCACTTTCCTATTGAGATCTGAAAGATAACCAACACAATTCAAAGAAGGTTTTCATGTTAAACCAAAACCCCTATAATAACCCACATCCTATATCATCAAAATAATATTTGCTCTCAAACAGTGCTGAAATTTTCCTAGCAAGTTTCCAAGCAAGTTATTAAACTTGCTAAACTTGTTACCATTGTGATAGATATTATAATATTATAATATCTGAATACTCAGTATCTAAAGTTTCTGGGTTTAAGGTAGGAGTCATTTGTTGATGTATAATTTTAACCTGTATAGTACATATATATTGTATAGTGACATAAGGATTGCACATCAGTGTTGTCAAATCTGTGGTTTTGCCGCGGAATTGGGCTACTTTAACACTGTTGCTGCAGGTTGTTTTTCATGTCCGTGGGTTGAAGCGACCCCAATAACGTGATATTTGGCCCCTGCAATACGAATTTAATGGGAACTCGCCAAAAAAACAGTATTACCCCCGGAACGCAATTTTCCTCAGCAAGGGGACCTACTAAAAAAAACACATTGGCGAGTTTGAGTAGCAATTGGGCGGGTTTTGTTGTGAACATCTGGCAACCCTGGTTATTATATATAAAAGGAACAATGCTGTTCCTTATACAGTATAAGAAAGCAAATATTTGAAAAACGTACTTTCAGTATCATAGTAAGTAAAATTGTTCGCTGACAAAATTTAAACAATGTCTTGTCTTATGACCCACAGATACGTACACTACAATAATACTAAAATGTTAGAGGTCAGTAAGATTTTTTTTAATACATTAAAACTTTATTCAGCAAGGATGCTTTAAACTGTTTCAAAGTTACAGTAAAGACATTTTTAATGTTACAATGGATTTTTATTTCAAATAAATGTTCTCATTTCATTCATCAAAGAATCCTGATGAATATATTATGGTTTCCCCAAAACTATTAAGCAGCACAAATGTTTTCAACAATAATAATTAGAAGAAATGTCTCTTGAGCAGCAAATTAGCACATTAGAATGATTTCTGAAGGATTTTCAGTAATGGCTGCTGAAAATGTTCTTTTTGATCAAATAAATGCAGCTTTGGTGAGCATAAGAAACTTTCAAACACGTTCAAAAACTGTACAGACCCCAAACCTTTGAACGGTATTGTGTACTAGCGTATTAAAAATCATGTCAACACATTACATACCGAAATGATGAAGCTGAGTACATTGTTTTCCCAGTGAATTACTGGCACAGCACGTAATATTTGGACTTTCATGATGATCATCGTCACTCGTCACAATGCTCTCTGTCTTATACCACTTATTTTTCATGCCCTCCTCTGGATTATTTCTAAAAGGAAAACAGTTGAATCACGGACATACAGTTACAGCAGCATTTTATGTAATCAATTCTCCCAACAAGAAACCAGCTCTTCAGAAGCAGTATCTACAATGGTAGCAGGCCATAATGTCATATTACCTGTTACCATACCACCTGATGGTTGGTTTTGGGTTCCCCTCAGAAGTACACACTAATTGAGCTATATTTGTAGACCCTGCTTTTGGGATAGCTTTGAGCACTGGAACTGATGGCCTCCCTACAGAGAAAACAAAGATCTTAAATTAAATGTAACAATTCGGGCATTAGTATCAATATAAATATATTTCCTCCATTTTATGTTTGTGTCTGACTTACTTTGTGGTGACCGAACAACTGTAACACTATGATTGCCACAGATTACAGTGTATGTTTCATTTCCAAATCTCTCAGTGTGCTGTAATGCATGCATAGAGGTATTTATCCTGTAGGAAGCATATCAAAATTATAATCAATTACTCATTAAGAGATATAATTTGAAAATACCAGCATCTAAACTTATAATTTATCAATGACGTATTACATATCAAGTGATGTATTAGAGTAATCCATTCAAAACTTCATTAAACAATCAATACGGTATGAACCTTTGGCAGAGACATTTAAGCCCATCTGAGCCGTTTTGTTGGCATGCACTGTAAATTTCCACAGTTTGTCCTTCAGTGAAATCCAGTTTAATTGGGTCAGGACTCATCAAATGAGTCTCTTCCAATGTGCATCTTACGGTCTAAAAAAACAACACAACAAAAAAACAAGTGCAATGATGTTAATCATCAAAATAGCAAGCATAGCTTGACAGTAACACTAAAATACAAATCTCTGTGGTCATTACGACAATTTCTGTAAAATCATCAGTTCTGCTTTTATTTTTAGCTGCTTTTAAAACTGGCTAAGCCTTGAATGCAAAGTAAGAAAAAGACCTTATGTCCCTTCATACAGAATCTTGTTAAATAATCAGAAGAAACACAAAAAGGGTCATTATATAAAAAGGGTGTTTAAATATGTTTAGCATTTAACTATAATATAGGCTAATATTCACATATTTTATTATTAAATGCCTTAGGAATTAATGAATACTTTTACTGTTTTATTAAAGACATTTATATAACAATGATGTTATTTTTTCCTCTTCCTTCAAGAGAACCCTTTTACAGTGATGATACTTTAGCAGCAGCATCAACACTTTGAGGACAACAAATCTCTTTTTTTAATCATTTTCTTGTTAACCTTAATTTTTACAGTAAAAACTGAAAGTTTATAATGTTTAAATCTTACAAAAAATGTGCCTAAAAAATTGCCATTTATAAATTAAAAAGGCATCGATGTGCCTACATTCAAATGAATGTAAAATCACTGGTGAGAAAAATCCTGCTATGGTGAAGTTCATCTTCAGGAATCTCTAACTTCAGTCCTGTGGCATATGTGGGTGAATCTAAAATATCTGCTTGATATGAGCCTGAGAATTACAGGCAGAAAGCTGTAGTGAGCTAGAGAGGGGCTGATAAGAAGGACTTTACCGATCCCATCAGTGTCACATTGGGGATGAGTCTCAGTTGAACCGTCCGTCACCGCGCTGCCGCGAGCGCTCCAGTGCAGCACGAGCAACACTTCGGTGCAAGATAAAGAACAACACAAATATGAGAGAAAGACAATGGAACTAAAAACAACTATACTTCAATAAATGAAATTGTATAACTTACAAATCAGCACAATTAAGCACATAAAATCCATTAAAATGCGCTCACAATAACATAAATAGCCTAAATGAACTAGATATTAGAGTTTGTCACCAGTTCACTTGCATACAAGTAACAAATGTTTTGTCCGACTTACCCACCAAAAGCCTTTTTCCTGAACGCATCGCGTGAAGGCATAACAGCTTCTTCCCCGACCCTTGTCTGATCATGAAATAGGATGGACAGCGAACAGAGGCACAAAGACTTTCACTTCAGCGTATGACACAAAACATCACTTCTTAATATGGTACAAAGAAAGTCGCTTCAGCACATGACACAAAACTTTACTTCTACTAACGTTTAGGCACCCCTTTAAATGCCTCAGGTTGGGAATTAGTCTGAGAGCAATTAAAAGAAGATTCCTTTGTGTTTTGGCAAGTAGACTACCCGACTTTAGTTATGTTAAAATTTAATTAAATTAAATAATATTAAATGAAATAAAATAGGTATAAATGAAATACATATTTCATTTCATTTCATTTAACACACACTGTGCCAAAAGCTTATTTTTTGGGGGGGGCCCATTAGTATTAAAAAAAAAAAAAAATAGATATAGATTATAAAAAATAAATAATATAGATTATAAATAGCATACCCCTTCATTTTTTCACATTTTTGTTAAGTTGCGTGCCTTAGCTCAAACACTTTAAATTACTTGCCCACATCAATCTACCCATACACCATAATGGTAAAGCAAAAAAAAAGGTTTTTAACATCTTTGCAAATTTATTAAACAAAAAAAACTTAAATGATTCCATTGCACAAGTATTCATACCCTTAACTGGGGACAGTGAAATTTAGCTCGGAGCATTCAAATTGCTGTAGTTACTACACTTCGAGTGAAGTAAACTGTGGCCAAATTCAAATTGAATGGGTATGATATTGGAAGGAACCACATCCTTATAAAATGTGTTTAAGCAGCTGATTCATGCATATCAGACCAAAACACAAGCCCTGAGGTCACAAGAGAATGCCTGTAGAGCTCAGAAACAGGTGGGGTCCAAGCCAAACACATCTGGGGAAGTTTCAGAAAAAACATCTGCGTCATGAAGGTTAACAGAAGCAGGTAGTGTTAGGGGCATAAGGCCTTTACTAAAGGGTGTGGTACATGGTAACAGGCATGGGTCAGACAATGGCAACAGATATATAGAGGGCAAGACACAAGAGGGTAATCAAAACCGGGCGTGGTCGATAAGCGGCTCACAATATCCAGAGGGCTTGACACGAGGGGTTATCCAATAACACAAGCTAGAGTCCCGGCGAGGTGCAAACACAGTCCGAAACAAAGGGTTAATCCAAGAGAAACAGGCAATAATCAGATAACACTGGAAAGCAGGCAAGACAAGACTATGAATAAACAATGAGAACTAGAAATGGCTCCGTAGAGTAGCTATAGCTAGGTGAGTGATATGCGCTAAACAATACTCAGCAGAGGGAAGGGATAAGAGTGAGTGTTAATTAGGGAGTGAGTAATATGAAACAGCTGTGTGCAATCAGGGTTATACGATCTTACAAGGGTGGATGGCACTGCTCAGTTAATAAACATATGGCAGAAATGTATGGAAAAATAAATTTAAGACGTAATAAAATAGACGATGAACACTAACAGCAATTATTATGTGATTCAATCAAACTTATAGCAAAATGTGGTCGTTCTGTATGTTGTTTCAAGGTCGGCATCATCTGAGGTCCTCTGAAGGGTCATCTCTTTTCAGGTGTTCTGGATCCAGACTGAAGATTGTGTAAATCCTAGTTACAAAAAACAAAGAAACAAATACAAACATAATTAGCGTAGCTGCTGTTCCCACCAAGAAAAATTGATTTGTTTAACCCAAGCTAAAGAATATTAATGTGCATTTGATCAGATATAACTGTAGTACAAGATTATGAGATGTATTATTTTAATGCTTGGCCAAAGAGATGAGTCTTTAATATAGATTTAAACAGACTGAGTGTGTCTGAACCCCAAACGTTATCAGGAAGACTATTCCAGAGTTTAGGAGCCAAATGCAAAAAAGCTCTACCTCCTTTAGTAGACTTTGCTATCCTAGGTACTACAAAAAGTCCAGAGTTTTGCAACCTTAGGGAGCGTGATGGATTGTAGCGTGGTAGAAGACTAGTTAGGTACGCAGGAGCTAACCCATTAAGGGCCTTAAAGGCAAGTAATAATATTTTGTAACTGATGCGGAACTTAATAGGTAGCCAGTGCAGAAACTGTAAAATTGGCGTAATATGATCATATTTTTTTGACCTGGTAAGGACTCTAGGTGCTGCATTTTGGACTATCTGTAGCTTGTTATTGAAGATGCAGGACAACCACCTAGCAGTGCCTTACAATAGTCCAGTCTAGAGGGCATGAATGCATGAATTAGCTTTTCTGCATCAGAAACAGGTAACATGTTTTGTAACTTGGCAATGTTTCTAAGATGGAAAAAAGCTGTTTTTGTAACATGGGAAATATGAACAAGTTGCTATCTAATATAACACCCAAGTTTTTGACTGTAGAGGAAGTAACAGTACATCCGTCTAGTTGCAAATTGTAATCCAAGAGAGTCTGTGTACTGTCTTTTGGTCCATACTAAGATCTCTGGTATCAAAATTTGTAGTGAGAAAAATATTGGTCATCCAATCTTTTACATTTTTAACAAACTGTGTTAGCATAGATAATTTAGAAGTTTCATCTGGTCTTATAGATATATAGTTGAGTATCATCAGCATAACAGTGGAAACTAATCCCGTATTTACTAATTGTAGCGAAGAGCATTATAGACATTATAGACATTTCTCATGGTCAGCGCTTTGTACTCCAGAGTCCGACTCTTGTAGCCTAAGGTGTCTGTCTCCCATTGCCAACTGAGCCCGAGGATCAGTTCTGACAATCCAGACTCATTCTTTGAGAGCCATCCCTCTATGCTATCTGACCTTGCTTCTGGTGGGAGGTGCTGAAGAACTTCCGGCTTATTGCAAGCCCATTGCCTGATCTCAAACCCTCCAGAGGATAACACTGACCTGAGACTGTCAACCAACGCCATGGCTTCGTCTGTGGTGGGCACACTCTGGAGACAGTTGTCCACATAAAAGCAGTGTTCCACTGAATGTCTCATTCCCTCTTCTGTCCCAGTATGATCTTTCGCATGCATCTGAAGTGCAAAAGTGGCACAGCACGGTGAACAGGTGGTACCGAAGGGTAAGACTTGCCACTCGTAAACGTCGGGGCGTTCATCTCGTCTCATATCACGCCATATGAACCTAAGAAGTGACCTATCCTCTGGTAGAAGTCGAACCTGATGGAACATGGCTCGAATGTCACCGGTGACCACTACCGCGTGTTCCCTGAAGCGCAACAGAACTCCCAGGAGTGAGGGTCCAAGCGTAGGACCGGGAAGGAGTGTGTCATTAAGACTTCTACCTTGGAACTGAAAGGAACAGTTGAAGACCAAACGACTCTTCCCGTTGTGGCTCACAACATGGTGGGGAATGTACCACGACTCGTCTGTAGTTGAGGCCTCATTGGGGTCAACCTTCTTGACTGCTCCCACTTCCACTAACTTGTGAATCGCTGCACTGTGCTCCTGAGCTCGTAAAAGGGTCCCGACCCAAACGCCTCTCAAGACTCCGGAGGTTAGGTAGGACGGCTTCAATAGGCGCTCTAAGAGGGGGAACATTCCGCTTCCGGTTTCATTCAATAACCTCCTCTCTCGTGAGCTTCTGTATAGCTGGACACTTATTGAGGAAGTGTTCTGTACACTCACAATATGGGCAATACGTCTTCACTCTGCTCTTCAGTTGCTGCACTGAAGAGCCTTCTGTCTTAGTCGCTCTGCTTTGTCCGCTCTCCGATCCATGCAACACTGTAGCTGCTGGTCTGCTGTGTTTCCTCTCAACTCGATAGCCTGATGTCCCCTGGCCACTGACACCTGAAGTGTAATCATAGCCTTGGCACCACGACTCATAACGAAGCCACTTTGCCAGGTCAAGCAATGTATGTGAGTGACCAGGATGTTGAAACATCTGACGTCGAAAGTTTGCTCGCATCTCTGGCGGAAGCTTAGTGAGCAATCGAGCAACATGTGAGCCACATCGTAACTCAACCTCCCCATCTGGACCTAACGTCTGCAGCATACCCACAAGCGACTGCACCTGCAGAGAGAACCTCTCAAAGGCTCCTATATCTCCTCTCCTCACCTCAGGTGAATCCATAACCACCGCAATCCTCTTCAAAGCGACTTGATGCGGCTCTCCAAACTTCTCTATTAAGGCAGTCATTGTGTCAGTATATGGCATAGGTGAATTAATAAAGGAGTCGGCAATGAGACAAGCCTCTTCTAGCTTTACATGATCCACCAGAATCTGATACTTAAAAAGCTCAGAAGCATCAGCCGGCAACAGATTAGTCAGGGCTAACTTCAGACGAGAGAACTCCATCGGGTCATTATGGATGAAAAGGGGAATCTTTGGAGCGGGCCCCCTGTACTCCCCTCCCACCGTCACTGACCCAGGTGAGAGCTGTCTACCTCGAGTAAGGTATGATTAATTCATGCCAGGTCTGACTGCACTCTTCTGTACGGAGCCCACATCTGAGTGATACACAGGTGGCGGACGTGAAAATGTAGAATAAGGCGCTGGCTTCGGAGTATAAAACCTGGCGTTGTACTGATCAAAACCTCCTCTAGGCTGAGAGAAAGAAAAATGGAAAAGAAGGATGAAGGGGAAGAAAAGGAAGGCAGGGAAGAGAGGAAGGGACTATACTCTGGGGTGGAGGTGAATGGAGTGGGGGTAGGAATTAGAGGCTACACTATCTATCATGAGCTGCAACTCGATCAGATCCGATCCAAAACACTGATCACTCGCGTTTCTTCACCAACTGCAAACATCGGAGGGTAATCTGTGGAAGGCCACGGCAGAGGAGGCAACTCTTAATCAGGCTCCTCTGCCTCTGAAGCCTGAAAGTCATCTGATATTGGAAGGGGTGGCATAGGCCATCGCCCTGTGGACTGATCTCGCTGTACTGCTAATGGCATTCTGGCTGAGGCTGTCAACTCACCCAAACCTTCTCTAGTATCATGATGTGGAACAGAATCATACTGCATACTCTCACTCAGCAACCTGCTCTGTGTGACTCCCTCCGCTCTGTGAGGCATAGGGGTATAAGACTGTCTGAATGTGTCTAAGAAGCTCTCCTCGAAGCTTAGAGAGTCATCATCAGGAGGCGGGTATTGCTCACTCCACGTCACATGAGGCTGTAAGTTGCGATCTTCTCGTGGCGTGGGAGGTGCCACTGAACCCTGTCTCTGGAAATGCATAGCACTGACCTCATAGTCTTGCAAATAGGAGGGCGGTCTGATTAGACACTTAGGCCGGGTGGACAGGGCCTCTGATACTCCAGCACTCTGCTGCATGCTCCCAGCACAGCTACGATCCAGCTCGAAGGACCACTTTTTGTAGCGAAGAGCTACCTGAATTATTAGGGCTAGTAAGGTATCGTAGTGAACCAGGTGTGTCGGTCAGAACACACAGAGGGGAGTATCAGTTTCAACAGCGTTAATGATCATAAAGTATGATAATCAACAGTAGTGAGGGAAGACAGCCTTTACATACACTTCAATTAGTGGTTGGATGTCAGGATACTGAAAGATGAGCTTGGTTACAGTGAGAGAGGTTTGGGTATTGTGATCAGTCAACGGGCCGCTTTATAGTGCTCAGATGAGATGAATATTCTTAGCTCTGTTCAGTCTCTGTAATGACAGCAGCGAGCGCATAGAGATGGAGAGGCTGAATCATGAGTGAGTTATTCTTCCAGAGGGAATCAAATGTACAGGCTATCTGCCGTGCAATCTTTACTGCAGTTGGTTTGACTCACGACAGACTGGATGATTATCAACAGACAGGAGCTTGATTGTATGATTGTAGAGATATGCACGGCATATGAGTACAGGTTTTGTGGATGTGTGTGGTTTATCCACTCCTATAGGACGCACACGGCACAAAATACAGTCAAGCTGAGGCTGATAAATGATAATGAACGTCTCTGGTACTCGTTATGCAGAGAGACCAATCGCTAACTGCCACAGACACAGACTGTCAGCTTCCTCATATTGACATCTGTCCGTAGCGTACCGCTACGTGATGCGCGTCTTTCATAATCAAAGTCTCCAACAATGCGGGGGGGGGGGGGGAGACAGCGCACCATCCGTATCTTTATCGCCTTTTGCACACTAATACTATTACCAAGGGGCAACATGTATATTGAAAATAGCAGCGGAATAGGACAGATCCTTTGACACTCCATATTTTATGGTGATAATGAGATGAATCCGACATTTAAATGAAACAAAATGGTCGCGATCGGACAGGTAACTGGCACGTGACTCCCACCGTATCCGTAACCATCTTAATTGTTCCGACTCTGTACCATGAGTTCGAGTGATAGTTTTGTAATACAGACCTCTTTGACAGCCCCGTATTCCATGTCACTAGGATGAGCTTAGGGTTCACGAACTTCAGCATCCCCATCCGTCAATATCACTGAGACCAACGGTTACAAATTCCTAGCAATGAGATGCTGCCTTGGTCTGAAGCAAGAAGCAAGTCAATTGTAATTTTAACAAGTGCAGTTTCTGTGCTATGGTGGGGCATGAAACCTAACTGAAATTCTTCATAGAGATAAATTTTTTTGCAGGAAGGAGCACAATTGAGCAGACACAATTTTTTCTAAAATTTTAGACATAAAAGAAGATTTGAAATGGGTCTGTAATTTGCCAGTTCACTAGGATCTAGTTGGGGTTTCTTAATAAGAGGCTTAATAACCGCCAGCCTGAATGGTTTTGGGACGTGACCTAAAGACCACGACGAGTTAATAATATTGAGAAGCAGTTGTGCTACAGGTAACAACTTTTTCAGTAATTTAGTGGGTACAGGATCTATCAGGCATGTTGTTGGTTTAGATGCAGTGATAAGTTTATTTAGCTCTTCCTGTCCTATAGCTGTAAAGCGCTGCAGTTTATATTTTGGTGCGATGAATGAAGCTGAAGTATTATACGCTGTAGAATCTACATTTGATATTGTATTTCTGACATTATCTATTTTATCAGTGAAGAAATTAAAGTCATTACTATTAAACTGTGAGTGAATATTTAGATCGGGTGGAGTCTGGTTATTTGTTAATCTAGCCACTGTGCTAAATAAAGACCTTGGATTGTTTTGGTTATTTTCTGAGTTTGTGGATATGCTAGGCTCTGGCTGCTTTTAGAGCCTGTCTATAGCTGGATACTGTTTTTCCACGCAATTCTAAAAAAAAACTTCCAAGTTAGTTTTCCTCCATTTGCACTCAAGACTATGAGTTTCTTTCTTGAGAGAATGGGTATCACTGTTGTACCATGGCACAGTACGTTTTCTCTAACATTTTTTAATTTGATGGGGGCAACAGCTTCTAATGTATGAGAGATGATAGGCCCAATGTTGCTTGTCATTTCGCTAGTTTGCTAGTTATTTCTTATTGGTACACAGAGCAGTTGAGAAATCAGGCAGGTTATTTGTGAATCTGTCTTTGGGGGCTGGAACAATAGTTCTGCCCGGACAATAACGCGGAGCCATATAGTTAATATCAGTAATATGCAGCATGCACGATACAAGGAAATGGTCAGTAACATCATCACTTTGAGGTACGATATCTATATCAGTAATATCAATTCCATGCGATATAATTAAATATAGCGTATGATTAAAACAATGAGTGGGCCCAGTGACATTTTGCTTGACTACAAAAGAGTTTATTAGGTCAGTAAACAAATCCTAATGCATCATTTGTATTATCAACGTGAATATTAAAATCTCCGACAATTAGCGCTTTATCAACAGTAACCAATAGGTCTGAGAGGAAATCTCCAAATTCTTTTAGGAAATCTGTATACGGCCCTGGTGGTCTATACACAGTAGCCAGAGCAAAATATACAATATATATTTTTTTGCATATCTGACAGTGTAACATTAAACAAAAGTATTTCAAATGAGTTAAACCTGTAACCTGTCTTCTGAGTAACATTGAGAATAACACTATATATTGCTGCAACACCGCCACCACGACCAATCCGACGGGGCTTATGCTTATAACAGTTGCTTGGTGGAGTAGACTCATTTAAACCAATATAATCATTAGGTTTTAGCCAGGTTTCAGTCAAGCAGAGTACATCAAAACTATTATCTGTGATCATTTCATTTACAATAACTGCTTTGGGTGCGAGTGATCTAATGTTTAGGAGCCTAAACTTTAAAAATTGTTTTTGTTCATATATTTAAAATTTTTCTGGTTTAATCACAATCATATTTTTTTCTAGATCCTGCATTAAATTAATATTTTTACCTCACTATTCGGGGAACAGACACAGTCTTTATAGATTGTACAGCGCAAGTACTTTTATGATTTAAGCGGGTAGAACAAAAGTCATCTGGGCAGTTATTTGAGATTTGACTTACTAGTCATATGGAGCGCAGCGTCCTGGAGATGTTATCCGACATGAGTTCCACTCCGACTCTGCTGGGGTGCAGGCCATCAGCGCGAAAAAGCCTAGGACGCTCCCAGAAAAGATTCCAGTTATTAACAAAGAGCAGTTTTTGTTCTTTACACCATGACAATAACCATACATTTAAAGCAAAAAGTCGACTGAACCTTTCGTGTCCTCGTCGATAAATGGGAAGCGGTCCTGACACGATGATCATCATCGCGGGCGATGTGCTGCGTACCGTCTCAATCAGGCTCCTGAAGTCCCTCTTCAGTGTATCCGTCTGCCGCCAAAAAAACGGGCGTGGTGTCGTTAACCCCCGTGTGCAGTACGACTGCTCCTGTGCTCTCGTCGTCCTTCAGGATCGCGGGTATCTGCGCACAAACATCGAGAACACGAGCACCAGGGGAACAGTGGGTGTGCACTTTACCTTCAGCTAAAATAGCATGGACTTGCCGGACAATGGAGTCTCCGACGATCACAGCATCGCATTCCATCTCGCGGAGGGGAGCGAAGCAGTTCCAGGTGGAGATCTCGAAGACCGGAGGCGGCGGAGGGGGAGAGGTCGTCGCCCGGGACCTGGCTCGTGTCTTTCGCTGCGGCTGCACCCAGGGTCTGTGTTGTCCCGGCGCCGGAGTGAAGGACATCTGGGAAGATCGCGTCCTGGGTGCACCGGGCCTGTGCAGAGAAACACACGGAGTAGAGGTGGTGGGAGAGTTAGCAGCGCGCTGTATACTTAAGTCTACTGAAAAAAGTAGGGGTATACTTACCCCCGACTTGTGAGCGTCAGCCCGGGATGTTTCAAGCGTGGCTCTCCGCTCCCTCAGCTGGGTCTGCCTCTCCACCAGGTCACGGATCTTCTTCTCACGGGCCTTCAGATCGAGCATTGCCAACGAATGCAGTTCGAACGTGTCTCACCGGCACTCAAAGGTAGCACACAGACATAGATGAAAAGAATTACTGACGGAGCTCAAACTCAAAACACAGGGCAGCAACAAACAGGAAGTGACGAATAGCAGCAATCTTGGTTAGAGTGGTGACCAAGAACCTGATGGTCACTCTAGTTGAGCTCCATGATCATATATGCAGATGGGAGAAATAGAGAAGGACAAATATCACTGCAACACTACCACCGATCGTGGCGCTTTAGTGTCGGACAAGGGGGCCAGCGACCTCCATTTCCTCAGTGAAGGACACATGAAAACACACGGGGAGGTTTTTTTTGGCATATATTTTTAAAAAACACCCCCAACGACTATCTAGACTCTGAAAACAAGAGTCCTGGTTCTGATGAACCTCAATCCAAGCATCATGTTGAAGGAAAGGCCTATGCTCGATCACCTGAAACAGTACACCCCAAAAGTAAAGTGTGCTGAGCAGACTCATGGTGTGGAGATGTTTTTCAGCAGCAGGGACCGAGGGACTCGTCAGAGTAGACGATAAGGTCAATGCACCAAAACCCAGTCCAGAGCATTCAGAACTTCAGACTGGGCAGAGGGTTCACCTTCCAACAGGACAATGAACTTAAGCACACAGCAAGAGTGGCTTACAGACAACTGTGTGAATGTCCTTGAGTGGCCCAGGCAGAGCATGAGCTTGAACCCAGTCAAATAATTCTGGAGAAACTTGAAAATATGCTTTTGCTCCCATCCAACCTGACAGAGCTCGAGAGGGTTAGAAGAATGGCGATAATTGCCAAATGAGGATGATCAAGCATGTCACATCAAACAAAAAAACTCGTGACAGACTTTAAAGGGGCTTCAGCGAAATGCTTGTATAGTTATGGCATGTACTTATTTCAGTTTTATTTTAATACGTTTAAGAAGTTGTGACAGTTCTGTTTTTGCTTTGTCAGTATGGTGTATGGAGTGTAGATTGATGTGGAAAAAAGTAATTTAACAAGAGGTTTAACATAAGGCAGCAAAATAACAAAATTGTGAAAAAAATGATGGCAAGGCACTGGAGAACCCAATAATACATACACATGTCACATCTATCTATCTATCTACAGTTCAGAGGTCGGGAACCTATGGCTCTCGAGCCACACCTGGCTCTTTGACAAAAATAATGTGGCTCGCCAGATCTCTCACCCATTACCAACAAACGATCTATTACAAAAATTATACATCACTAGAGATCAGCAATTCCTTTGTTGTAGAGCCTACATAAGCTCTACATGTACATGTAAAATAATAATACATTTTCTGTACCGGCCAAAGTGCGTGTTCAGTGCGCGTTCAGAGCTGCTCGCGAGAGTCACGAGCAAACCATTGAGGTTTCTATGGTAACGTGCAGCTCCTGCACTCAGATTCGTAGCTTGTTTGTGGTAATAGCGAAAAGAAAGATTTTTTTTAACAGCAGAAAAAGTGTAAAAGTATGTAAAAAAAGTGGCAGGACTGAAACATACTTTGTTTTATATGTTTTATACTTTGAAAAATTTCGCCGGTTACTTTCGCTTTTTTTCGCGCAGCTTTTAGAAAATTGGCTCTTTTGGTCAAAAAAGGTTCCCGACCCCTGATCGACACAGACACTTATAAATAGGAAAATGTATACATGATGATGATGATGATAATAATAATAATAAATGTTTTAATATAAATTATTAATTTGTAATTTAGGCTATTAAAACCACATACTGACACGTAAATACCAAATTAATTTAAAAAATGTTTTTAAGTTACGATATGAAGTTTCTTCTTTTCTGCGGGTGGGACTGTTAGCGGTATTGATAAAGGAACGTGAAGGAATGAGACAGTAAAGAGCGGGCCATTCTTGATATTAAAAAGACAGACAGTATTAAAAACTCAAAGCCGCGAAACAGAACGCAATCCGCTTCTGACTGGATGTTGCTGCGCGCGAGGAGAGGGAACAGGACAAGGTTTCAATAAATATGGCGGCACCGTGCATTATTTATCACTCAATCAGTCTCTTCAAAACACGCGAGCGCAGCAGAGAGGAGAGGAGAGAGAGAAGGAGGGGAAAGAGAGAGAGAGAGAGAACTCTGAAGAGAATTCATCCCTCTCAGGTTGTAAATCAACCTCACAGTAAAAGCCCTGCACAATTTTTGACGATTTGTTGCATATTTGTGTATTTTAGTTTCCATGGTCCTAATAAAGTTACTATTATTAAAACGTTATTGAAAACACACACACACACACATATATATATTATATATTATATATATATATATATATATATATATATTTTTTTTTTATTATTATTATTTTTATTTTTTTACTTTGGCTCTTTCGGAAAAATGCATTAACCAAAAATAAAAAAAATGGCTCTTTGGTCAAAAAAGGTTCCCGACCCCTGATCGACACAGACACTTATAAATAGGAAAATGTATACATGATGAGGATTGATGATTCAATAATAATAATAAATGTTTTAATATAAATTATTAATTTGTAATTTATGCTATTAAAACCACATACTGACACGTAAATACCAAATTAATTTAAAAAATGTTTTTAAGTTACGACATGAAAGGTTCAAAGTAAAATTCCCTGTTTTTAACACTTAAGCTCAAGATACAAAAACATGTTATCATTCTAAAAACATCGTAAATGTCAATACATTATTATCAACGATTGTAATATGTGCTTTATGATTTAAATGAATCCCCTACTGACTTCTTATACGAACTGCAGTACTGGTCGTACCCAGCATGCACAGCAGAGCTATTAGCGCTTAGCTGAACAAGTGTAGACAGAAGACAACAACAACAGCATGATCCCAGCCAAACGCCAGGCTGATGGACTAGGCCAGCTATGGACCCCGATAACGAGTATCAGTACATGGCAACAAAAGTGTGGCTCTTGCTGACTAGTCATCTGGCTCGATGAGGAGGTTGATTTTATTGCTAAATGTCCACTAAGGTGCTCATTGTTTCTCAAGTGTTTTAAAATATACTGCTGCTAAATATCTCGAGTCTATGTGCGAGTGTCTTCCGGCGGGAGCAGCAGCAGCAGCGGTGCCATGAACAGTGGACTCCCAGCTTCAGCTGCTCCGCTCGGGGGTGTCGGAATACCCGGTGTGAAGGTGAAATTCTGCCGTTATTATGCGAAAGACAAGACTTGTTTTTACGGAGATGAATGCCAGTTTCTGCACGAGGACCCGTCCATGGCGAGCCTTTCTCTGCACGGTGGTGGTACAGGTGCTGGCGGAGGAGGAAGCCCCGTCTCTTTATCTCTCGCCGGAGGAGCAGTGACGGCGGGATACGTGCTCGGAAATAGCGCAGTCAGCGGCGCTCCGGCAAACGTTCCCAAAAAGAACGATTCTCTCGGTCCCGCAGGAACAGCTCCGGAGGGACATCTGTTGTCCAGTAAGTTTGCACTGAGGCCTAACGTATCCTGTCCTCTGTTGTTGTTGTTCGGTTATGGGGCTACACGGCGGCTTTTGTTTAAATCGAGGCCGTGGATTCAGCGGCCTACCTCTCGCTACCAAAAAACACTGGGAATCAACATGTTACTCCACAGCGCGCAAGCACTTTTAAACGAAAGACGAAAATTCTAGAACAACCGAAGCAAAGGCGTTTAGTTAATACTCTACGTGGTTTCTGCTGGTTTCAAAGTGTTCTTCCAAATTTATAAGTTTAGTATTTGATAACTGATAGGTATGGCAAGCCATTTTAACATTTATCTTAGATCATTCTCAAAAGGAAGTTATGGCACTAAGGAATTTTAGTACTCAAAGGAAACTGGTCCTATTAGAAGAATACAAACACACTCCAATATAGTAGGTGGCGGTATGCACCTCTAATGTTGGTCTGTAACATGACATAAACACACTGCACGATTTTCCACTGTCCCAGATGCAAGAATGACATCGTGAAACGATCATGGCGATTTCTGTGATCGTGGCTCCTAGTCGGTGCTCTTATGTCGTACAGTGAGAGAGGTTCAAAGATGGCCGTTGTCACAAATCCTTCGACCAAAGATAGCCTAGGATACAGCATGATCATCGCACAATGTGTTTGCTGGTACGATTCACATTTACTGACCAACCAATAAAAATGCGACGTGGCACTAAAACATATACCTGCATACCTCAAGCTTTTATGCCTTCCTCTTTCGGCGCTTCCACTTTTTTTCAGCACACATAAAAAATACAACTGCTGTGTAAAGTGTGATTTATCATGCTCTTTTTGTTTACTACTAGCGCATGCTGGTGACATTTTATTCTTCTATAGGAATGTGCGTCGTAGCGTACAAGTCAACAGGTGTCATCATCGTACAGTCTACACACACGTCGTAGCCAAGGTTATTAGATCCATGTCGCACAATGTGACATGCAGTGATCTTATAGGATTGCTAAAATTGTGCAGTGTGTTTTGGGCTTAAGACTTAAAGATGCACTAGTTTTTACAGGAATACTCCAGTAATCTGAAGTTGCCTACTATCTTTTACAGTTTCACTTGTAAATACTCATCATGAGTAGGGCTGGGCAAAAAAAATAGATTTTCCGATTAATCGTTTTTTAAAATGATGTCGATTCGATATCGATTCTCAAAAGCCGCTAATCGATCTTTTCCAGTATTTATTTCAGCACACATTTAAAACAAGATCTGATTAACGTGAATCTTATCATTAGTCTTCTCCACTAGATGTCACCCTTATTTACCTTGCGCGATGTTACAACAGAAATCCTGTCATTCATTCAGCGCTTATCATGGCCATACGCGTGATTCACAATGCTCAGGTGAAATGCTACAGTAATGCTATAAATCTGCGGAAGCATTTGATATCACGCATAAGGCGCCATGATTTCCGCAGTGAATGAATGGCGGATGGTGCGGCGCACTTTTTTGTTTACTACACACATACTAAAGCGCGCGACGCTCGCAGTGTTTTCAGCTTCTGCCGTCTTACTATATGATGATATGAACACGAATGTCATCGCCAGCTGCTCTGAGAGTCACTTCATTAGCATTTTACCGTTTCATTTGAGAAAACTACCGTCATATCACATACACAGCAGCTGCAAGTTCTTCACGGCAACCCGTCAAAATAAAAGTTTAGTTTAACGTTCTACTGTCAGAATATATTACTATTTAGCAGTCTTAAGACTCAATGCTACTACTGCTAATAAATATTAATAAATCTTTATTTTTAAAGGAATAATCACTGTTAACACTGTTAACTGTTTTAACAGTAAACCTCTGTTGTGCAGCGCTTTGTTTGCCAAAAAAATAAAAGGGTTTAATTTTCATTTGATTAGGATAAATTAAAATTAATGTTTCATGCCTTCATCTGATTACCAGAAAAAATAAGAACATTTTAAAGGGCCCTATTATTGTTTAAAAAAGGAACCTATACAAAAAAAAAGAATAGGTTTAAAATACAGGCATGTGGTTCTTCATTTCTTTTTATTAATTCACCATTTGTAAACTGATGTTTACTGTTCATTTTTTAGAAATATCAATAGCATTTTATTAAAACTTTATTCACTGAATGTAATAAAAACAAAAATCGAGAAGAGTTTGGACGAATCGGGAATCTGAATAGATAACCCAGCCCTAATAATGAGAACACTACGACTTATTTGTACTCTTATTTTTAATAGTTACAGTATCTGTTCCATTTTTAAGTGCCCAAATTAGCGACTTAGTAGGCCTGCATTCATTATACTATGGTATTCCCGTTTTTCCAAGTAAATTTTTATAATCATAATAATAATAGTTTTATATAAAACTTTACAGTTGCTGTTATGGGGTTGTTTCCCAAACAGCAAACTATGGTCGCAGTTCCGTCATTACTAGGGGTGCAACGGTTCAACTTACTCACTGTTCTGTTTGTATCACGGTTTTAGAGTCACGTTTTCGGTATGGTTCGGTATGTGCTATGTTGAGGCAAAAACTATACTGTCAAATAAAAAAAAGAAAATAAGAATAATCTAACTACAAACAACAGCACAAATAAATAAACAGTGAAAAAAATACAAATAAAATAAACAGTGCTTTCAGGTTTTTTTTGGGTAGGTCAAAAAACTAACATAGTTTTCAGGTACAGCAATTGAATAAAGTATGATAGTAAAACAGCATGCATATTTGACTGTATAATGAAAGATTCATATTATTAAAGTTACAAAAGCTATCAATCAAAGAGCAGTGCCGTGAGTTCTTTGTTTGCTGTTGATTAATATAAGATAGTCTGTCATTTAAGAAAAGGCACTGAATACATTACGTTCAGCCGTAATATGTCTGCTATAGTATACTTATCAAGACTGGCATTTTGACACAATTTTTGTGTGAATTGTCAGTTAATTAAGAACAATACTTGGTAATGCGTTGTCACCGCCTGCCACCCCGAACAACTCGTATCACTGCTTCCCCCTGCGCGTGAGCTCGTGTTCCCTTGGCTCGTAAAGTTTATTTAAACTGGCAAGCTTAAATGAGTTTATGCTTACTTAAAACGCTCTTTCAAGTGGGGCCCGTTACTGGTCTCACCATGTGCCGTTAGCGATATGCGCGCACTATCAGCACCCGGGTGATGACGGAATAAATGCTCATTTTCCAACATACGGCAGTCGCATTGAACAAGAGTGAATGGTTTGTCCATGTTTTTTTTTCATCGCTGTTGTTGTACTGTATGGGAAGGACCAGAATGCGCATCTCATCAACAGAAAGAAACATATATTAGGCCGAACCCTGTTTGTTTTACGTGGTGATTTATAGCAAACATATTACAGAGTGTGTTGTCAGATTTAAGTGAACCTCGGTCTCATAGCGGTTTCGAACAGGAGTGGGGAGAACTGTACGTCGATTTTTTTGCGCGAACCGTTCCACCCCTAGTCATTACCAATATAGTTCAGTGGAACTAATGACCATAGTTAGCTAGCGATGGTTTTTGGGAAATGCACCCCTGGTTAGTACATATGACTGGTAGAAAAAAGAGGTTGGGTGAAATAGGTGCAATAATAAATACTAGTGACAACTGGGATAGATAATACCGTCTAAAAATTAAACTAAAAAACAAAAAATTTAAATGTCCTAAGTAATAAATACTATATAGCAGGGGTGGCGAACTCCGGTCCTGGAGAGCCGCAGCCCTGCAGAGTTCAGCTCTAACCCTAATTAAAACTCACCTGCCTGTAGCTTCCTAGTAACCGTTCAGACATTGATTAGCTTGTTCAGGTGGGTTTGATTAGGGTTGAAGCAAAACTCAACAGGGCTGCGGCTCTCCAGGACCGACTCACCCCCATGTCATCCAAGATGTATACGTCTTATTTCTTCAGTCGAAAAGAAATTAAGGTTTTTGATGAAAAGATTCCAGGATTATTCTCCTTATAGTGCACTTCAGCTGCTATCAAATGGTTGAAGGTCAAAATTACAGTTTCAATGCAGCTTCAAAGGGCTCTACACAATACCAGACGAGGAATAAGGGCCTTATCTAGCAAAACGATCAGTCATTTTCTAAAAAAAATAAAAATAATTGTACAGTGGGTACGGAAAGTATTCAGACCCACTTAAATATTTCACTCTTTGTTATATTGCAGCCATTTGCTAAAATCATTTAAGTTAATATTTTCTCAATGTACACAAGCACCCCATATTGACAGAAAAACAACAGAATTGTTGACATTTTTGCAGAAAAAAAAGTAAAACTGAAATATCACATGGTCCTAAGTATTCAGACCCTTTGCTCAGTATTTAGTAGAAGCACCCTTTTGATCCAATACAGCCATGAGTCTTTTTGGGAAAGATGCAACAAGTTTTTCACACCTGGATTTGGGGATCTTCTGCCATTCCTCCTTGCAGATCCTCTCCGTCTGTCAGGGTTGGATGATAAACGTTGGTGGACAGCCATTTTTCGGTCTCTCCAGAGATGTCAATTGGGTTTAGTCAGGGCTCTGGCTGGGCCATTCACGAACAGTCACAGAATTGTTGTGAAGCAACTCTTTCGTTATTTTAGCTGTGTGCTTAGGGCCATTGTCTTGTTGGAAGGTAAACCTTAGGCCCAGTCTGAGGTCCTGAGCACTCATCCAGGTTTTCGTCCAGGATATCCCTGTACTTGGCGCATTCATCTTTCCCTCGATTGCAACAGTTTCGTCCTGTCCCTGCAGCTGAAAAACTCCCCCTCAGCATGATGCTGCCACCACCATGCTCACTGTTGGGACTGTATTGGACAGGACATGAGCAGTGCCTGGTTTTCTCCACAACATACCGCTTAGAATTAAGGCCAAAAAAGTTCTATCTTGGTCTCATCAGACTAGAGAATCTTATTTGTCACCATCTTGGATTCCTTCAGGTGTTTTTTAGCAAACTCCATGCGGGTTTTCATGTGTCTTGCACTGAGGAGAGTTTTCCGTCGGGCCACTCTGCCATAAAGCAGGACTGGTGGAGGGCTGCAGTGATGGTTGATTTTCTACAACTTTCTCCATCTCCCGACTGCATCTCTGGAGCACAGCCACAGTGATCTTTGGGTTCTTCTTACCTCTCTCACCAAGGCTCTTCTCCCCAGATAGCTCAGTTTGGCCAAACGGCCAGCTCTAGGAAGGGTACTGGTCATCCCAAACATCTTCCATTTAAGGAATATGGAGGCCACTGTGCTCTTAGGAAACTTAAGTGCAGCAAAAAATGTTTTGTAACCTTGGCCAGATCTATGCCTTTCCACAATTCTGTCTCTGAGCCCTTCAGGCAGTTCCTTTGACCTCATAAATCTCATTTGCTCTGACATGCACTGTGAAATGTAAGGTCTTATATAGACAGGTGTGTGCTTTCCTAATCAAGTCCAATCAGTATAATCAAACACAGCTGGATCAAATGAAGGTGTAGAACCATCTCAAGTATGATCAGAAGAAATGGACAGCACCCGAGTTAAATATATGAGGGTCACAGCAAAGGGTCTGAATACTTAAGACCATGTGATATTTCAGTTTTTCTTTTAATAAATCTGCAAAAATGTCAACAATTATGTGTTTTTCTGTCAATATGGGTGCTGTGTGTACATTAATGAGGAAAAAAAAAAACTTAAACGATTTAGCAAAGGTCTGCAATATAACAAAGAGTGAAAATTTAAGGGGGTCTGAATACTTTCGTACCCACTGTATAGCTTTATAAACAGAAATGCTCGCATTGCATGCTCGTGATGCGCCGTCACGACTTCATGTAATTATGTAATCACGTTGAAAAGGTCACGCGTGACATAGGCGGAAGTACCGACTCAAAGTGTTTACAAGTCGAACGTGCAAAGACGAAGTCAAACGCCGTTTACAAAAAATTTGAATGTTTACAAAAAACATACAACTTTTGAACGGTCCTCCTTCTCCGCATTTGTAAACACTTACTGAGTCAGTACTTCCGCCTACGTCAAGCATGACCTTTTCAATGTAATTACGTATTACGTGAAGTCATGGACTCGTAGAGCAGTGCAAGGCAAGCATTTCTGTTTATAAAGCATATAAAAAAAATTTTTTTAATTAACCGTTTTGCTAGATAAGACCGTTATTCCTCGTCTGGTATCGTGTAGAGCCCTTTGAAGCTGCACTGAAACTGTAATTTTGACCTTCAACCGTTTGGTAGCCGTTGAAGTCCACTATAAGGAGAATAATCCTGGAATGTTCTCATCAAAAACCTTAATTTCTTCTCGACTGAAGAAAGAAAGACGTAAACATCTTGGATGACATGTGGGTGAGTAAATTATCAGGAAATTTTAATTTTAAAGTGAACTAATCCTTTAATAGTTATAATAATTAGTGAGAATTTCTTAAAAAGATACTCATCCATATTGGAATACATACTAGTCCAAAGTGTGCAGTTACTCCCATCTCCACAGAACATAAATACTAGTTTTAATAGATAAATGTTAAATGACTTGCCATAGAAAGAGACCTGCCATTGTTCACGGGCAAGATTTGAAGCATCTTGAACCAAACTAACCCAATATCAGACATCATGTTTGCCAGTGTTTTGATGACACTTTAGAAGAGTCTTGAATGCATTTTCACAGTAAAGTTGGAAATAATGTCTAGCTGCTCTTAAAACTTTGTTTTAGTGTTCAGGAGAAATTCTGTGGAACTTGCTTTTGAGCACATTAATCTTTTAAAACAATATACTGAAGCAACCATTCACTGCGTTATTTGAATTATTTATCTTATTTATTTAAAAAAAGGCTTGCATAAAACTTTGTGTAAGATACTGTGTAAACACAAAGGATTCACATGTGTTTTTGCTTTATTGCAGTCCCTGGGATGGAGGGAGGTGCTCTGAATGATGCCAGTCTGACCAACTCGTACTTCAGCAGTACCTTTATTGGGGTCAATGGGTTTGGTGGCCCAGCAGAGTCCAAATATTCAATGATGCAGGTAACATAACCACTAGTGTGACTGTGTGTGGTGAAAAACAGGAAACCAATAGAAAATACTAGTAACTGGGTCCGTCAAATGGAGCACACAGTGGTGATTCATAATGGGACACTTCACATGTTGATGGTTGCTTGTGTTATTAGAGGATGACCAGCAGTAGCAGTTCACCAAGTCTGCTGAATGATGGTGCCAAGAGCTTCAGCCACGGCACACATGGTGAGTTAAAAATTGTTTGAAATTTTTGATGCGGGAATAAAGCTGTCATGACAAGATTTGAAAACCTTTTCTATGTGTCCGCTCCACTTTTTAGATCCAGTAAATTCCCCAACATCATCTCTCTTCAGTGATTTTGGTGCTTTGAGCATATCACAAAGGAGAAAGGTAAGAGTTTAACATGTCAGTTTATGCTGTTTGTATTGTGCTCCGACAGGTTATTTTGTTAATGGAAGAATCACTTGTATTTCTGACATCTTTCGAGAAGGCATAATGGAATAAAAACATTTCCAACTTGACCAATTTTGATAAGACTAATCATCCAACAATTGACCAGTCGATTAGTGAGTTTTAAAAATTATATATTTTTAGCAGTGGAATTTTAATTACTATGCTGACATCATGCTGTTTTAACATTTAGAGAGTTTGCAAAGGAAATCCCTTAAAAAAAAAACACAATCTGTGTATTTAATTTCCTCCGCATCATTTACTAATATTTATTTTAGTTCCTTATTTAATTTTTTTATAGTAATTATAATTATTTTAGTATTTTAGTTATGAATCTTTTTTTTTAAAGCAAGCAAGCAAACAAACCAACCAACCCCACTTTGAAAACCCCTGCCCTAAGAAACGAGACTTGATTGAATCAGAAACCAGCCTAATGATACAGGTGTTCCTTGAGACATTAGCTGAGTAGTCCATTTTGAATGAATGTTGCTTTGCACATCCCTAACTTGGAAAAAGGTGTGCCAGTACCAAGATGACAGTGCCAAAATATACTTTCTTAAAGGTGTCAGGTGAAAACATTATGGTTCTATTTGTATCTGCGTTTTTTTCAGGCTCCTAACCCCACAGCCAGTGAGTTTGTCCCTAAAGGGGCCCCACAGATGGCCTCCATGTCTCAGACGACCGTGCCAGCATTCACCTCCCCCATCTTCCCTCATCCTGGCTTGAGCAGCTCTACGGCGGCTGCTCTTGCACCTGGTCAGTGACTCACTCCCAGAAAGTACCACCTGGTGTTCTGCCATTCTGTCTGTCCTTTTTGTGTTTTTGCTAGATCTCTTTTCTTATGTTCAGCATTTCTGTTCAGTTTTTAATGTGTGTGATCTTTTAGGTTGTGAATCTGGTCAGGGTACTCAGTTTATAATTAGGCTTGAATATCTGTTTTTTTGACCAGGTATGTCGCTTTCTGCTGGGTCTTCTCCTCTTCACTCCCCCAAAATCACCCCTCACACGTCCCCAGCCCCGCGGCGGCGCAGTCACACGCCCAACCCCAACCCCAACCCAGCCAATTACATGGTGCCCACCACTGCGTCTGACCAGGGAGGCGGAGCCCACGTGATTCAAAAGGAGACCGTGGGCGGGACTACCTACTTCTATACCGACAACACCCCTGCTCCCTTGGCCGGAATGGTATAGTCCATGTTAATCTGTGCTATTATTGCCTTTACCTGGTTTACTTAAAATATAAAATGTGCTGTTCGCATTTTCAGGTGTTCCCAACATATCACATGTATCCGCAAACGGCACCTCATGTGGCATACATGCAGCCAAAAGCCAATGCACCATCCTTCTTTATGGCTGACGAACTCCGACAGGTAATCTGCCATTTCTGCCCTCATCTGTTAGCCAGTGTTGTTTAGTAGTTGGTTGTTGACTGTCTTTTTTCACATATTTGTCCTTGTTTGTAGGAGCTGATTAACAGGCATTTGATAACGATGGCACAGATAGATCAGTCTGAGAACCCTGGTAAGGATGTGGTTTGTCTTGTGCTGGCATGACATGTCAACAGTGTTTGGTTTCAATGGACAACACGGCTACTGTTCAGATATAATGTCTGTTTTGTGGTCAGAGCATATGGGTTCACCTGCTGTCTGAGTAGAAAACCACATCCTTTGTCTGTCTGCCATTTTTAATTGGTTTGAAAAGCATTTCACATAGTTATCCACCTTTGTGTCATCTCTATCATCTCTCTCGGTTTCTATATAGTCAAGTGTTTATTTTGGTGCGTATGTGTGTAAGAAAAGGTGTGTTGGATGATTGAAATCTCTTTTCCATCTCTCCTTCAGGAGTGCCGTCTGAGGTAGACAGTTACCACAGCCTCTTTCCCCTGGAGCCCCTTCCCCCACCAAACCGTCTTCAGAAAACCAGCAATTTCAGTTACATCACTTCCTGTTACAAGGCAGTCAACAGCAAAGATGACCTGCCTTACTGCCTCAGGAGGATACATGGTGAGGCATAAAGTATTTGTATGTACAGCTGTTCCTGTAGGGAGTTTGTTTTGAACAAACATTTGTTTTGAATTCCATTTTTACATCACTGTTTTTTACAATGGCAGTATTTATGGATAACCAATCGAACCACATAACTAAAAATGAAACAATTTGAAGTTCAATATGGTTTTAAAGTGCTTATGGTAATGAAAGTGGACTATGAACTAAACAATAAACAGTCCCTGCATCTTGGCAGCACAATGACGCATTGTGTCTTCGTTTTTTTGCTTTAATACCCATGTGTGTAACTTGTGTCCTTGTGTGCATTCACAGGCTTCAGGCTAGTCAACACCAAGTGTATGATGCTGGTAGACATGTGGAAGAAGATTCAGCACTCAAATACTGTGACCCTCCGAGAGGTCTTCACCACCAAAGCATTTGGAGACCACTGTACGAATAGGTTTTTTCTTTTCCTTTTTTTTCCTTTTTTTTTTTTTTTTTTTAAGTGTGGGCGAAACATGGCCAGGCCATACTATTGTGCAACACCGCTTTGTTTTGAAATTATACATTTGATTATGGGTCCGTGATTTGAAGCTCATGTTTTCCTTTGTCCATCTATAATTATTCAAAAGCAGCATAATTTTTTTTTTTTACAAATGCAATGACTTGAAAATACTATGCCTGCTAAAACTATTTTTAAATGATGAATTTCTGAAAAAAAAAAATTATTGAAAGAGCTTTTCTTAAAAAAACCTTTAGTGAGCTGCTTTATTCTTAAAAAACTCTAAAAAGAAATGTTTTGTCATTAATTTATTAAAACAATGTTTCATTTCTTAGTAAATTTGAATGAAAATCTGTTATTTACAATACTTTATATTTCAATATAAGATTTTGTCTTACAATACTATTTAAAAATAGTAAAATGTTTTTCAAAAGGTAGGACTAGGAATGTGTTTTGAACTATTTTTTAATTTTTTTTTCATGAATTGACCCTTTTGGAGTCTTTTCATATGATCACGTTTATCCTTCGCAGCACTGGTATTTTCCTATGACTTCCATGCGGGGGCAGAGACCATGTTCAGCAGGCACTTCAACGATCCGGCTGCGGATTCTTACTTCACAAAGAGAAAGTGGGGTTAGTTGTTTCTTGCTCTGTTGTTTCTGTTTGTGTGTGTGTGAGGATGCAGCCGTTAGATACAGAGTACGTCAAGTGCTTGGTGGCAGTTGCGTCTTCGTGAATGTGTAGCCAGGAAAGAGGAAGGAGTGGTTGAAACCGATCCCGCCTCAGGTGGGTTCAGTACCTGCAAGCTCAAGACTGACAGGAAGCAAAACCCAGGGATGATGTTTAGCTATAAACAGCTGCAGCGCATACGGCTGCATCAACCACAGTGCAGCCTCAAACCATAAAACGTGTGTTTGTTATCAGGATGGGCTAAAATACAGCAATATATTATAATAACCAGTCACAACATCTAAAAAAAAAAAAGTACACTTATTCTTATACATTGATATAAAATTTTAATGAATACCTTGATGTTAAAGTTTAATTGCCTGTTTATTTGTCAGCTACCATAACACAAGATGCTGTAGACATTTGATTAATGTCTTAATTGTTGCAATGTTAACTTTATATTATTTATTTAGAATTATTAAAATTTGATATACCTATTTATTTTTTTGTTTTGAGAAATAACTTTCAGTTTTCTTCTATCAGGGCAGCATGAGCTCCCTCCTCCACGGCAACATGCAGGCTTGTTACCGGAGTCACTGATTTGGGCCTACATTGTCCAGCTGAGCTCGGCACTGCGCACCATTCACACAGCTGGGCTGGCCTGCAGGGTCATGGACCCTAGTAAGATCCTCATCACTGGAAAGACACGGTACAGCCACATGCATCTTGCTCATTTAATCCCAGAAGTACATTCATGTTACTGCAGGATGTTAATTTATTGTGTGGTAATGTTTTGCTTTTTTTGTAGCTTTTTTTCTGAACTACTACCCTAACCGTGCAAAACAATACAGTAACTGGTAAAGACAAAGCACAGTTCTGCAGAATCTTCTTAAAAGTTTGCTGTAGTTAACCAACTTATGAAATGAGGGACAGTCAAACCACAGATCGGTCATTGTACGGTGGGGCCCTTATTTTCTAGCCATAAATAGTGAATGGAGAAGTTCAATGTTAGATTATTTTTGCTCTTCCTTTATTATGTACTGACTGTTTTTCAGCTTCTCACAGCAGCATTTGCACAAATAACCAAACATACAAACACTGCTAAATGTTTGTTGTTTCTCCATAGGTTACGAGTCAACTGTGTAGGAATGTTTGATGTCTTAACATTTGACAATAGTCAGACCAACCACCTGGCGCTGATGCCCCAGTACCAGGTACTGAACATCTCATTTACACCCAAACACATACGTAATTTGACTGTGCATCATCATTTAATCAGATTTTGTTACACTCCCATTCAAAAGTGTGGGGCTGGTAAGGTTATTTAAATTTTTTTGAAGGAAGTTTCTTATGCTCATCATGTTAAAATAACTTTTGTTTTTTTTAAATGTAATTTATTTCTGATTCCGTTTTCAGCAGCTATTAATCCAGTCTTCAGTGTCACATGATCCTTCAAAAATCATTCTAATATGTGACCCTGGACCACAAAACCAGTCTTAAGTCGCTGGGGTATATTTGTAGCAATAGCCAAAAATATATTGTATGGGTCAAAATTGTGGATTTTTCTTTTATGCCAAAAATCATTAGGATATTAAGTAAAGATCATGTTCCATGAAGATAATTTTTACATTTTCTACTGTAAATATATTCAAACTTTTTTGATTGGTAATATGCATTGCTAAGAACTTAGTTTGGACAACTTTAAAGGCGATTTTCTCAATATTTAGATTTTTTTGCACCAGATGTTCAAATAGTTGTATCTCGGCCAAATATTGTCATATCCTAACAAAACCATACATCAATAGACAGCTTATTTATTCAGCTTTCAGGTGATGTATAAATCAATTTCGAAAAATTGACCCTTATGACTGGTTTTGTGGTCCAGGGTCACATATGCTGATTTGGTGCTCAAGGAACAGTTGTTATCAACAGTTGTGCTGCTTAATAAATGACATTTCAATGAAATGCTTTTCTTTCAAAACGTCCTAAAAAAGGTACTTTTGATCAATTTAATGCATCCATCCCAAATATAATAAAATAATTCTTAGTCTTAGTGACCCCAAACTTTGGTGTAAATAACATTTTACTAATAAATTAATCACAATTATTTTTGTAGCAGTTAATTGCCAGAATTTCATGACCGTGACTATATACCACTTTAATATTGATATGAAGTTCTTTGTGCTAGCAATGGGTTTTGAAGGCTGCTTTGTTGTGGTGCAACTTTTTAATTTTTAATTTTTTTGTCTTGAGTGTTTGTCGTTTTACACTTTGGGTCTAAAAGTTTCATCAGTTGCTGTTCCTCTTTGTGTCCATCAGCAAGCAGATCTCATCTCCCTGGGGAAGGTGGTGTTGGCTCTGGCGTGTAACTCTCTAGCTGGCATTAAGAGAGAGAATTTGCAGAAGGCCATGGAGCTGGTGTCAATCAACTACTCTTCTGACCTCAAGAACCTCATTCTGTGGGCCTCTATCTCTTTCTTACACACATTTTTTTTAATAGCCTAAATGCTCTCAAAGTGGTTATACTATGCCATATGACAGTTTGTGGTTCTGTATGCGTCCTGTTAAGACTAGTTAACATGTTCATGCACTCATACATTCTCGCTTGTGCATTAGTTTGAATGTGGTGCCACATCTTATGGTCATATTTCGATCTTCAGGTACCTGCTCTCGGAACAAAGCCGTCTGCGCAGTGTCAATGACATTATGCCCATGATTGGAGCACGATTTTACACTCAACTTGATGCCTCGCAAATGAGAAATGATGTCATTGAGGAGGACCTGGCCAAGGTATTTAAATTTGTTTCAAAATATACATTTTCTATCCACCTTATTTTTCGCGCAAGCGTAAATGGCTGCTTGAAACAGCAAACTGATGTTTTTTTACCTTATTATTTTAATGTATCATCTTAATTATAAACACTGGTTTGTAGCGCAAACCATTTGACCGTTTACTGCTCTTTGATATTCTTCTCAAGTCTGGCACATTCACAGAAAACGGCTTACTACCACATTTAAAAATAAGGTGGATACACTAGTGTTTCTAACAGAATGATGCTGTTTAATGTAAATATTTAAGTCAGTTTATTATGAATGAAAGTATTTATTATAAAAAAAATGTACATTTAATTGCACCTTTTTTTTAGCAGTAATTTGATATTGACTTACATTTCACAAACCTACATACAAACATTTATTGGTTAATTTAGAGCTGGATGTCACTGAAAATAAAAATGTGCAGTTCTCTGAGATTCTTAATCAGTTATTGATTCTTTAATCATTCCTGATGGATTCAGTGATTCATTCAGTAGAATTGTCAGACTAATTGAAACAAATAACTGACTTTATTTGTGATTCATTAAAAGAACCAGCTCAAAAGAATACACTAGTTATGCTGTGGTGTTTGTTTTTGAAGCCAGACAGCCAAAGAATATAAAGTTGTTGCTGGAAAGTTGGGTTGAAAAATGCATTATTTTGTCAGTCTTTTTATCTTGTCACTTTCCATTCAGTCACAACTAGGCTGTAGATTCGATATCACTTCAGGAAACAAAAAGAAACACCCTTGCAGACCAAGCTATCCAATTTACCCAGTATGCCATTATCTAGTGTGTGCTGATCTTGCACTGGAGGGGGTGGAGGTGTGATCACTGTAGATATTTTGGATGGTTTCAGCTGTTCTCTCTTCTGCTTTCCTCCTTTTGAACACTCGTATCAGATGTGTGAAGGCTTTTTTTTTTGTGTAACAACCTTTTACAAACACCTACAAAACATGCATTGTTGCATTTAACCCCTTTTTCATCAAGAAGGTGGACTTACTATATTAAACAGTGTGTGTCTCCTGTGTTTGTTTGACACTGCTGCATCTGATGTGAGAGCGAATGTGACTCAGAAAGAGGTTTAAATATGACCTGGGTTCCTCTCTAACTTCCCTTCTCATAATCTACAAAGTCTCACTTACGCAAACCCAAAATAGCATTTTTTGTTATTCAAAAACGATCCTAATAAATTTGTATTACAGCTTTTTGCTTATGCATCTGCATTTTGCAGGAGGTTCAAAATGGGCGATTGTTCCGCCTACTGGCAAAACTGGGAACGATCAACGAGAGACCAGAGTAAGTCTTTTATTACAACTAAAGTGCTGAAACGGCAACCTTTTATAGAATACTTTCAAAATGCTTCACGTCAACGTGTAATGTAATATTTATTTCTTGTAGGTTCCAGAAGGACCCGACGTGGTCTGAGACTGGTGATCGTTACCTGCTGAAGCTCTTCAGAGATCACCTGTTCCACCAGGTAACTGAGGCAGGCACACCCTGGATCGACCTCAGCCACATCGTGTCCTGTCTCAATAAGGTGAGCTTGTTTAGCTTGTGCCTATTTGTGTATAGACCTTAATAGACACCATAATGAATTTAATGCAAATGAAAACGAGGCTGTGAGGGACAGACTTTATAGACTTTGTCTTTACAATGACAGGTATAAGCGCACAGCCTTTTTGGGGAGGTTGGAGCAGTTATGGAGGTTTTTTTTTATGAAGACTAGGATTGCACGATATTCGGTCCACCATATCGGTCTCGGCGATAAATGCTCATTTTTCGGTTAGCGGTCTCGGCCCAATAAGAAAATTGGGCCGCTATCTTTAAAGCGATAAATAAGCATTATTTCCTTCAGAGACACACTGTTTGCAGCCTTTTGTGCAATTGTACGTTGTAATATTGTGTTTAAGTGAAGTGACATGTGGCCAAGTATGGTGACCCATACTAGGAATTTGTGCTCTGCGTTTAATCCATCCTAAGTGCATACACACAGCAGTGAACACACACAAACGTGAACACACACCCGGAGCAGTGGGCAGCCATTTATGCTGCGGCGCCCGGGGAGCAGTGGGGGTTCGTGCCTTGCTCAAGGGCACCTCAGTCAAGGTATTGAAGGAGGGAGAGAGCGCTGTACATTCAATCCCCCCACCTACAATCCCTGCCAGTACAAGACTCAAACCCACAACCTTTGGGTTAATGAGTTCTGATCTCCTAACACTTAGGCAACGACTTAATTGATGTATATCTGATTTATCTCATATAGAACTTGGTTAAGTTAAAAGAGCGCTTCAGTTACCGGTGATTAATCCAACAGCAGTGCACAACATTAATAACTATGATTGGGAATGTAGTGTATATAACATTCTAATGAGAACAATATTATAATAAAACGTTGTGAATTCTATGGGCTTAGTTGCCGTGTTTCAGCGCGTTGTAATGGGAAGAGCACATCCACAACAGGATCACACATTCTAACTATAGCACGCAATAACTGCGTCATCTTGTACATATACAAGTTGTAATATTATGTTTATGTTGAATTAATATTAATCTCAGGATGCATTTACTTGAGTTAAATAAGCTGCCAGCAAAAAGCTTCAGTTTACCGTATTCATTCAGCTCTTCAGCTCTTCAGCTTCAGCACGAGCAGCTCAAATGGCTGCTATTTAAAACAGTGGTATTAATTTGTTACTTCATCAAAATCATTGATACATTATTAATAATAACAACCACTTGTATTTTTCTATTACTATTTTCATCAGCAATATGGTTTAGTAATTAAAATAATTTAATTATTGTCCGTGCAGAGGCTATTCCGTTTTACTGATCTATGGCGCATTCATTTTGATTCTGTACACGTGTAATGATGTCCAATGACTTGTATGCATTATTTATGCATTATTTTATTTGTAAGACTTTTTTATGACTAAATTTGGTAATGGGAGAGTAAAATTATTTTTAAAACATTCACCGTTCAAACTAGGCTGCTTATGTTGTAGTGTTCGGGATGTGGTTTTTAATGATGAGACCTTTTTTGTAATCAGGCTCTCAAAAAGTATATAACAATTTGGATATAGATTCATCGGCCAACATATCGGTTGTCGGCTTTCAAAAATAAAGAATAATCAGTTATCGGTATCGGCCAAAATTTTCATATAGGTGCATCCCTAGGAAAGACGTTTCATCACAGCTAAGGTCAATCGGAGCTCATGTTATATCCGGGCCAACAATTTATTAAATTGTTTAAAATTATATTAAAAATGCAACTTGTATATACAATTACTTTAATACACCTATTTACTTTAATGCAACATGTTTAATTTCTGAATTTAAAGTTTTTAAAAATATGTTTTTGAAGGGATGGTAAAGTAAAAACTGTCAAGAAAAAAGGCTCATTAAAAGAATAAATTACTTGGAAAATAAAATCTTTTCAATCTTTATTTTTGTTTAAAAAATATATATAAAAAACGCTTATTCATTTTTTGAAAAGTACAAGATAATATGACCTTATGACAAGGGAAGGTTCGTTTAGGTTGTAATGACGTGAAATTTATGAACTCAATCATGAACACAAACCATACTATCTAAGCAAGGAAAACCCATGTAACCAGCTTTTTTTTTTTTTTTTTTTTTGCAGTAGCATTTTGTTTTAGTGTACTTGTTGCATTACATGGATTTACTATATTAATAACAGTAAGTTGTGTATAATTACAAGCAACTAACCCTAATCCAAACCCTTATCCTTACTATAACCCTATAGTAAGTACATGTTGTTAATTAATGTTACTGAGTACTTAATTGTAGAATTACATATATTTTGAATTACGTATATAATTTGTAATTTTAAAATGAAATGTAATGGATTTTTCTTATTCATTGTCATGGAACTCTATTATTTGTCAGCTGTGCTAGTTTAACCAGTTGACTATTTTTGTCACTAACTTCCTTTAATTTCTGATTGCAGTTGGATGCTGGAGTACCGGAGAAGATCAGTCTGGTGTCACGGGATGAGAAGAGCGTGCTCGTGGTGACTTACTCAGACCTGAAGCGCTGCTTTGAGAGCACCTTCCAGGAACTGCTTGCCGCCACAAACGGCCCCCTGTAACCCCCAGCCATCCACAAGAGTGGGCTGGAACTGCCTGAAACCGAGCACATTGCACTACAGCCTGGAATCATAGGTGCAGAATGATGATCTCACGACCAGGGCAGAGCCAGCTGGTTGCTCACCTCCAGTCAGATACACTGTTCTGTCCAGAGAAAGTTGTTTTCTAAAGCTTATTTTTTTAGTTTTCACAACAACACCGCAGCTGCAGAATTATGAACTGAACTGAGAGCTGTGATAATGATGAATTATTTTTTCTTTTTAGACTTGGGAACAATGTCCAAAAAATAAGAGACTTTACTTCCTTATTTTTTCTTTGGAGGATGCACTAAACATTTCAAGTTCCTTTTTAAGTGATTGTACGTGTCCCACAGGGTGCGTTCAGGGTCGGGGTTCTCACACATGAAATGGAAGAAAAACGGAGCACCATTTTTTTCCACATCTCCTCGCCTGTTTTTAATGAGGTACTACGAATTGGGACAGACCACTGGTCATGTGTTCAGAGTCCTCGGCTCTGATGGGACAAACTGATGAGACTGACCACTTATGAATGTGTGGCATAAGTATTAATGTGCCGCCACTCCTCGTCTGCTGTATTGACTCATTTAAAAGTTGGCCAACCTGGAGGCGGGAGAGGAAGTTACTGGTTGCGTGCAGTCGAGGGGGATTCCACGACAAAGGGGTGCTCTCTCCTCTTGCTGTGTAAACTTGTCGTTTATTTCAGAATTTCGCAACATCCTTTTTCATTTTACGGATGCTTTTTGAAATCGGATTTTGAGAGGATGGATTTTCGTTGTCGTTTCTGTTTTGTTTTTTTTAGTCAGGCTTTTGTGATGGGAACCAAAGAGCTGGACCACACTAGCAAGGGAAGCCAGTTCTGTCTCATTGTGGAATGTCCTCTTATGCCTCTGTTGTGGAGCATCCCAAGTTTCTGTCCATTTCGTCATTCTTTTTCCTAATTCGTTCTCGTTTTCCCGCTCTCCACGCTAGTATTGGTTTAGATCTAGTGAATCTCAGTATAGAGCTCTCTTGTGTTGTTACGGTCGTTCCCTTTCTTCACCAAGTTGTTGTACAGAGATGCATGATGGGATGTTTCTCACTGTGGACCAGTCCCAGCAGGACGGTTGGGATTCTATTGGTTTCTCTTGGTTTCGTTTTTGTTTAACTATGATTTGACCTATGAATTATGTGACAATATCCGGAAAACAGTTTGGAATTCGCTCAGGTTGATCCCTGACAGGAATATGCCAATGACTGAATGTGTCTGACCTGTCATTGGTGACTGCCCAATCCGTGAGTCAAGGAACAGGCGGGACTTGCAGCACAGATTTGGGTGTGCCACACTGGACCGAGAGGGTGCAGGATACAGCAGGCAGAGCTGAGGATGCTGTGAGTTCAATAATGTACTTTTTTGTTTTAGTCAACTGATACTTGGTGGACATGGTGCCAAGCCCGTATCCCTCTCCAAATCTCTCTCTCTCACACACAACACACACACACACATCACATTAATACACCTTTTACAGGCTGATCTCATATCATGTACCCAGTTTCCAGTGGAACGCACTCCAGGCACATACATACATATGCACTCATACATGAAATCCTCCTTCACCATCCCAGTACGTTTTATGCCCTTCTTGTGTTTGTCACATTTTTGCAATATTTGTGTGTACAGCAGTATTTTAATAAAGAGTAATAAAAGAGAACACTCATTTGTTTGTTCTTAAATGGCATGGTTGTTGCTTGAGTAGAGTATGATGAACTACAGCAGCAAAAAGGAACTTGTTTGCAACTTTTGGCTGAAAGTCAGAGCACAGAGGAGAAGAATCGGATGCTTTCCAAAATAGATGCTACAAAAATGACCAGCACTGAAAAAGCAGCAACGAGACCCAGTCTCAGATATGGTTTTGAATGGTGCAAATGTTTTACAGCAGAAATTTTTGTGGCTATCATTAGGGTTGAGATTAGTGTCATGATAGTAAAGGTTTTTTTAACCCATTTTTTAACTACTGTAACACACTACTGTTAGAAAGTTTGGGGTTAGTAACGTTTTTTTCTTTTACTCAGCCGCGATGTGTTACATGGATCAAAAGTGACTATAAAGACATTTATAATGGTGCAAAAGATTCCATTTCATATAAATGTTGTTTTGAATTTCAAATAATGCTGAAAATATTCTCATGGTTTACACAAACATATTAAGCAGCACAACTGTTTTCAGCATTGACAATAATGTTATAACTTTTCCAGCATATGGCTTGCAGCACATGAAATGTGCTCTACAGTTAAACATTTGGTACCTACAAGCAGTGAATGTAATAAATGCTTTTCATAAATAATATTAGCTGCTCTGTGACTACTAGAACAAAACTAAAGTGGTACAGATTACCAGTGGCTTCAAAGAGGATATACAGATATGAGATAAGAGTTTAAAAACAAAAACGCTGAAATGCTATTTGCTAACAAGATAGTAACAATCATTGGCGTCGCTAGGCCATTTTTAGGGGGGCTATAGACAGATATATTGCATACTTTAGCTAAGGAAAAAAGGGTTGTACTAGAAATGCAAACAGTAAAATTTTGTGTTTGTACAGTAAATGGGTTGTGTGTGTGTGTGAGATCATGAAGACTTGAATTTGGCTTATTCAGTAAGCTACACAAATGTTATACCTATCTGTGCAATACAGTGGAATACTGCAATAAGTTTAGTATACGACCCCTATTAATCAAACATTTTTATATATACATATATATATAAATTATTATTATACTTATACCCTCACTGGGGGCTGAGCCCCCCTAAAATGAAAATCCTAGAATCGCCCCTGGTAACACTGCAGACAAAAGTCATGCAAAACATGGAAATTTCCAGGCCTGAAGAAGTTACAGATAAATTCCAATTAACTCCTAAAATTGAAATTTCCATATGAATTTTTGTTAATGTTATAATTGGCTAATAATTGCTTTGTGTACGTGTAAGCTCTAACATTTTTCAAAATGTTCTCATATAATTTTCTTTTTTTAAATCCTTAACCAGTAATTATGAGTGATTAAAAGATTCACAGAAGTTCATTGGGTAAAGAGTTGTGGGAATGTGCAGAGATTCAGTCAGAAACACTGCTTTGACCGGACAAACCTCGCACAATAAGGTACTGAAAACAAAAGAGTTGAGATAAGCAGTGTTTTTGTGGTGGTGGTAACAGATGTTGACTGGTGTTTACAGGCAGCTTGGCTGACACGAGAGTTAGAAACGGGGGTAAAGGAGAGCAGCTTCATAGTCTGGTGGGGGAGAGCAGCACCTCTGAGAGTAACACACAGGAGGAACCTCCCTCTGATGACAACAGGGGGCGCTATTCATACAAGGCAGCACTTTTACAGGCACCTTCATGTGCTGGTTTTGACCTTTGGAGAAGAACCTGCAACACAAAAGGCAGTGACCTCATTTTATGTAACTAATTACATGTAACTTAATGCTCATTTTTCACACGTTCATTTTAATATACACTCTATTGCCAAAAAAGTATTGGGGACACCCCCTTCTAATGAACAGGTTTGACTGCTTTAGTAATTTACAAATCTTGTAATGTTTAAACATATAATGCTATTCTAGGGAATTGTGTGCTTCTAATATAATAGCAACAGTTTGGACAGGACCCTTTTCTAATTTTCTAACATGACCATGCCTCTGTGTATAAGGCAAGGTTCAAAAAGAAATGATTGAGTCAGTGTGGAAGAACTTGACTGGTCTGCAGGAAGCCAAGTCCTGATCCCAGCTGAACACCTCTGGTGTGACTTTAAATGCAGACCTTGAGCCAAAAACTCCACCAAACACCAATTGCTTCCAAAACTGTTGCAACAGACATGGAAATAACATTTTTAAATTATGTTTCCATCTTTGTTGTCACAGTTTTGGAAGTGCCTTTTTTCTGTTCTAAAGAAGGGGGTGTCCCAATAATTTTGTCCATATAGTTTTGGGGTTGGTAAGATTTTTTAATGTTTAGGAAAGTTAGAGCTCACCACGGCTGCATTTATCAAAAATACAATGAAACAGTAATATTTTGAAATATTGCAATGTAAAATAATGTATACTTTAAAAATGTAATTCCTGCGATTGCAAAGCTGAAACAGAAGTTTCAAATAGAAGCTGAAATAGTTCAAAACAACAGCATTTATTTAAAACAGTAATCTTATAAATGTTTCTACTATCACTTTTGATCAATTTAAAGCATCGTTGCTGAATAAAACTCTATAAAAAAGGTCCTTAAATAAAATATCTTACTGACCCCAAACTTTTTAATGGTTATGTAACAGATCATCGAAGCCACTGCCATGACACCTACTTAGTGATGTTTTTGGCAATATCCATCCACTTCACCCGAATCAACTCTTCAGACGGGAGAACCATTCCATGTCGACTGGTTTCTTAGATAAAAAAAAAAAAACAGTCAATCTCGGCAACTTCACCCAAGTGAAATTCAAGTACATTTTTAAAACACTTACATTGGGGATTTCTTTGTGTAGATCCTCAAAAATGCTGATGGCTTTGATTTTCCCAGAGCTGATGTAGCTAAAATACATTTAAATATTTATCTTAATTTCCTTTAATAATTAATTTGAAATTTTTTATTTATTTATTTTAATGAAATTGTTTTTTGAACACACTTTGTATGTATTTTGAATTGTACATATTGTATTTCACATGTAATTATTATTTATATTCAGTTAATATGTTCACATATGATCACATTTGTACCTTGAAGTTCCCAGTGTTTTCTGGCTTATGTCTTTCTGGTCGATGTGCGCCGTGACGGTATTTCCTTCTCCAGAAATAAAAGTGTCCAGTGGAATATAATCCTTTCCATCCTGTTTTTAAAAAAGTGTGTGTAAAAAAAAAAAAGTTCTGACCAGTCAAATACAAACAAACACAATAAATAATGTCCCACCTGTTGGACGCAGGTCTGCAGGAGGTCTCCCAGTATCTCCACAAGAACAGAGAAACAAGGTCTGTCCTCAGGGTTATTTTCCCAGCATGTCATCATAATGCTGTAACTGTCAGACAAATCCCACAAGCTCAATATTAGCAATGTATTGGTTCATGGGGAAATGATTGAACATGTTTAATATGATGTATTCAGATGTGAGAACTGACATCTCCGGGGTGCTGTACTCAGGAGGACACATCCGAGTCCCCTGCTTCAGTCTGTGACAAAACTCCTCATCAATGTTCAGCCCCGGGTATGGAGACGCTCCTATGGACCACAAACACGGTTACATTTCTTGTTTCCTAATCCATTTTCCTCACTTTCATTCTCTTGCTATGACCTGGCAGAGCAACAAATGTCAATTGTTCGATTGTGCCATATTTCAAAGGGATGATGTTATGAAAAAATCAACTGTGGCATTTGCCAAATGCTTGAATTATCTGATGTACATAAAGAGTATTGACTTTACCAAGTGAGAAGATCTCCCAGAGCAGAACTCCATATGACCACACGTCACTCTGAGCGGTGAAGACTTTGTCGAAGATCGATTCAGGTGCCATCCATTTCACTGGTAACCGTGCCTTCATGGCAACACACATTCATTACACACATTTGATCCTTTTTTTAAGTTGCTGACCATAAACTTTGATATATTGATGGCATTACACTCACATCTCCCTTGCGCACATAGTCTGGGTCTTTGTACACATCTCGGGCCAAGCCAAAATCACAGATCTTCACCACATTGTTGTTGGACAGCAGGATGTTTCTGGCAGCAAGGTCACGATGAATGCACTGGAAACATGAAAAAAAACATATCCATAAAAAAACAAGTCCATATTCATGTTCATATACCCTGATGCAGACAGGAAGGCTCTTTACCTTGCGAGAAGTGAGAAACTCCATTCCTCTGGCCACCTGAAAGCTGTAAGAAATCAGGTCTTCAAGCAGCAAAGGGTTGTTGGATTCAGGAAGAGAACCTGCAGAAGACAAACAGAAAGACTTTAGTCTCTCTTTAATGAACTGACCCAGAAATGTCTAGTGTTAATATTAAGACCAACATTATATTTGTTTTTACTCTCATGTCATGCCAAACTGAACTTTATTTCTTCCGTGTAACACAAAAGGTGAAATTTGAAGCAATATCCTGAAGAATATTTTTGATCCATGGACATGATAGTGACTACACTAACTTTTAAAGTTTTCAACTTTCTGTAAAATGTTTTTTAATGCTTTTGAAAAAAAAGAAGTAATTTCTGCATTTGATCAAAAAACAGTAATATTGTGAAATATTATTACAATTTAAAATAACTGTTTTCTATTTTAATATATTAGGAAAAGTAACTTATTCCTGTGATGTCAAAGCTGAATTTTCAGCATCATTACTCCAGTCTTCAGTGTCACGTGATTCTCCAGAAATTATTCTAATATGTGGATTTGCTGCTCAAGAAACATTTCTTATCATTACCAATATTGAAAACAGTTGCTCTGGCTTAATATTTTTGTAGATAGATTTGTTCAGGATTCTTTGATTAATAGAAAATTCAAACAAATAGCATTTATTTAAATATTTATTTGGAAATAATCATTTAGTTAGAAATATTTTGTAACTATTTACTATCACATTTGAAACCTTGCTGAATAAAATAATTATTTCTTTCATAAATCTTACTGACCCTAAACTTTTGAACGGTAGTATAAATGATGACAATTACATTTTTTTTTGGTAAACTATCCCCTTAATGTCTTTTTGCATCAAAATAAATCATTATTGTACTGGGGAAAGATTTCCGTACTGTTCAACAAGTTTTATGGTTCATTGCACATTGATAATTCAAATGACATCATGCATGTGATGAAAGCTCACCACTGTCCTCCTCTGAGATCTCTCCTTTCTCCTCACTAAACCCTGAGCTGGCATTGCTCTGGCTGCTGGACACACTGGCCAAGCGTCCTTTATATCCCTCCTTCATGCCTCCCTCCTCTTCTCTGTTCTCCTGAGTCAGACACACAACACATGAAATGAGCAGCCACTCAGCTGGAACACATCTGGTGAATAATGCTCAGCACATATCAACATATCAGTGTGAGTTAAATACAAGGACTCCATATGTATCGCATATTTTACTAAGCCCCACTGATCTTGGGTCAGGACTATCACAGAAACACACTGTTCTTTGTGTGAAGTTTTTGTAGAGGCCATTCAAGGAGGTAAGAAGCTTTAGAGATGGTCACACAGAGGGAAGTATGACTCTGTTGTCTTGATGAACACTGCTCTGTTTATTTCAGAAGGAAATAGGAGAAGTCTATAAACTTGACATCAGACATATGTAGAAGTCACTGAACCTCACAATACCACAGACCAACAGTTCCCCGCTTAAAATACTGTGACAATCATAAGACTTTCTGAGTGACGTTCTGCAAAACTAATAAAAGATTGTAGCTCAGACATGAAGTTGATGACTGCATATACATAACTAGATAGATAGATAGATAGATAGATAGATAGATAGATAGATAGATAGCTAACCCTGTTCAACAGGAACACCTCTCGTTTGCTCTTAAGGTACGCAGACAGGTTGCTAAATTTACAGTATTCAACTATGATCATCAGAGGTCCTGAAAATACCAAAACATATCAAATTAATGCATATAGAACAACACCCATCGCTCTCTATATACCATAAATGTTATATATGTTGATTAAAAGTTTGGTCAATTCAATTTTTTTATGTTTTTGAAAGAAGTCTCATGCTGTTTGATCAAAAATACAGTAAAACAGTAATATTGTGAATTATTATTACAATTTAAAATAACTGTTTCTATTTTAATATTTTTTAAAATGTAATTTATTCCTGTGACAGATTTTTTGCATCATTACTCCAGTCTTCAGTGTCACATGATCCTTCAGAAATCATTCTAATATTCTGAAACATTTATGCTAACATTCAGAAACATTTCTTATTATTATCAATGAATCAAAAAAAAAAAATCCTCATTTTTTTGAGGAAAAATGTCTTTGATGAATAGAAAGTTTAAAAAAAACAGCATTTATTTGATATAGAAATCTTTTCTAACATTATAAATGTCTACTTTTGACCAATTGAATGCATCTTAATAAAAAGTATTAATTTCTTTTAAAAGAAAGATGCTGACCCTAAAATGGTAACCTGTTACATATACATGCACAAGCCTAACACATCTTGAATCACTTTTATAGATGCCATATTACAGCAAAACCAAACTTTGAGGGTTTACAGAGAAATGGTGACATGCAGACCTCCTGGTTTGGTACATGCACCAAGAAGATTGACCACATTGAGGTGATGCCCAATTTGACTGAGGATCTTCAGTTCTGTCATCAGAGCCTTGTGTTCACTGGGCGTAGCGCCATCTGCAGGAACAGGACAGACATAACTCCTGACACTAATGTATATTTGCTAAATAGGCTTTTTACACAACAGGTATTTTTAAGATTCTTGAGCAGTTTTAATGCTTAAGAATATACCTTTAAGCATTTTGACGGCCACTGTGGTGCAGCTGGCTGAATTGCAAATGCCGAAAGCTGAGGCCTGCATTACTCGGCCAAATGCCCCTCGCCCCAGGGGCTTTTCTAGAGAACAGGACAATAAATCACATATCAGTATACTGCATAACAGCATCAATACAACTTATAAAGCACACACACAATTTACCTAGTTTAAGGCGGTCACGTGGAAACTCCCATTGGGCGGCATCATACTGTAATCTGTCGCAGTTCTCAACCAGAGGTTCCTCCCCTGGATGCAGGATGATTGGCAGGTACTCTGCTTTGCCATTAGTGGAGTTTGGCTGAGAATGACCCACATAATATAAATATATATTACATGTAAAAAAAAAAAAAAAAAAAAAAAAAAAAAAACAATAATATAAGCCGTTTAATTGGCCTTGACTGGCTCTCCCCTGTTTGAGTTTGCGAATCCGGCAGTGTGAGAAGCAACCAGAAGAGAGTGGCCACCACGCATGTACATGCTAGAGTCGGGATCTCCAGAGAAAGTGATTCAGATGAACCTTTTGGATACATAAACAAGTGTTGTTTAAAGAGAAAAAATAAGAGACTGGGACATGACCGGGATCACATTTGTCCCCATGAGCATGACAACTCCCTATAGGTCATGAGTAATGCATTAGCTAAACAAATTAACCTACATAAAAATACACTGTAACTGATTTTTGTAATTTGAACAGTATTATACTGTAATATGTACAATAAGATACTGTAAAATGTGTATACAGTATTTTACTGTAAACCGCAAAGGATTGTGGGAAAATATACGGTCACTACTGTATTTCTTCACTACTGTAAATCAATTTACAGTAGTGAGCTTTCCCGCGAAAAACTGACCAATGGCAAATTAGTTCTTTTTTGACTACTTGGTTTAAGTGGCTGTAAAAGGACAAAAGAGAAATGCACCTTAACTCGACGAAAGGTTAGTACATTATTTCTGTTTTATGCAAAACTGCGATATTTTAAGATGTTTTCACTTGTTAACAGCAAACTAACATTATTCATCGTGTCATTTTTCATGTCGGGAGCCTTTTTTTCTGACTGACGTCTGGAATGCCGCCAAAAGGCTGATAACATGGACTGGTGAGTAAGTTAAGGTCGGCTATATTAGACGAAATAAACCTTAGTTAAAACGAGAAACACGTTTGTACGTTCTGCTGCCCTTTAATGCAAGTTAGCGCCTCTGGCGAGTCGTTATTTAACTTAACATCAATTACCGTGAACTACGAGTAAAGTGCATAGGCAAACCACTGTTCAGTGTAGATATTAACAGTATTTTCTAGTACTTCTTTGTTTGTTTATTTTTCCGATTTCTAGTCTGATGTAGTCTGCGACGTCGGAGGTGCTTGTGGATCATCTCCTTGTTAATGTCATAGTATCGTGATAACCATCCACTGGTAAAGTTAATAATGTCATTTAGGCCGCAGTTAACTAACTGAGTTGACAAAGACAAGCATGTAAGCTATCTTTCTCTACCTGCCTCGTTTAATATCGCAAGTAGGTAATGTCATTCCAATTCTATTTAAGTTAGAAAGAGGTTACTCAATGTCGTATGTAACTTGTAGAGACGGTCCCAAATTCATGACAGATGTTGTTAACATAAAACACGACCTATACAACCCTACTGAGGAACTGAGAGATAAACACCACTGTTAAGAACATCTTTTGTATTTTATTTTCAAGTTTGTGGTCATGTCGTCTGCATCGGAGGTGTAGGAGTAAATTACTGGCATCCAGCTGCCAGTAAGTTACTGTAAAATTTACAGCAACCTATTTACAGTGTAGGTAAACAGTTTAAGGGTTAAAAAACCAAGGCCATCTGTGGGAAATGAAAATGGGAGACAGTTTCCTTCCTGGCCTATCGGAAGAGAACAGCGTGAACGTCTCCTCTCAGCACCGTGTTTAGAAGCATCCGACAAGAGTAAATAAGGGAGTGTGAGGACAAAAAAAGGCTGGGAGGGAAAACAAAAAAACCCCCCAGCAAACTGATACCAACATAAAACTGTTAAAGGACTATTCATGCATACATTAAAAGTTAAAAATCTGGGGTCTAGAATTTTTTTAAATGTATAAGGATGTATTTAATGTATATTTAATGTCTAATGCACACCAAGGCTGCATTAATTTAATACATTTTTTTAAATATAGTAAAAATAGCATTATTGTGAATTATTATATAACTGTTTCTATTTTAAAACTTTTACATATAATTTATTCAGTAAACGAATTTCAGCATCATTATTCCAGTCTTCAGTGTCACATGATCCTTCAGAAATCATTCTAATATGCTGATTTGGTGCTCAAGTAACATTTCTTATTGTTATCAATGTTGAAAAAATATGTGCTGCTTAATATTTTTGTAACCGTGATACATTTTTTGTTCAGAATTTTTTGAATGATCAGAAAGTCCAATGGAAAGAATTGATTTTAATTTGAAACAGAATGACACTTTTGACTAATTTGATGTGTTGCTGCGACACCCCCCCCCCCTCCCCCATTTCTATTCTACATAGTGGTAGACGATGATTTAACAATGATTTCATTGCATTTATTAGATTATTTATATATTTTCCATTTACCTTTCCCTACATTTAAAATAATCATAATAATCCAAATTAAATTCAAATTTACTCTCAGGTCTTAAGACAAAGGACAAAGCAGAAGCTTACTTTGAACCCAAATGTGGGCGGAGCTCTCCACAGACCCTCTCTCATTGGTGGCCTTACAGGTGTAAAGTCCCTGGTCTTCAACTGTAATTCGGTCGATATGAAGAGTCCCTTCCTCTGGAAACAGCATAATACCTGCCAATAAAAGAAACACATATGTAATCTATTCACATACAGGATACTTAAAAAAAATACTCAAAAAGCATGTTTTCTAGTCTCACCAGACACCCGCTGCATCTTTCTTTGATCCTTATACCATGTGATCCTGGGATGTGGAATTCCCCGAGCGGGGCAGTGGAGAGTGACCGAGTTGCTTACGTTAACACTGTGATTGCTCAGGTTTCGCAGCAGCACCGGTGCCTGCAGAACTGTACAGTGTGAGACAAAAGGGCTCGGGTCAGGGGTCATTACGCATGATGTTCCACATCTGCTGAATCAGTTTAATCAAAAAAGATCAAAAACACCCCTAGGGAGACTGACGGAAATCACGGCAATCACATGAGGCACTTAGCATTACACGTCCGCCTTATAAAGCAGCTGAGTGATTTACGGGCGACGCGGGTAGCTATTGTTACAGAAGTGTGAATAGACTGCGAGTTGTATTTCTTTCATTGCAGATTGAGGCCTGGAATGTCTGAATTGCAGCCATTGGATTTGTGCCATTCAGCGAAATCCCTCTGTTTGTCTTAATGACACATTCAGCATTTCACAGACTCAACTGATATTTCCGGGTTAGCTGGCCAAGCACGCCTACTATTGCTTTGGCTGTTGAAAGTTTTACAGTGTAGTCTCAAATTTATGTAGATTAATACAAGAGAATCGCCGGTTAATTTGTCTGGAACTTAATTTACATAAAACAAAAATCCCTGAGGGGTTCTTCACATGAAGCGTGATCACATAAAACTCTACAAAAAGAGGAGAATAATAAGTTTAAACTTCTGCTTCAGATATTTTCCTCCTGGACACAATTGATTATTGTCTTTCCTCGTTCTGTGACAGTGGCTGATTGGCTGATTGTTCTTTGGCCATGTGAAGCAGCCTGTAAATGTGGCATAGTGGGAAGTGCCATTGTGTGCTCTTCCTCCTGACTAGATCTCATTCCCACACCAAAGAGGTTCTGCTCCACACAGCCTTGGAGAGAAGGGCTACAGGAAGCTCTGGGACCCAGTTCCCAAGGACCCCTTTTGCTCTGTCTTTCTCCTTCTTTTTTTGTTTCTCTATCCGCCCCTGTCTCTGAATGTGTGGGTGTCTGCAAATACATCCTTACGTGACTTAAAATCAGATGGCTGTTGTGACCTTCAATAACCTGCTATTTCTGATCTGTTTGCATTTGTAAGCATGTAAATGTACAGATGATACAGCAATATGGTATATGACCATGAATACTGTGGTGTCCTATTTTAAAAAAAAGAATTAGACACAAATCCCTTGTTTTTGATGTAAGCCTTATCAGATATGTTTAAAACATTTATTATCAATTAGTTATTTTTTAACTATTTTTAATGACCATAATTGTATCCCACATTTTGCATACAAACCTGCTACCATATGATTTCTCCCAGTTACAAAAAAAATAAAACTATGACACCCAAGTAGTAACATAATACGAGCAAGTAAGTGTTGGCTAAATTTGTCAAGCTCAATCAACCCTGTTACTGTAAGATACTGTAAGAAAAATATTAAAATATGTTTATTACCTAATGGAAAATTTAAATTACTACTACTGGATATTTTAAAACTATGTTTAATTGTTTAGTATATTTATTAAAAAATATTGCATTTTTTTTCCATTACAGGGATAATTCCGAATAAAACAAAACGACAAGCAATAAAATATACATAATTATTAGATAATAATAATATCTAATGCAATTTTAAAATAAATGAATAAATAATAATAAATACTTCAAGATGTGTGGAAGAAATATTTTCTAACAATTAAATTTTTCCGAGTTTCAGACCCTATTTTTTGTACCCCATAAAAAGTGCCAAAGCTCCATCATATCAGTAAAATCTTCTTTCATTAAAACCCAATTTGCTTATTGTGGTTTTAAAGGGGTCCATATGACGGTTTCAATTTTTTACCTTGCTCTTTGGAGTGTTACAAGCTCTTGGTGCATAAAGAAGATCTGTAAAGTTGCAAAGACTTAAGTCTCAAATCCAAAGAGATATTCTTTATAAAAGTTAAGAGTCAGCCACACCTACCTAAAACGGCTCGTTCTAACACGCCCCCACATATCTACCTCACCATGTGGGAAGATTTGCATAACGCCGCCCAAATGTTCACGTAAAGAAGAAAGCGTAACTTTTATTCTCGCTGTAGTATTGTTGTTGCCACCATGTCCTGAAGGCCTGTTGTGTTTCGTTGTGAAAGCGAAACTCTTTTACTCCAAAAGAGGACGATAGCTGCTTCGTCATGCCTGGAGCTGATCCGTGCTGGTCGCTGAGGGAATACATCAACTTAGTGCTGTGGATCGCCGGATCGGCTTTCACCGTTTTCACCGCTCCTTCGCCGGGACCGCCGTTCTTGACCCCGCCGCCTCAGCTCACTCTTGCCTGGCTTCAGCTCACGCTAAGCCGTGGCTTTCGCTCATGCTAGGCCGCTGTGTTTTTCGTTGTGAAAGCGAAACTACGTTGTTTGGTCTTCCAAAAGAGGACGATATCTGTTTCGTCATGCCTGGAGCTGATCTGTGCTTGTTGCTGAGGGAATACATCAACTTAGTGCGGTGGATCGCCGGCACATTTTATGGAGGACTGTTTACTGATCCTGGAGAGTAACGTTAGACTAAAATGCCAGCAGTTCTGACTCACGTAAGTACATTTTCATTTAAAAGATTTGCCACTGATGATTCAAACGCGAGTTTTGGGCAGTGTAGAGTAGCACTTGTTGTTTGTCATTTCTCTGATCACAAATGCAGACAGAGTTTTGTTTACACGGCGTGATGCAACGCGTAAAAGACAGTATAAGTCATTATAATCCGTTATGTCCCCACTGGATGCAACAAATGCCTTGTTTATAATGGGTTTTAATGTTTTTTTGAATCGTTGCTCCGGCTGGACAGGTCATCACAGTATGGTGAGGGGCGTAACATTTCCGTCTCACGCTTGAGGTATTCGGCCAATCACAACGCACTGGATAGCTGGCCAATCACAGAACACCTTGCTTTTTCAGACCGATGAGCTTTGTAAAATTGACGCGTTTCAAAAAGGCGGGGCATAGAGGAGAAACAATAATGTACAGTATGTGGAAAATAAAGTTTTTTTTTACTTTAAACCGCATAAACACATTTCATTACACCAAATACACAAAATAATGTTCTTCTTAGCAGCATCATATGACCCCTTTAAAACAGTATGCTTTTCTTTCTGTGTAGATTAATGCTGGGAAGCACTGACATCAAAGCTGTTGTGCCACATCCTAAAATGGCCGATAAGTATGTGTATGAATGCAAAATAGATTCTATTATATATCAACTACTATTATGGTACTTTTGCCATTTTTTTAGGGTTCATCCATATTTAATTCTATGGAAAAGAGTGGCCTTTTCGTTTAATATCCATATTGTGTTCCATGCAACAAAGAAAGTCATACAAGTCTGGAACAACATGAGGGTGAGTAAATGATGACAGAATGTTCATGTCCTGATAAACTATCCCTTTACAGAGAGCATGAATGTGTGTGTGTGTGTGTTGAGCACAATGACTCTTAAAGACACACCTGTGACCTCCACGGCTGTATCTAGGTGTGTATGTTCTCCTGTAAGCAGGTGTGTGGCAGAACAGCGGTATGTTCCCGAATCCTGTGCAGTCACATTCTTCAGCAGAAGCTGCAGAGTGTGAGAGAACTGCCCCTCTTTGAGCTCCCCGCAGAGAACTGAAGCTCCCTCTGATGTGGTGGATTGATTCGTTAATCTATACCATGACAGGTCTGAATAGAGGTGCCTATTGGCTATACAGACCAGACGAAGGTCCCCTCCCTCTCTGGGCTCTTCCTCCAAAGACGCAATAAGGCCTCCTTTGACATCTGTGATAGTGGACAAAAGCAGTTTTAGTTTCCACTTCTTGTGCATAAAATTCTCGATACAGTGAGAACGAATTCATGCAGACCTCCTCGCAACAACCGAGTTTTGTTTGAGGCTATTAAACAAAAAACAGCCTAGAGAAACCATTTTGGAAGTGTTGACCAAGCAGCATTTTTTGTAACCTTTGATGACAATGTTGAATAGCCATTGTCAGTACAAGTAGCAATAAGACGCTAGTGTAAAGGCGCGCTATTTACTTCAGCTATTTAAAATTTCCAGTGGAAACTGCTCGAGGGTTTCCTGATGGAAGATAATGTTTATCTTTCCCGAACACCACCAGTGTTCTCCAAATAATGCACTGCACGAGGAGGCAGTATGATAAGAGCCACAGGTTCCTGTTCACTCCTCCACCCTGTCGCTATGACAACAGCCAGGATGGGCTACATCCACTGTGGCCGAAATTAGCACAGCCTGAAAGCAAACCCTCAAAAACAAGGGGACGGAGGAGGGCGGTATTAGAGGAAGAAAGGGAAGAAGTGAGAGAGAGGGAGTATGAGAGAAAAAGTTATGGAGAACGAGGTAAAATATTTCAATGTTGAGGTTTAAGCATCTTTTAAAATGTAGTTATATATATATACAAAGTACCTGTGACATAGAAACGGATGTCTAGTTCATCTCTGCCCATTAAGTTTGCTGCAACACAGCGATAGATGCCAGATATCAATGCTTCGCCAACTATCAGAACTCCTACAGTCTGTGGAAACACAAAAAACTACTGTTGCATGCAAGCAAGCATGGCTAGAAAGTTTAAGAGCACTTACGCATTATGTGATTTCCTCAAGGACATGTTTCTGCATCAACTTCCATTGTTTGTCCAGGAACTACATTCTCATTAAACAATCATAGCTATAACACAATCCCTGCTCAAACCCTAACCTTGATTGATAAGAATGTTGTTCAAGCACCTAACTTAAGTCCTATGCACAAACCCATAATGAGTCATTACTTTGGCTAATAATGTTGTTCCAAGACCAGCCATGACCAATGATGTTGATCCAGGGACATTTTGGGTAAATTTTGGTAAGTACTTACATTTTTCTGAGAACCCAAAGCTCCTATGCACAAACCCATAATGAGTCATTACTTTGGCTAATAATGTTGTTCCAAGACCAGCCATGACCAATGATGTTGATCCAGGGACAATTTGGGTAAATTTTGGTAAGTACTTACATTTTTCTGAGAACCCAAAGCTCACACGGGGTAATAACATTTCATATTACCTCTAGCCACAAAATGAGTAAGCTTAGGAGTAACCAAAATTTTGCAACATAGGTTGAAAACCAAAAAATGTTTTCATTCTTATTCTGACAGGTGGTTTGCTTGCCATTGAATTCTATTCCCCCATTGTTTCTTATGGAAGGAGGTTCTAATATTTATCAAACTGATACTGGTTAAGATCCATTCCCAAATAGAAGAGATGCTTTTAAGCCATTACATCATTATGTCTCCTCATGGGGGTGGGGGAACGGATTCTGCCAGCTGGATTGCTCGCCATCCTTTTCCCTCCATGCTTCTTATACATGGAGGTTTTAATATTTAGCAAACTGATACTGTTTAAGATCCATTCCCAAAAGGTAGAGAATCAACCATTTTAAGCCACTACATAATTATGTCTCCTCATGGGGGTGGGGGAACAGATTCTGACAGCTTGATTGCTCGCCATCGGATTCTGTTCCCCTCATGTTTCTTATAGAAGGAGGTTCTAATATTTATCAAACTGATATTAGTTAAGATCCATCCTCAAATGGTATCATCATGGTTCTATACAAAGCTGGGGGAACAGATTCTGACACCCGGGTTGCTCGTTGTCAGATTCATTCCTCCCTTTTCTGATATAAGGAGGTTTTAATATTTATCAAACTGATACTGGTTAAGACCCATCAACAACTTTTAAGCCACTGGATCATGTCTCTTCAAGTGGATGGGGGAACATATTCTCCCAGCTGGATTGCTCGCCATTCTGTTCCCTTCATATTTCTTATACAAGGAGCTTCTAATATTTGTCAAGCTGATACTGGTTAAGATGCATTCTTAAACTGCATATAATAAACAAATTTGAATACACTACATCAACATGACTCTCCATGTTTTTTATAAAAGAAGTTTTTTATATTTATCAAACCGATATTGGTTAAGATTTATCCCCAAACAGAATCAGTTCAACAACTTTTAAGCCACTACATCATCCATGGGGCTGGGGGAACAGATTCTGATAGCTGGAGTGCTCGCCATTGTATTCTGTTCCCTCCATGTTTCTTATAGAACAGGTATCCTCAAACCTGGACCTCGAGATCCGCTTTCCTGCAGAGATTATCGCCAACCTGGATGAAACCTGAAGAACTTGATTAGCTTGTTCAGGTGTGTTTAATTAGGGTTGGAGCTAAACTCTGCAGGAAAGTGAATCTCGAGGTCCAGAGTTGAGAACCCCTGTTATTGAAGGAGGTTCAAATATTTATCAAACTGATATTGGTTGGGATTCATCCTCAAAAGGCATATAATCAACCCACAGGGCTGAGGAAACAGATTCTGGTTGCTCACTGTCAGATTCTTGCCGTCAGATTCTCTTACCCACTTTTCTGATATAAGTAGGTTTGACACTGACACTGGTTAAGACCCATCCTAATACGGGATAGAATCCACAACTTTTAAGCCACTACATCAACATGCCTCTCCACAGGTTTGGGGAAACTGTTTTTGACTGCTGGATTGCTCGCCATCAGATTCTATTCCCTCCATGTTTCTTATTAAAGGAGGTTCTGATATTTATCAAACTGATACCAAAACAAACTTATTTTAATACTCTTCGTTATTATTTGTTATTGTTGTTCTAGCACCAACAAGGAGGGCGATTCAGGTACATGCATGGGGGATGGAGATGGAGTATTCTTAAAATAAATAATTTAATGTTGTTCCAGTAATCAGAGAGGAATTGGAACTTGATTGTTGTTATCTAGAAACATTTGGTGGAACACATAATTCCACAGAACTGAGCGCAGATGCACTTGTGTGAATCCTGGGAGTACTTTTGCGTTCTTGTGTGCCCTCTTGTGTATTAATTTCATCTGTTCCCTATGATCAGTCCACCCACTCGAACACTCACCTTATTCTTCCCTTCTAACACTTCCTGTCTGTGGCTGACAGTCAGGATGGGATTGTGGGTGGACGTGACTTCTGTCTTCTCGCTGACTGCAGTCCAGGACGAAGTAGGGGGCTTCTTGCATCTTAGAGAGAGGAAGACAGAGGACGAGAAAGAGGAAGAGAGAACGACAGCACTCTCAGTTCACAAGTGTCGAAGCATGATGTCACAAGACACAGATGTGTAGCGCAGCTGCGGTCTGAAAGGGGAAGACTGGAATCTTCCGATCCCTGGTCTCTTGGGAATTCATTTTTCACTATAGTCAACTTACGGAATTGTTTCTTTGGATTTCTTTTGGATTTCATTTTCAGTGTGTGTGTGTCATTTGTGTCAGGATATGGTGACACTCGTTGGGAGTGTTCCGTAATTAGCAGTGTGTGGGGCTTGGATGTGTTCCTTTTCCTGCCTGTAAATCATCCCAGCCAAGCTTCCGAAGTTCCAACCTCTCATCCACTTTGCACACCAACTTCTAGGCATTTATCCCATTATCTTATCCATGCCAATTCTTTAAGGTATCTAATCTTTGGAGCAAGGTTCTGATGGACCATGGTGATGGGTATTTGTCCGTGACTGTGTGCCCACCGCCCTGTTACCCCTCCCTGGCTTTGACAACTCTCTCTGATTGCTCTTCCTATTTGGCTGAGACAGTGAGTGTTCTCCCCTCGTATGTCCCACCCTGATCATGACAACAGGTACTTCTCAAACACACAGTCCACACTCCCACGGCTCTCCGGGAACAGTCGCTCGCTCGTTCTCTCATACACGCGCACACACACACACACACACACACTCACAGAGAGACTTCAAACGCCCATTTGTTTAACCACAAACATCCCCACTCATTCTGCATTCACACACCTTCATCCATGTACCAGGTGTGCCTGCGTACAGTATTACGAACTGACTTCAGTGGGTCATTATGAAATCTACTCTGTTTTATTGTCTAGAAAAGCATCAATCAAAAAACAGTTTATTATAGTCGGCCAATATTGCAGCTACATCTTTGCCAGCAGCTAGGACTTCACATATGTATTTTCTGGAACCAAACAGACCATATTGTACAAATAATTTCAAGCAAATTTAATGTAAAAACAAATGCATTTGATATAAACACATACATTAGATATTAAAAATACATGTTTTATCTGCGTTCTTACACATTTGGCAATTATTGAGATTTACCATAAGTAAGTTAGTTGTATAAAATTATTAAATATTAGAATCATATATTACTCATAGACAATCTGTATAAAAAGGGACGAATCACATTGGGAGAGACCCGTAGAGTAGAAACAAACACACAAATACTCACGCAACACACACAAACACTTGCATACAAACAGGCAGGATCTTTTCTTTCAGCACAAAATAAAGCAACTGTAATACACAGCATCACTGTGAAGTGGAAGAGTTTAACATAAGATGACAAACAGGATGACACAGAGCTTTTGTCATTCATTTATGGCCTATCAGAACTCCTACACAGCAGGCATTCTGGGCCAGGTCCAGTCTGGGAAAAAAAAAAAAAACGAGAAATCCAAATAGCGAGCCTCGGTTTTCTCTGCCCTCCTTGGCTCACGTAGAGATAGTAGATAGAGGATATTTTCATTGTGTACAATCTGAACTCACAGCTTTTGTGGATGTTAGAACTACAACTGATGGTCTGGGCTTTGGAGATGGAGGCTTGGTTCATACATCCTTTATAGTACCACTCAAGAACACAAAAAGCAAAGCAGCACCAGGCAGTGTATGGATGGGGATCATGCTCAGAAAGAGGAAGAGCAGAAAAAACTGTCTCTATACAACAACAACAAAGAGGAATAAATTAGAATGTAGATCCAGGGGTGCAGAGATATCAGCCTCTGTGTCCTGTGTGAGCCCAGCTGTTCTGGATCCTCATGAGATGGCCTGCTTTTAGTGATGTCTCTGGGGTGGCTGGATAAGGAAGGGCACTGGCAGTTGTAGGGTTATTTGTGAGTGTGGCAGGACAGGTGAGGGGGATTGTGGGGAATCGGTAAAGTGGGGCGGAGGGTGTGTGTGTGTGTGTGGGATCAGGGGCTCTCAAGAATAGATCAAGCTCCTGAGGAAGCGGACTGTGCCACGTTTGAAGACGGAGGGACAATCACGCTGCTGGGAAGCTGTCTCGCGTCGGGGAGGAAGCCAAACAACGAGAGGAAAAGCGCTCTGATTTTTCACACAGGAAGCCCGTCTGCGCCTCCTGCCTGGCTGAGATAAGAGTGCTGCTGTTCCCATGGCCGAGCTCAAGCCCATCCAGCCGCTATCAGGCCGGCCCGGCCCACAACTCCACTCTCCCTGGGCCTCCTCCGCCACAGCGTCAGGCCAGCCGCGCCGGGCTGCTATAAAGAATAAGGGCCTGAGTCAGGGTCCAGCCAGTCAAGACCTCTCAACAGAATGTACATACAATACCTTTCAATGATCAAGCTTTACACAGTGCTTACTTTTTTTATCATATATATCTTTTGAAATTTAAGATGAGTATATCTGAGCAAAATCAATATGCAAATTATTTTTAAAAAATGATTTCAGATAGGCAGACCCAGATAGAATCTACAGGCATTTTCTACACCCATAAAATTTAAACAAGGTAATATGTGTTAAACTAAATGTTTTAGATACATATTGCTAACTGAAAGCATAAATAATTTAGTTTTTAATCAAATTAGAGTATGACGAGTGTTACATTTCTGAAGAAATTTGTTGCCGCAAATTCCATGTGGGTTTGCCATTTGAACACCAAAGCATTTCTTAAAGGGATAGTTTACCCAAAAATGTTGTTCCAAACTTCTATGCATATCTAAAACCATTAAAAAAACATTTTCGTCACGTGAAATAAAACAAAATATAAAAAAATTTACTTATTTTATTTGAACTAGTTTTCAACTTTTCTTACTTATTTTAATACTTTTTTTTCTCTAATTTAATCTGAAGCACTAAAATAACTAAAACTTAATAAAACTAGAAATATTAGAAAACTAGGTAACACTTTAGTATAGGGACCAATTCTCACTATTAACTAGTTGCTTATTAGCATGCCTATTATTAACATATTGGCTGTTTATTAGTATTAATAAAGCCCATATTCTGCACGACCATATTCTACATCCCTAATCCTACCCAATACATAAACTTAACTACCTTACTAACTATTAATAATAAGTTATAATAACTAATTAATAATAAGCAGCAAATTAGTAATTTATTGAGGCAAAAGTCATTGTTACTGGTTTGTTATTAGCAAGAATTTGACCTTCTTGGACATATTGGACCAAACAGTATTAATATTAATTGAATCATTGCATTTTTGGATGAATTCTCACTTTAAGATAGCATGAAGGACAGTTGGCACATACAGGGAGTTCGTTGCATTATTCCAGCCAACAAGACTTTTCCTCTCAGTGATATTTCATTTTTAGTTCTTTTACGAAGCACTCAAAGAATAGGCCAAGAAAATATCACTAATATAACATGTCATGAAGGCAGTACAATAAGGGGAAGCATGACCTAAAAATGGACACATTTTGAGTAGAAATGGCAGTGTCGTACTGTAGTGTAACATTTTCAGGGTTTGTGGATTTTAAAAAATATTGGTGTGTGTGTGTGTGTCTATATGGGAGTAAGTCGGGAATGTATGTGGAAGGGTGTTTCTGTGAGATGAGTAATGCTTGCTAAATTTTTCTCATGAGAACGGTGGATATGTGGTGTGTCAGACATTGAAGAAGGCATGGCAGGATGCGTCTGAGCGATCACAATAATAAACAGCCAGCATTCTGCACAGGAAGTTCATTAAATCATAGTGTTTGATTTAGAAATGAACATATCGTGCTTGTAAGCACGGAACTGGCTTCTTTTGAAGTGCTTTTTCTGCACTTTCAACTCGGGAGTTAAATTCAGTTCTGTGACTGTACCAGGCACACATTCACACAAATACGAACACATACACACGAGCGTCTGCATCCACACAAAAATGAATAGAGATACACACATGAAAGGCCTTCTCAAGCATCTGTTCTACAGGCTAAGAGGAAACCCTGTCTGAACACATGCTGAATTAGACAAAACCAGGTCTCTATTCACAAACACACACACACACACACACACACACACACATATACATATATAGACACATGTCTCCACTCATATGTGCATTCATTCTAAAAAAAAACACATCAAACACACTGTGACCAGGTACAGTGTGAAATAACTGAAATGTTTAAATGGTTTCAGGACATTACGCAATGATGGAGAGGATATCTAACTTAGTCTAGTGTGATAAATCCAAACCTAGCAAAATTGCATTGTCTTGCATGTGTTTTTTCACCTGGATCAAATACTAAATTAAATGTGGCTGAATTTTTGGCCCTGACCCAGTATTCTTCACCGTGTCCCTTTCCTCTGTGACTAAAGGGCAATGAGGACATGATTAGTCAGTCATTGGGGAAATGTTTGCAAATTTAGAAAGTTCATTGTAATGCTTTCACTTTTTAAAACATGAGAGTGGGAAATAAAATGTGATTTTAGAGAACTCGCAGAAGCCTGAATAAAACAAAGGGACCATCATCTTCCTAAAACAGGGTCTATGTTAATGTTACGTGAGTAGGCTACTTTGGCTCACAATAATAAGGTTGTGTATTTGATCTGCATTTCAGTGTGCATTCATCACTGCCTTATTTCATATTTGACAAACATTTGTGTGTTTCTGAGTAGATTGTGAACTTACAGGCCTTTCGGAGGACACGGATGCCAGAGCCATTGGATTTGAGGTGGTGGGACACCATGAGAGGTGCAGTGCAGGGCTTGTCTGCTGCCTCGCTGGACAATCCCGGGTTGCTGAGAGGAAACTGTCTTTTCTCCAATCTGTGGCTTCACTGTGAACAGATTTTGATGAAAGGGAAAAGGCAATGAGGGCATATTGTCACAGTCTCCATTATAAATAATAATAAATTATTTATTATGTGCGTGTGTGTGTTTGAGCAAAAGAAATGTAAAACAGGATTTTTAAAAACATTTTAATTATAGTTTGTTCAACTATCAAATTTACAAAACGGTTTGATTGAATTTGATAAAACAGTTCTATGATATTAAAAGTCGTGCTGGGCAACGATTAATCGTGATTAATCGCATCGGAAATAAAAGTTTTTGTTTATATGTGACCCTGGACCACAAAACCAGTCATAAGGGTCAATTTTTTTTTATTGAGATTTATACATAATCATAAATACGTTTTCCATTGATGTATGGTATGTTATGATAGGACAATATTTGCCCGATACACAACTATTTGAAAATCTGGAATCTGAGTGTGCAAAAAAATCCAAATACTGAGAAAATCGCCTTTAAAGTTGTCCAAATGAAGTCCTTAGCAATGCATATTACTAATCAAAAGTTACATTTTGATAAATTTACTGTTGTAAATTTACAAAATATCTTCATGGAACATGATCTTTACTTAATATCCTAATTATTTTTGGCATAAAAGAAAAAATTGATAATTTTGACCCATACAAAATGTATTGTTGGCTATTGCTACAAATGTAATACAGCGACTCTTAAGGACGGTGACTTGTGCTTCCAGGGTTTAAATTAAGTAGGATCCCATGCACCGGCCCGATACTGAGTTCCTGTACTCGTACTCGTTAAAATGCTCCGATACCAAATGCCGATACCACACAGTATGTGATAAGCGCCATATTCAGACAAAGAAGCACCGACAACAGAACAACAGAGAGCAGAAATGAGTTAAGGATGTCTACTACGAAGTATATGTATGCAATGAATATAATGTTAAAACATTCAGTATTAATGCCTGTATAACTGATTTGCGCCAGCTGGTAAGCAACTCGCGAGGGGATGAGCGCGCGGCGGCGCAGACGCGAGTGTCGAGTGAATACCAGTTCTCAACAGCATCACTGGCGGAAAGATGTAGTTCGGTCGGATATGTTCAAAACAGTTAAAGTAAAACCCGTGGAGGCTCGTGGGATTTTAAATGAGGAGCACACTTAATTGTATTGGTCTGGATCCCTGCAGCTTTATTATTATTATTATTTGCTTAACCATTTTAAAATGGCTTTTTGGTTGCTTTTAATCAGAAAGCGTAAAGAAAACGACATGCATATAGCAAGATAATATAATTTCACTTACCCGGCCTATCACTTGAAGCAAACATCCATCCCTTCGTAAAGTCTGTGTTAAAAGAGAGCTGCTGTTGCACCATTTAATTAAGCCGACTGCTGTAACATTAGCCTATATCCAGCTTAGGCATGTTCTCTCTTTATTTGTAATTTACTGTTTGAATGACAGCTTGGTAAATCATTTGGCGATCAAATATTCAATATCGATACTCATCATAAGTACTTGGTACATTATCAGCGCAGCTGGAGATGTTCAAACTAATATCAGGTAATTTACGTCTATGTGATGATTGGTTGATATCAGAAGGTGGCTAGCCTCCCTTGCAAGGTTTCTTTTCTCAACACTACTCAGCACTGAAAGTGAACACTCGATGATGATGATTGGCTAATTTTTTTACCAACGGAGACACGAGAGCTCAGCTCTCCCCCGGCCTCCCCCTACCCTTCTCTATCATTAGCGATTGTAATTACATCAGCAGATTCAGCACATCCGCGATAGAAAAGCGGCACTTTCACGTTATGTTATTACAAATGTGAAATTACAAACAAAAAATACACATTCTGAGATATGAACTGAAATGAATTGTTAATTTTATTAACATTCAATCGTCGTCCTCCCATTTTCACCTTAAAATTATGGGGAAGCTGTGCCTCCCCCGACGAGCCGCCACTGAGTAAAACAATGCACAAGTTAATTAACGGTAGAGAGAGCGCGCACGCACTTCTGTTGTGTGATCTTTATTAATGTTCGCTCACTTAGCACGCATCATATGGATTAAAACTAAATCATAAAAATAAAACAATTCATAGGGGCATTCACAATAAACATAATTTATTTTCAACCTTAAGCATACACAACTTTCTGGCGAAAGTGAAACTAACAGCCTGTGCGAAATGCGCTAGGCTGTACTGTAAGTGTCCCTTCATCTGATCAGTACACATACGTGCAAAGCGGTTTGAGCGTTTTGCTTGATTCATGAGTGTTTCTGCATTATATGAGTGACTTTGGAATATAAATCGCGGCACATTTCATATGAAAAAAACGCGGCTTTTATTTCTGAAAATATCACAGTTAGGATATTTATAATGAGTGGTTCCCTGCATTATTATAGCAAAGCGCGTGATACAGTACTAAGCCGCTGCAATGGAGCAGTTCTAAAGCTATTAAATTAAAGATGATGTACCAAAGAGCAACGTACTATTATACCTATTGAAGTACTATGCCCATGAAAAGTACATTTTATGGGCATAATTAAGTGTGAAAATAACCGAAGGATATACAGTCGAACCTAAAATTATTCAGAGATCAGATATAATTTTTTATATTTTTTTACTTGTGGGTGCAGGACAGTATAGTTAATTTATGTAAGTGAGTATAGCAAAATGAAGTAAACTGTGACAAATCGTACCCAAAATTTCTTCATACAGTGGAATACCAGTAAAACTGATACAAATTTGGGACCAAAAATTATTAAACGAGTTGGGGAAAAAATTGAAGTTGCGGTTTGCATGAACCTGGTTGACAGCATGTCCAGGAGACTACAGGCTGTCATTAAGTCTAAGGGTTGCCCAACTAAGTATTGATATTTGTGTAAATACTGTCATACTAACAGTTGTCTAATTTTTGGTTGATTGTAATCATTACATACCTTTCTATCAAAGTTACATAACATTATCAAGCTGAATTTGTTCTTACACAGTGTAACTCTGAGTTTTGTCATATTTTATTACCATTTTCTAAACTATAGTGAATAAATTGTGATAATGTGAGAAATGTTGAAGGGGTCTGAATAAATTTTGGTTTGACTGTATCTATTTGATAAATGAAGTTAACCAATACACCTGTACATACTCTTTTGGTTTCTGTACCCAACATTTAAAAAATGTACAAATGTCGGCAAGTACAAAAATAAAAGTATCGGTATCGGGCGAGTATTGGAAAAAGTGGTATCGGTGCATCCATAAAGATAGATATATGTGTGCTGTACTGTGTCATTTCATAGGTATATATATAAAGACACGCACATACAGTATATATTTTGAAAATATTTGCATTTATTTACATGTATATATTTATATTCATCTAATTTATATTATATATAAACGACTCACAGCTAATCAGTATAACCATACAATTTTTCTTAAATATATACATGCATGTGTATTTATATATACATAATAAATATACACAGTACACACACACATATATTATGTACACAAAAACTTTTAATTTGCATGTGATTAATCGCACATAATTGTTACCCAACACTACTAATTAAAAGAAAAAAACTCTTTATGCTAAGTCTCACCATTTACCACCAACGTGAGTGTGAGGTTCTGATAAAGTCCATACTGCTGGATGCCAGTAAGGATGGTGTAGATTCCTGCGTCTTCTTCAGCAACATCCCGAATGACCAGAGAAAACCCATCTACATGGTAACGGGAGCACCGCTCGGCGGCGACCATCCCATCCTTCAACCTAAGCAATAGATTCAGTTACTGAGATTTTTTCCTCTTTAGGCCAAATATGTTGTTTCTGTTCAATTTAATGATCATTTAATCAACTACTTAGCAGCAGAACTATGTAATCACAGGAAATTTTACCAGATGACTTCAGGTGCAGGGAAAGCGCTTAGTTTTGGAGTAAGACGGAAAGATTTCTGTCCTGCAGAAGCCTGAACCACAGGGCCATCTCTATGCTTGAGTCGAATGAAAGGCTGGTCTGGGAACAAACAGACAAGAGAGTAAGACAATCAGAAACACATGTGTGGACAACTGAGAGATAAAAAGCTGTAAATAGTGAATCAGAATCCATTAGATGTGGAACAGCAGGTTGGTTTCAAAGCAAATTTTAACCCAGCGACAAGGTGACTGATTCTAAAACTCACCATACACGATAACTGTGGTATTTGTTTCTCGCTTGGATGGACCACTTGTTACATGACATTTGTAAAGTCCTCTGTCTGCTTTGCTCAGTCTGGGGACGGTGAGAACACTGTAGAAGAGCATGTTGGTTCGGCTCCTAGATATGCGTCTGATGATAGTGGCAGATCCATTAGCCTGAAGTAAAAACAAGCAAAGCAAATTGTGTCACAAACATCAAGAATATAAACAACATGGCTTTCAGATGAAATTAGGTCTACAGAACAGCTGGCCATTTAAAATACTTTAAAAAGGGAATGTCTGTAGTGCACAAACTGTCATTTAAAATTTCTCTAGTTGCCAAGAAGAAAAATTTGAGTTTGCTCTTTTATAGCTCAGGAGGTTAAATAGAGTAAGTTATGATATTGCATTTAAGTATCACAGTAATATAAAAACGAAAATAGAAGCAAATGAGACATATTGAGAAATGTATTTACACACACACACACACACACACACACAGTATGTGTACATACAGGACATTAATTATTAATTCATTATATTTATTCGATTTTATATTAATTAATTTCCTGATCATTTTGATGTTTTTGATGTTCAGTTTTGATGGCAGACTTTGATATATTAGCAAATCTAAGCACAATTTGAGACTCTAGAGTGGACACATTTCATTAGTCTTTTTCTCAGAAGAAAAACTGTGATGCAGGAGACTTAAGCAAAAGTCTCCATTTGCTTTCAATAAGATGTTAAACAAGCAAATTCATGATTTTCTTTCTAATGGGTGTTTGTTGTGGAACTAATTAATTTAGTAGTAATGCATCAAGATGAGTTTAATTTATCTTAAAGGGATAGTTCACTCAAAAGGGAAAATTTTGTCATCATTTACTCACCCTCATGTTGTTCCAAACCTGTATGAGTTTCTTATGTTGAACATAAAAGAAGATATTTTGAAAAATTCTGGTAATCAAACAGTTGATGGTCCCCATTGACTTTCATAGTAGGCTATTTCCTTCCCTACTATGGAAGTCAATGGGGACCAACAACTGCTTGGTTCTTCAAAATTCCTCAAAATATCTTCTTTGGAACGACATGAGAGTGAGTAAATGATGACACACTTTTCATTTTTGGGTGAATTATTCCTTTAAAAATCCATGTACATAGATTATGATTATACCAACTGCAGAATAAAGATATTAGAAATAGCAGTTCATAAATCACAACTGCATACTGTCACTGTGTAAACCCCACCTTTTGTGGGTACGTCCAGCTAATTGAAACCCTGGCGTTCCATTCAGCTGTAACGGTGCAGTTCAGTGCTAACATCTGGCCCTGTAACGTGTGGACCAAACCCGTGCTGTTCAAATACACATCCAGGATTTTATTCACTGCAGGAGAAGAAAATGGTTGCAATTTTAAAACCTAAATTTAGGTCCCAATTTTTGGTTCACTAAGAAGTTACTCATAGAAACCTTAAGTGCTTACCTGGTCTGTGAGTCAAGAACTTGTTGCTATATTTGACTCCATTGACGATAGTCTCACAGGAAAATAGCCCGATGTAGAAGAATGTGGGACTACGGATAGTGAAACCGTGCCTGCTGTTCCAGATGATGTTTCTATAATCAGGAGCTAACCGGTGGAAAGGAAACTGAAAATGTAACAAAAAGGATAATTAAAAAAACATAAACAGCTACACCACAAGCTTTTGCATTTCTTTTAGGTATAACAGAGATTTGTGCTTACACTTTGCAAAGCTCTAAAAGATTTCCATTTGTGTGTATTTTAAAAACAAACTTGCGCTTTCAGTTTTAATCTCATTTCAAGGGCTCTGATGGGTTCAACAGTGCACCGTTCTTCAGAAATTCTTGGAGAGCAGTGTTATGATTTTGTTTACTTCCATATTCGATGGAGGAAATGTTTACAGGCTTAGATGTGACACTGTGGAAGTGTCCTGCCCTTTCTCAGGGGATCAGGTGAATGCTTTCCTCCCAGTGTGATCTGCTCAAAATCTCCTGGTTTCTAGGAAGCACTAGGCATTAGATAAGGTAAGGCATTAGATAAGCCCTTTACCCCAACTATAGATTATTTCTATAAGTATGGGCACTTTTGGCCTTGTGGACTTAAAATAAACTCTTTTCAAACACATATTTTCCAATGACAATGACCAACAGTGAACATACAATTCTGTCATTTTTCTAAAGCATAATGAACATTTCCACCACATTGTCATTTCCGCCAATCACACCGTATGTAATTGTGTAGCGCAAGGGTTTTGGCGGCAATGGACCAGTGGTGGAATGATTTTGGAACGCAAAAATATGGAATCTTTTAGGCCTAATGGCATCAGCTAGGCATCCCTGTGTATCCTAATACAACAATTAATAATTTTTCACACGCTTAGTTTGCAAAATGTGACAAATTATCGCCATCAAAAAATTGATGAATTGAAGACCCAAGCGCAATTACTTTAAAACCAATCGACACTGGACTGAACCAAACAGGTTATTTGAAACTATTAAAACTTGAATTCCTCATTGAAATAAAGGCCAAAATCAAATCAACATAAAATATTATCAAACTAACTGAACGGTGAATATTTGAATTTTGCCCTTGGCAACGACCACGTTGTTCGTACGGGTTAAGTGAAAGCACTAAAATGAAACTAAAACACTGACCCAAAACATAAAGTAAATAGTTCTTTTAAGCATGTGAGAAAAGCCACTTCAACATTACTATACCTTAAACTGAACCTAAAATGAAAATTCAAATATATAATCAAATAGCAAATTCAAAATTTAATAAAAACTATTAACTAGTAAATACAAAACTACAATACCACTGAACTATACGTACAACTAATCCTAGCGCCAATTCAGCAACAAAAATACTGACACATTCAAATCATTTCGAGTCTCGTACCGGCAGGGATTGTAGGTGGGGGGAGTAAATGTACAGCGCTCTCTCCCACCTTCCATACCATGACTGAGGTGCCCTTGAACAAGGCACCGAACCCCCAACTGCTCCCGGGTGCAGCAGAATACTGGCTCCTGCCAATGCTCCGGGTGTGTGTTCACAGTGTGTGTGTGTGTTCACTGGAATGTTGCTGCACTTTGGATGGGTTAAATGCAGAGCACTAATTCCGAGTATGGGTCACCATACTTGGCCACGTCATGTCACTCACTCACTCACTCACTCACTCATTTAATTAATATTTATGAACACTTGTAAAGTAAAAGATTGTGCCCCCCTCACCTTTACCAACTAATCCCACCTAAGTCTTAGGTAACCAACTTCTCTCTAACATCCCTTCCTATGTTCAATGCGTAAGAAGGGAGGGCGAGGATGTGGAAACGTGACTCCAGTCCATCTCCTCACATCCTGTTACTACAGGATATAGACATCGCGGCTAGGCCCTCAGGTCAGCTTCTGGAAGGGCCCCGTGGCTACTTTCACAGCTTCAGCGAGAGCCTATGTATTGTTCCCTGCACGAAAGGTGCAAGATTAAAGATACACTGCCAAGTGCAAAATCCTCTCAGGAAAAAAACACTCTACCAGTGTGTGACAGTCCAAGTTTGAGAAGGGTGGAGAGAGCTCGTATTTATAGCACGTTTACCTTTTGAATATCTGTGCGCAGGGTCGGCAGGACATAAACAAAGCAAACAGAAATGAAATGTGGTGCTTTTTTGAGCAAGGAGGGAGGATAGGGATGTCATATCGCTAGCATATCCTAAAACAGTTTCCATCCGGCATGCGTGGAGCCAAAGGCAGCGCGATGGGAACTGGTCAACTTGTTCTTTTCCGTTTCCTCATCTGAAATTCATCCTGAAATGCTTAAGTCCTCCTTGAGACTTTTGTTGCCATATTTGGATTCATCCTATGTCTCCAGATGTAGTAGTGTATCTAATCATATCATAAATGCACAGCAAGCCATCTTTTTAAGCTTCATTCCTCAAATCTCTGTCCGTGCCACCAGCTGTGGAAGACATCTGTCTGCGTGAGGTGGTCTCGGCGTCATCTCCTTGGCTTTGTGCAGTGCCAACAAGAAAAGGAAGCTGTGGGCGCCGCTCACTCTGAGAATTGGCTTAAAGTATCCATGTCATGCTGAGCCAAAAAGACTTCTGTACATCCCCTCCACATGCCCTCACGAACACACACACATCCGAACTGGCACGAAGAGACGCACACTTGCCCTTATAACCTGGGGTGATTGTTAGATAAGGACAGGGAGAGTTTGTGAATGAGAGTGAGAGGATGCATTCCATGTATGGCAGTGGAAGCCATAGATAAGAGTAGGGATTGGCATGAATAGCCGAGTACAGAAGTACTTGGCACTAATGATCAGTCTTTTTCTGATTATTAGCAATAACAATTCATCACATGTCAATTTGCTCCAACATCGACTTTCAGTCCAGTGCAGCAACAGCATTAAAATGCTTAGAAAGTGCACACACTGCAATGCGTTTACTCTAGCCACTGCGCACATGCACAGAGAGTGCGTGCACACACATACTGTAGACGTGCGTTGTTCCTTTCAAACAGCTGAACGGAGCTGAATACAATAGAACACAAGGTCTTTAGAGAGGCTCTTGTAAAATAACGATTTTAACGGCATTACAAATGTGATGTAAGTAAAGAACATGAAAATAGCAGTGCACTTACTTTACTTTTAAAGTAATCACGAGCTGTGTCACAAATGATACACTATGTACTATGTATAGCACTGTGTACTCAACTGTGTAGTTATTGAATTACATAAGGATATTTTTTCATCCATAATCATAGTCTGATAACTCCTTCCCCATCCGCTACATAATTAAAGCTGCGACGGTTGAGTGCATTAAGTGTCCAACATTCCACACTTCACTTTATTTTGGTTATTAAGTGCATCATTTGGGTATTTAAAGTGCACTTTTGCTTTTTGGAATTTAGTGAACACACTACTTGCACTAGAACGGCATAAAATAGTGCATAAATACACAAATTGGGACACACATACGGTCATCAGAATTAAATGCAGAAAGATTTTCTTTGGGTTTGAAACGTAAGTATAGAGTTGTTTTTATATTTTTATAACAGAGAGATGTTAAAAAAATGTCTGTTGAACACTCGAACAGACAATTAAAAAAAACACTCATCTTTAGACATAAGGAGTTTGTCCCAAAACAACCAGACAAAGCCAACAAGTCATGAATACCCCTTTCAAAATAATAGATCTAGTTCTCTGGATGAACTGTCAAAATCTCATTGGTTCTTAATCCAGTATTAAAATCAAATATCTTCTGAATGTCTGGGATTATTTCACATTTCACATTATAAGCCTATGTTTATAACTGAAAAGGCCAAGAAGACTGACAAGTTTTAACAAGAAAATTCATGAAAGTTTTATTCTAAACAGCAATAAGTTTCCAGTTCTCTGGATGGCTCCACCCACTGCCCTCATTTGTCTATAATTCTGCAAATTAAACATCAAACATGTTCTGATTGGTTGAGACTGTCTCACATGTTGTGTTCAGTGCTGAGAAACAGATTTCTTGTACCTGGAAAGAGGGAAAGCTGATGTGTCTTATGAAATTATCTGTTTGACTCACAGCTGAGACACTCACCTTTACCAACGAGACTTTGGCATCCGGGTTTGTGACTCTGCAGGGGAAGACCAATGGCTCTCCCTCCTTCATGTACACCACATCTGGGATCTCCGACTGCACCTTTACAAACGGCCGCTGGCTATCTGAAACACCAATGCTGAGGTCAGGAACAAACAGACACTGCATACAAACAGTAGACTGCATATAAACAGTCAGCAACAATACAGAGAGAATGCTCGCTTGTTATCAAACGCTCTCTCTCTGTTGTTTTCTCGGCTTGAATTTCTTTTTTTTTTTTTTTTTTTTTTTGTTTTTTTTTTTTTTTTTTTTTTTTTTTTGTTGTTCGCCCCAGCCAGTTGCCAATATCTCTGTGGCAATGAAAAGCGGATTTGGGTGGTTCACGTGCTCGCCCCATTGTTCGAAGCTCTGGTGTTATTAAAGGAACGGAAAAAAATCTCTGAACATTTTAACAAAAGTACCCCAAGGACTGCTGGATGCTTCCTTGTCGTGCTTTGATTCAATATAAAGGACGAAGGGTGAGGCTAAATGGACATGGCCGCAAGAGCGATTGATGGTCCTCAGGGGCCTTGTTGGCTAACCGGGGGCCGCACCTAGTGACCTGGGGCACCTCTTAGCCTTCCTTAATGCCTGACCAGGGAGGATCCCAGTCTCTTCTGCCCCGGCATGCCCTTAAGTTGCCCACTCCCATGTACAGACACGCATCCCAACAAACATACACAAGGAGACATCGCATCCTCTATCCTCGTCTCCAAGTTGTCCCTCCCCCCAGAGCAGCACAGGATACGGACGGCCGGGCTGAGGGAGATAGATAAGGCCGGGTACCCTGGGAAAGGCTGCCCAAGAGCTGAGCCTTTCAACAGCTGGGGCTATTTCTGTCCCCTCGAGGTAGCACGTAAATGAAAGTTGTCGTTTACATTTAGTCAAAAGTGAGAGAGGACAGCCTACGGTGTGCAAAAACAAAAAATGCCAGTGTGAATCCGTGCCAGACGCTCACTTAGTCGGATGTGTTGCCTCGAGAGAAAAATAGTGTTTAGGTATTATTCGCTTCCTGACGCTTCCTGTTTAGCCTTAAGCAACAGAAATGTCAGTGAGATGACCAAGCTATTAAACGGAGGCCAGTGTCGTGACAAATTGGGTCCTCCCTGGAAATCGGGTCTCCGCTAGGACCTCAAGTGATCCCAGCATTTAATGGGTACTCTCTTTAGCGCCTCATTACAATTCCTACAAAATCACGTTGTTGTTTAAAGTTTGATTTAAGACCCGTTCACACCAACAACGATGACTATAATGCTAACTACAACGTAACTATAGTGTCAACATCAATAGACGATAGCGTTCTGTTTTAACGTTCCGCTTTAAATGCTCAAGCATTTTTAAAGTCGAGTGAATTTTGATTGGCTGCCAGTGTTTTTATCGTTCAACAGCTGGAACAAAAAACATTTTGAAAGTGATTCCAACAACATTGTTTCTATGGCATTACCGTTATAGAATTAAAATGATAATTAAAACTTTATAATTAACTTTATCATTATAGTTACCGTCGTTGGTGTTAATAGACCTTTAGTTAGCTAAGATACTAGCATAGCATACAGATTAGCCTGATATCTTAGTTTGTACACCAAGCATTTGCACTTACCCTACATGTATTCATCTCCAGCCTTTAATGTAAAAACATGTTAAATGTCCAAATATTTCAGTTACAAGGAGAACGTATAATGATGTTCAATTATTCATTTATTATTATTGTTTATTATTTTTGTCTTCTCTAGTTTGCTTCTTAAATTAGTTATCAAATAAACCTGACATTTTATATTAAAAATCGGGTTAATCTGAAGAATTGCCTTTATTCTTCTTTTGCTTTGGATAAAAGCATCAGATAAATGTAAATGTAATGTATTATTAATTAACAGTTTATCAACTTAAAGAAATTACAATATCTTGAGTTTGTTTTATTATGCACTATATAGTAAGCAGTTATATACATATTTTAAATTAATATCTTTTGTGTTGGCACTGATAGCCATGTGGGCAGCACGCCGACATACAGCGCTGCTGCACTTTGGGCATCCCGTGTTCAAGTCCCGACTTGAGGACCTTCCTGATCCTGCCCCCTTCTCTCTTTCTCCCACTTTGCTTCCTGTCATGTCTGATCTGTCCTATATCGCAAAAATGCCAAAAAATTACATCTTTAAATTAATATCCTTTGTGTTTACTTGGTATACCTATTAAATGATAGTTGAAGATCTGATGGAGACATGATTTCAAGGAAATACCCAATTTGTCACAACACCGGAAAGAGAGGGTTCAAGAGTTCCAGCATTCACCTGAAGCATCTTACCTGTGACGTAGACGTACACAGAGGCCTGTTTGCGCTGCTTTTGGCGGTACCTGCAGCGGTAAGAGCCAGTGTGTTGAGCTAAAGCAGGACTGATCGTCAGGCGGCTGCAGTACTGGTTATTTTTCTTCCCACATTGAGTCTCTTCTATCTGGGTGCCGTGGTAGACTTTCGGGACGCCTGATGGCAAAACCCAATGGAGCTCCCACCGTCCCCTGAAACATCAAGTTTGGATTATACAAGGAACTTTATACCTAATGGTCCAAGTACATCATGTCACCATCTCAGTAATCAACATATAATGGAGCCCAAAAGTTTGGGACCACTTATGAAAATGCTCCTATTTAGCATTTTACTAAACTTTACTAGCATAGAATGTGAGGCCAGATCAGTCAACATGATTTATGGTTGACTTATGATTAGTTTTTTTGTTTGTTTAGTATTTAGTTTTGCTTTAATGACAGCATCAAATGCATAAAAATGCATTTGCATAAAATGCATACAATCTGATGATCAAGTTCTCCAGGATGATTTGAGAGACTCTTGTGCATATGAACTTTTGTACAAAGGAGGTAATGGTCAAATTTGATTGACCAATACCTTTTGAAATATTTTAGTCATTTAAATGTCCAAAGCGTTCGGTTTAAATCAAATTACATATACCAGATCTTCAGCGTGCTCTTAAGATTTTGACCCCACTCAATTTTCATCTTTAATGCTTGCATTTTACAATCCCTCACTCCAAACTTCTACATTCTTCCTGACCAAAATCTGTATCATCCCTGTTAATCATAAAGCCATTCATCCAAAACTTCATGATCCACTTTTAACTCCTCCTTTAACGATGACAAATCACTCACCTGCAGTTTAGCTGAAGTGTCTGATTTCTCTCTATAATAAGCTGCTTTTCAGTAACATCCAACACTGGAGAACTGAACCTCCCTTTTGTGTCTGTATCTTTCAGATAGAAAACAGAAAGGCACGTTAGAGGTTGCTGAATAAGATACTGTGAAGCTTTACAGAGTGACATTGAGTGACATTGAGTGTCATTGATTACAGAGTGACATTGACCACATTTAGGTGATAAGAGTCCATGCAGAACTTACATAAAATAGGACTATGCCATCTAAAGCTATAGAAACATACCCACAGTTCCTGTTAATACTGATCGAGTTATATTTTAGGTGCTTCTGAGCACAGCACAACTTTTTCAGGTTGTTATTGAAGGTCAATTGAATATTGTTCAGAGATACTTGAGGATCTTTACAAGGCAATGTTTATAGATTAAATAAAGGAGATTAATTGAATAAAAATCATCAGAAAACATCACATTAATGTAGTGTTTAAAAACATTTTTAATAAAAATATTAATAATAATAATGATGATAAAAACGAAATACATCCAATTCTTTTAGATTGTCATTTTTTTACTGTTGGTAAATAAGTACAGAAATAAAATAAACGTAAAATGTCAGCTGTAGACTGTTCAAAATACCTTTAGTTTGTGACATACAAGTCTGTATCTATTAGTATAGAATAATTATAATAACGTATTTTTCAACTTTGCATATAGATGTTTTCTTGTTATCTTCTTGTAATATATGTACACAAATTCATGCATATTTAATTGTATTCATCTGATTAATAAGACAGCACGCCCAATGGAACATAAATCGAACGTAACGACTTAGTATTTTGTACTGAATAACAGGCCTATAAAAATGATTTACCATATCCGCGTTATGCTGTGACATTAATAGCCTATTTAATATGCAGAAGCACAAATACACTAAATCAAAAATAGTGTTCGCATACTCCAGCTTTCATCTCTTTTTGTCGTTTAGGAAAAAAAACACTTAACTGTGGGTTAAGGTGGCACATAATTCAGTATGATTTTAAACATCTCGTCTCCATGCAGACGTGTCTATAGCTACAACACGAAGAGCTCTCACCATTGTTTATTGCTTTTTTTCTTCTTCTTTTTTAACTACCAGCATAATTTCCTTTCTCCATTATTCACACGCTATGCGCAGGCCATGTGCCGTCTAAGCTATACATTAAAATTGTATAGTAGTTAGACCAATGAAAAAAGGAAGTAGGAGTCAAGCACTTTTTCCCACAGTGAGTCCCGCATGGGATTCAAACAGGCTCGTTATCAGCCGGTCCACACGCTGAGGTTCCGTTTCAGAAACCCTCAACAAGAGCGCCTGCCACTAATGCCACTCGGCACAAAAACCTGCTAAACTCAACAAACCTTACATGTAATATTTGAATGAACGCTAATGAACCAGAGCAAATAAGGCTGAAGTTTAAACAGCGAAGCACGTAGGAAAGGTCAGTTACACGAACAAGGGCTTAATAAAAATGTAGAACATAAAAACACTGAATGGATGTTGCGTGCACTTAAAAATCATTTTAATTTGAGTTATACATTTGTCGGAAACGACTTTATCAACACTACGCATTTATGTCATTTTTGTGTTTATTAATTTAATTCTTTACTTGTGTGACAACTTAAATATCACAAGAAAAAAATGCACCAATATCTATAAAGACTGATTCGTAAAATTATTAGTAGCTAGCTAAAACAGCACCCACTGGGAAACTAGGCCTATTAAATAGGCTACTGGAAATTTTCGTTATTTAAATAGATTATTAAAAAATGTGTCTTGTGCGTGCTATTCTAAATGGTTAAAGGTAAGTAAAGAAAACATTTTTAAGTTCTACAAAGGAATTGTATTCTTTGCTTAACTTTAAGTGCTTAACTTTATTGATCACAAAGAATAATAAAGCCAATTCAAGAACTACAAAAGGAAAACGTTTCTTGATAAGAAGGTTCTTTGCTGAACTCTTAAGGCGCTGCAAACTAGAACTATAATTTTAACAAGAATAAGCTAAACGGAAATGACAGTTATTATTATAATATTAATTGCATTATCTACATGTGTTTTTGTTTTTTTTACTTTTTTTTCTTTACATTACTTATTTTTTTAAAATAATGAATAATTTTTGTTAATTTGAAATTGTTTTATTAGTGCATTTTGTTTGTAGCACTTTTTTTGTAGGAATCTTTCTAAAATCCAATATCCTGATTAATTTTACAAAATTATTTTTCCGGTATAACTGTATGCTTTTGACCACGGACCCAGATGGGCATATGGCTTATAAACAGTTATGGCCATTAATCAATTTCATTTTTCTATCCTGTGATTTGTGAAGTGGTTGTATCGGAATCGGTGACCATAAAGCACTAATCATCACGCACTGCGGACAGTACATCACTTCACCCCTGCATCCTCCCCTTGGGTCTGTTTTAGCTATAACACCCTGATTAGCGCGGGTTCCTGCCTCACGGTGGTCATGACCCCGAAGTCATTTATAGTAGAACTTCCATTTCACAAAATCATCAGGCTCAGGAAATAACGCCCTCTCTGATTCAACCGGGGCCAAACATTAAAGACGGATGCCAAGTAAGAGCAGAGAGGTCTCTACTATCAAAACAACTGGTCCTGCTATGGCAGGCCGATTTAGCATTTATTTCTTAAAACTAATGTGTTTTATATTAGTATTTATTATATTAATAATAAGCAATTATATTTGTACAATATTGTATCTCTATAATTGTATCTTGTACATATGTATTTTCTCTAGTGTCCACATAAATTATTTTGTCTGTTGTGAATTTTTATATGCATTTTTATTACTCATTCTGATTCTTTTCCATTTCACTAGTTCATTAAATATTATTGCCAGATCATTAGATTATAGCATTCCCACTCCAAATAGTTACAAGTAAACTACTTATTTTTTTCTGTAACAAAATGTAATTTTTTTTGCAATCAAATTTTATGGGGATATGAGTTTCAGATGTCAACTATTCTTTTCAGACAAGTCGTTTGGACAATTGTGACTAATTGTATAGATAGTCTAGTTGGATTCAGTTCTATTAATAAAAACGAAATTGCTACTAGTAACAAAAAATACTAGTTCGTTTTAAATTATAAATGTAAATGTTAAATAGGCTTGCCATAGTCTTGGAAAAACAAATTGCATATCTGATTCAGCGCGTAGTTTTTGCAGCACGCATTATTCCCAACTGGGCATGAATACAAAAAAAATATGCCAACAAGTTAGTGTTTATCGAAAGTGAATGGAAGTCTCCTCATTATGAAATGCAAATGATGCGCTGTGACTAAGGAATGCCACACTCACATCCTCAAGCATTCCCAAAATGTTCTTTCATCCTTTAGCATTAATAGAGTATGAAACTGTGCATATTTTAAAAATAAATGTATGGCTTAGATGTTTAATATGAATAAGAATGAAAACTGATATTCTAATAAAAGTAAAGTCCATTATACTTACCTTTAGTCAGAACACGCCCCGACAATCCAAATATCATCACAAATAATATATTGAACATTCTCTTGGTCTTGTTTGAGGTCCTTAGCTTGGATATGAACACCTATGAAGAAACACTGCAGATCCAATACTCCAGAGAATCAATTCACCTTTCAACGCCAAAACTCCTCAAACCCTGCTTTCACATGGACTACAATCAACTTCAGTATCGTCCGGAGTATATGAACTCTTGAAGCAGGAGGACCACGCATGAATTCCAGTTAAACTCTTGCCCATTATGACCGCGGGCTGGGATTTATTCATTTCCCACTGCCACCGGAGCTTCCGTGACGCTCATCGACACACCCATCCCGCGCGACTGACGTGACCTACAAGAGCTCGATGTACAGCACCGCTCCTGTGTCTCTTCTCCACTTCATCAATACAATCATGAATAAACAAGCTTATTGCTGTAAATCCAACGCTGTCTGAAGTTATCCCACCCTTGCAATCCTTAAAAGAGGAGAGTAAATCCATGAGGGTAAACAACTTTCAGAGAGACTAGGAGTGAGGAAAAAGATACTAGTGAAGATCAACGAAATGTTGGTTATGCTGCTTGCACATTAACAATGCATAATATATGAAGTTAATACAAACGAACAGAAGAGTAATTAATATAAAATAACACCAAGGACATTTGCTCTAAGATACCACTCTTTCCGTTATATCTTCCATTTTATTTCTTTTAAGTATCAACTTTGTCTCAGATGTTTCTCCTAAAATTCCTCAGGTGAAATAAAAATGGACACAAATGTTGTCATACAAAAAAGTCAATTAAGCTCAGATAGTTGGTCTTGGAAGATTTGATGAGAAATATTTGAGATCATACTGGAATCTCTCATTTGAATTTAAATAAAAAATTTGAGCCCAGTTTGAGACTTTGTCAAGATCACTTGAAAATCTCAGGGGCAGGTGAGATTAATTCAATATTCTTCTCAAAAGAAAAAGCTAATGAAAGAGAGAGAGAAAAAAAATCAATTTGAACATTTAATCTTATTGCTGTCTAGGAGAAACAACTGACTCGTTTGTCTTTTCATACCTCTAAAAATATATTATATGCATTAACCATGATTATATTCACATTAAATAAGAAAGAAACCAGTAAGAAACAAACTTACACTTCATTGAAACATGCAAAATAAAAACAGATCACAGAGTGGAAGTAATGTAGCACCTCTTTTTAATATAATTCTATTTTCATATATCTAATATAAAGTATCAACATTTGCTCAGTTTTGACATTTACATCTGGTTTTTCAGGTATACAGATCCTAATGTGTGCATAACTAAAGATGTACTGAGTAAGATGTAATGTCAAATCACGACCAGTAGAGAGAGTCTTAGGGGCTGCCGCTGCTCTCTCCCAATAAGGGAGAAGCCAATAATCTTTGTGATAACAAAAACCCTACAAAAACATACAAAACAGTAACAATAATGACTAAAATTCATGTTGGTCATCATTTCTGACATGCAATCAGTTTCACAGTTGGACATATTTGAAAAGGACCATGTTTATATCATTCTTAAACAATGAAAAAAAATCAAAATGATTCCATTAACATGAATAAATGAATGAAAACTAATATTTAGCCACTGTATGCAAATAACACAAATCTTACCAAGATAACTCTTTCCACTGCAAATAATCTCCTCAATCTCGACACTAGTAGTCCACTGTCGAGGCTTTATAGAATACAGTTGGTTTGTAGGTGGTTCTTATGAGTTTGGGGCATAAAGAGGGGAGTGGAGCTGCTGGCAAACCGTGGGTAGAGGTTTCAAACTGATGGGAAATTGCTTCCGATGCTACAGCACGGTCGTGTGTGTTGCTGTGTGTCTGGAGCCACCATGAGATGCTGGGCGGTGCCCCACCTCGATCACATCGCCACTGATGTGGCCAACACCCGTTTTGGTGTAATATATGTGGGTTGTGCTTAGTAACACATGCCTTTCGTTGAAATGGTGAATCCAGGTCTGCTGAACTTTAATTTTTTTTTTTGACCGTGTGTGAAACTCCAGGCCGTTCTGTCGGGCACAGCCCACCCCCAGCTCACAATGCCTGCTAGTAAACCAACCTTCCTTGTTTTTTTTTTTTTTTTTCTTCTCTTCGCGCCAGTTCCAGACACACTAAAGGTCCCCCAGAGTCTCCCTGCGCGAACACAGATATGAATATATGAACGGTGAACATTGACAAGCAGTGAACACAAAAGTACGCACTAACCTGACAAGCATCCACTCCTCCCTGAATGTTTCCGGCGCAAAGCATTCTGGGAGTGACCGCATCGTCATACATTTTATTACAAGTGTTGTGACTGATGATGTTAACGGTGGCCTCTTGCAACAATGTGGCCAATTCACCTGAAATCAGAAGTTTTTAGATTGAAACAATGCATTTAATGACATGAAATGGTGTTTGCAACAGATTTTACTTGTTTCATTCGACTTATTTCTAAAACCCTTCTGCTCGTTAAAATTTACGGACATAAAAATATTTCAAATATAAAAATAAATTAATTTCTTATTAGTCAGGCATGCGTTTTAAAATCATTTTGAAATAAGATCTTCATAGCAAATATAAGTACCAATGAAATTCGTATCATAAATCTAGCAAAAAATGACATTTTAATTTGATATTTACAAAAAAAAGTATATTTTCTTTTCTTTTTCTTTTATTTAAAGTACATCTATAACACTATCTTTGTGTTATATAACCATGGCATTAAATTTAATAAAACCAGTTAACCCTGCTGCATTAGTGTTTCCAATAGAACGGCTGAGGGAGTGATGGCAAATTTGACATATTTCTCTCACAATATATTTGTTCCTCTTTTGCAAGGTTATAGAAATGCTATCATAGATTCTTCTTTTGCTATTGGGGAAATGAAAACAAAAAATATATATAAATATATTTCTTGTAGTTTCTGTTTACCCAACTATGATGACTTCCGCTTCTGTGAACCATGGAAATGTGAAGCATATCTAATGACTTTGCCATTTCGATGGGGATCCTGGGGGATTTTTCAGTGGGTGTGGTCAAAGATGATTTCTTTAGAATGCGTTTTTCTCACCTTTAGTCATCGTATGAATCATGTGTTTCAATACAGTGTTGCTAACGTTGTCTTGCTTCAGCTCAACAAGAAGTAATTGTTTGTTCTGAATGAGTTTCTACAATGTGCCATACCTTCTTCTGACAGAACCCCCCATCCAGTGACAAAGCAGCTGGTTCCGGAGGTGAAGGCGTGAGAGGAGGCAGGAACGCAGACGGGCTGTACCAACTCATTGAAAAAGACAGGGGCGCTTAGTTCTAGAAGGGCGATGTCATAGTCAGAGGTGAATTGGTCGTATTGCGAATGCAAGATGATGCGACGGATTTGTCTGGTGGCCGCTGCGTTGCTGACCGAGTTCATTACTCGCATGCCCATGTAGGCCCTCCATGATCGCGCATCAGAATACCTGCCAAAACATAAACAAACACCTTATACATGGAGTGTCACATATTTCGGAGTCCTAGTCACTTAAATAGCCTGTATCCAAAGTATCCTATTAAGTATCCAAAAATGAATACTGACCCCAAACTTTTGAACAGTAGTGCATGTGCCTGAATAAAACCTCACTTGATTGCATCTGAGTCCTGAAAGCAGTGAGCTGCAGAGACAAGCCAGCGGCTGGCCACCAGAGATGCCCCGCACACATGACCATAGCGCTCCATCTGAAGGCTGACCTGCCATGGCCATGAGCCTGCCTGGGCATCCGTTCCACCCACAATCTTTGCCCTCTTCCTGGGCCTCGTGCCACAACCTACATGCACAGCATGGCATTTGTAGGATTTGTTACGCAAGCAAAGAATCTTGCCTATAATAATACATTTGATGTGAATATGTAATTCTATGAGAATGCTCACTACAGCGCAACTCATCTGAACCATCTTTGCAGTCTTTAATGCCGTCACACTCCGGATTGATCTTACTCAAGCACTTTCCACTGGCACATTTGAAGGAGGAAGGAGAGCATCCTTTAGAAACTGCAGTGATCAGAGAGACAGAATATTCAGCATCACTGATTACCGGTAAATTAAAGAACTAGAGGACATATGATCATAAAAATGATTTCACACAGATTTCTTTCTGATTGTGCCATTTTCGTTTGTTATGAATGTGTTCGTACTGAAATCCATGTGGCTTGATTGTCCAAATGCATTTTTGGTCCAGTAAGCAAGGAATGATGACAAAATAGAGCAGAATTGTAGGTAAAGTGGGTTTTACTCACATGCTCTTGTGCAGTTGAGTTCATCACTGCGGTCTTTGCAGTCCACAATCCCATCACACACTGAGGCTTTGGGGAGGCAGATTTTGTTTGGGCACATATGGTAGCATTTACCTCCTAAAAAGTGGGCAAATTGAACCCAAAAAGAAATGATAAACGTATAAGTTGTTGGTCACAATTACCGTTGCTTGGTGAAATTTCGCAAGCAAAATAGTCATTTCAAAAGGAATCCGCAAATGGGAGTTTTGAGTTAAAAGTTCCCCACGCAGATTTCGCTCATGTTCAAGTTAGTCAAGCAACTTTGCCTCACTGAGCAACAGAAAGCTGCTTAATTTGAAAGTGACTTATGTGTGAGTGCTTTATACTTGTTTTTGCACGTCAATTTTCTTTAATGTGACCGCACATATACTGTAGGTGAATACATGCACACACACAAACACATTGAAACATAGTCAGGTCTTACCACAAACTCTCTCCACACGTCTGTAGCAATGAAAATAGACATCTCTGAGTATCAGTGAATGCAGGAAGAGAGAAATTGTGCATGCTGAAGTATTAAATCTTCTTAAGGATAAAAAAAGACACTCTTACCACAGTTATTCTCTTCACTGCTGTCACCACATGCGGTGTTACACTGGCTGTGTGGTCTGCACTGACCCACACAATAAACTTCTCCTGGTTTACACGTGTCTAATGGCAAAGTAGAACAGGGTTAAATAAGACAACTATGTTTGGCTGAAAAGAATGTATGGAAAATCTAACTCATGCACTTACTGCATTTGGCCTCATCTCGTCCATCAGAACAGTCTTTTTCTCCATCACACACTTTCCTCAGAGGAATACACTTGCCATCTCCACAGCGGAACTGCCTCGGACATGCTTATATGGGAGAAAAAGCATGATTAATGAAGTGTACATTTGTGTTTTGATTCAATTAGCTCATAAGTGTGTAAGGAATAGGAAAAAAATTGGGCCTCTATCTCTGTACAAAATGCAAGTCATTTTCTATTTTTATTTTCCAACAAATGGTTAGTTTAAGAGTAATTTAACCTTCAGAAATCATTTTTGTCATTCTTACCCCAGTAACTTGGGTAACAGGGTTAAGCTTTAATGCAGTGCACTAAAATGTGTGTAAAAATGAAATGAAAATGAAATGAGATTATTTATTCGTTTTCCTACTACGTGGCAGAAACAGTCCAAATGATGTTACTTCTTATGTCACAATTTGAAGGAATTATAAGAATTTTATAATGCATTTATTTATTTACTTATTTATTTTTGTGACATTGAAAAACATGCTCTAACAGGGTTGCACACAAAATGTGTGACATAATTATTATCATTTTGTAATTAAAATAGATAATAATTAAAAATAAGCCACTGCAGTTAATCAACTTATTAGATTGTGAAAATTATGACATCCTTGAATGATTTTATTCTTTTTTAAATTTTATTTAACCACAATTTTAAAGGTGTTACACACATTTCATGTACTTGAATCTAGAACCCTTTTGAGACAGTCTAATTTTATATTAAATAACAGTTTGTCAAACAAATCCAGTAGTTTTAACTACTAAATTATTTACCTTTGGCCCTGATCACATAGTAGTAACAGAGACAAATATCCCACATTCAAGACACAAAACAAAAATGAAACCCCAAATCAAGTTACTTTACAAAAAAAGGGGGGAAAAATTGAAACCACATAAAGGACTCACCGCTTTCAGGAGAGAAGGCCCTGTAGATCAGATAAAAACCTTTATGGGTCAAAGACTCATCCGAGTGAAAGTGCAGCAGGACGGGAGAAGAGTAGATCCTCTTTCTGCTGCTGTCCCCAATTGGATTACAGAGTCTGTGGAAGCATAAGAAAAACTTACACATGCACAAATAAAATATGCCAGCAGTTCAGCAAAAACATCTGACATGATTCTCAAAGGACATATTATAAACCTAGTGCATGTAGAGCCACAGCTCGTATAGGGAAGTTTAACTCAGCTGTTTTCTAGTCATGAACATATGAATAACATGACACTCACTTTACGCCGCCTATTTCCAGCCAATCTTTTTCGCAGGTGCTTGAGGCCGGAGAATCCTGAATGTCTAGCATCACAATGGTCACGGAGAGAAGGTATCCCGGCAACGGAGCCTAAAAGAGAAACCAGACTCTCATCGGACGCACTCTTACACAAAGCAGCAGCCACCCTGTGCTCCTCGTCTCAAAGAGGGAGCATCCCACGCCTCTGAATGGGGTTCACAGGGCACTGGGGAAGAGGCTCATGTGATACCTGGGAAAGCCTTTAGCCTTAGCTCACCCTGATTTTCCAGTTACAGTCCACATTTGGAGGGTAGTAGGCGGGGTAGTAAGGGGACGTCACCGTGCCGTTCCACGCAGTGAGGAAACCACCACACTCTACAGAAACAGTGACACAGAACCAAAGAATTTCTGATTCCTGAACAGAATAATAACTAAAATTCTAGCATCTCATGCTGACTGCTAATTCACACACCGGTTTTGGGTATAGCTTGGAAATAAGCTTTGAAGAAGGCTCCTTGCCTCTGACGACTGAAAGAAAATGTGACAAGCATAACATTTCCAGAAGATGTCAGTTTCATTACAGGGGATGTTCCTGATATTGGCAGACCACACCATCTGGGAAGAAGAGAGATGTCGTTTGACGTTTAGCCAACTTTACTCTGACAATGACAGTACAAAAAAAAAAAACGGCATTCATGCACTGAGTAAAGAGTTTATATAAACACAAGTTTATATTATTTGTATGCTCAAATTGCATTTGTGATGGTATTTGATTTAAATCACGCAATATATCATGCTCACATGTCTGGCCACTGACATCAAACCTGGTGTGCAACGTCATGATGCGGCATATTTGAATTTAAATGATATTTGAGAGCTACACCAGAGGTGTTCAGCAAAATTCTGTCCATTCCTCACAACAAACAAACATATGAATTCAGAAGACTTGAAATATACAATGCCGTTCCATCAAAAGTTTGAGGTCAGTAGGATTTTTTTTTCAAGAAATTAATACTTTTATTTAGAAGGGATGCATTAAATGGTAGGTATAAAAATATCTAACGAATGATTTATTATTGTTACAAAAATTCTATATTTCAAATAAAGCTGTACTTGTAAAAAAAACCCCCCCCCCAACTCCCATCTTATAAAAAAAATGTATCATGGTTTTCACAAAAATATTAAGCAGATCAACTGTTTTAAACTTTGATAATCATAAGAAATGTTTCTTGCACATCACATCAACATAATAAAGTGATTTCTGAAGCGTAATGTGACACTAAAACAAATCAGCTTATGTCCCTCAATAATGCCCTAAATAATTAATTTTTTTTTTTTCAGTGATATTAAAATAGGAACCGTATAAATTAAAATAAAATAAATAAAACTAATAAACGGACACTTCTTAGGGCTTGCTTTTTCGCCATGCTTTAGAACTTGACAGTTTCTGTTTCCTATCATTAAAAACGTAGGAGATTCACAAAATATGATTTCTTTGTGAACCAATGATCACAAATGGACGTTTGCCTTTGCCAGTAAATACGAGCATGAATTTTTCTATTTTTGGGGTGAACTAACTCTCCAAGCATCTGTAATTAAATTAGTGCTGCTCATAACATATAATCACGATTAAAATACTAAAGTTTTTGTTTACAAAATTATATGTATAGTGCACTGGTTTGTTTATTATTGTTATATATAAATACACAAACATGTAGTATATATTTGAAATATATTTACATGTTATACATTTAATATACTTAATTATTATATTTTTAGATTGATCTCTATCAAATATAATTTATATTATATATACATAACATATTTTTCTTAAATATATACATTCATGTGTTTGTATTTATATATACATAATAAATATACACAGTACACACTCATATATTATGTAAACAAAAACTTTTATTTTGGATGCGATTAATCGCGATTAATCGTTTGACAGCACTAAATTAAATCAGTAACACCGACACGTAGAAAGATGCAAATGGACAAAAACGGATTTTCTCTAAGTGCTGTCCCACTTACCTGGAGATGATCTTGTTCTGAAGCGGCAGTAGGAAATCATAAGCAGACAGCTTGTTGGCAGAGCAGCTTCCTGGTGTCGCCCCTTGAAGTGTGAGAATGACAAGTCGCACGACGTGACCGGACGGCACCCGAAGCCTCCACTGGTAATACGGCTTCTTCGGACTGACAAGACTGAGTGTGCGATTGTTTCCATACTTAGCGTACAGGTCAAAAGACATGGCTGTTAGGCAGATGAGAGTAAGACATGATCAAAATGAGTAAATAAATCAAGAATACAACCAAAATAATGATTGTAGAGGAATTTTCATGACAGAATCATAGTATGATAGTGATAGTACACTGTAAAACCTGCCTGGTGGAAGGACTTGCATGCAGAGTTTACTCAGAGGATTAATGGGACATGGTTGCATTTGAATTGCCTTACCTATGCATGGTTTACTTGTGTTTTTCTTCACTCATGGCACGATGTATCATGGAGGATACAGAAGAGCTTAGTTTAACCAACGTTTGGCAACTCAAATGAGTCAGTGTTCATAAATCATGTGAGTAAACTCAACAGGCTTTACAGTGTATTATGGTTGTACCCTGCAGCCCCAACTGCCACTTGCCACTCTGTAAAGAGTTTGGGTTCTTTATTTTTTCCGCTTTGTCATCAGAATCTTCATCGTCTTCATCCTCGGCATCACCACCGTTATCTGCATTCAAACCTGCAGACACAGGAACATACGTTAAAATGTTTTCATTACTTTGCAAAAGACAAAGACAGAGGGATGAAATGCTCTTAACTCAGCAGACGCAGTGTGTCCTCGTCCCTCTCCATGTAGTAGCGTTCCTCGTTTCTGCTAAAAAGGACCTTGTTGGTTCCAGGTAGACGCCGTTGCAACCGGGATGGGTTCACTCTCCGGAGTTCCTCAGCAATAGCGGGAGGAGCAGAGAATTTACTCCAGTAGTACACACAAAGACCTTCCACTCCTTCACTGTCATCAGGACACATGACTTTTAACAAGATGGCTTTATAGGCTTTGAATTTAAATCAAGTGGGTGAATGCATATATTAACAGGTGCCAAATGCATGACATAGAAACCCACAAATAATGATGCTGTGTAAATGACTACTAAGTTTGTGCAGTTGCAATGAGGCATCACACCTACACTACTATTCAAAGGTTTGGGGTGTTTTTAAATGTTTTTCAAAGAAGTCTCTTATGCTCACCAAGGCTGTATTTATTTGTTTAGATGCAAAAATACAGTAAAACAATAATATTAATAACAGTAATATTAGTAATAACTGTTTATATAATATATTTTAAAATGTAGCCTAATTTATTCTTGTGATGCAAAGCTGAATTTTCAGCAGCCATTACTCCAGGCTTCAGTGTCACATTTGAAACTTTTGTAACATTAATAAATGTATTCGTTTATTTAAAAAAAAAAATCTTACTGATCCCAATTTTTGTACATGAAAGCTTATTAGGTGCACTTTTAAACAGGATCAGGTGGAATAATGCCTGATCAGGTCATCCTAACCTTCATTCAAAGCTACAAGAAAAAACACACTTAGCATTCTGTACATTTCATATAGCATTGAATGGCACAAGATCAGAGAATAAAGGCTATTGGTATTCTGTGCCATCACTGACAGACTACAGAGAAACCAGCGCACTGAGTACAGCAGACAACCTCGAGTGACCACACTAGAGCAGGACTGGCTGTTAAGAAAAGTAAAACACATTACATTTACTACTTGTACTACTTGAACAACAGCTATGACTATAAGACAAAGTGCTGAACATACTGCAAGACAATTTCAGTGTTGTTGGTAACTAAAACTACAACTAAAATAATAAAAGTAGTTTCTGTTAGTTGAAATAAATCTGATATGAAACAAAATATACACATTAGATGTAAAATTGAAATGTTGCTTTGGCAACTACTAAACGCTAATTTAAAACATTAATGCATACTATAATAGTATATAATATGTATAACCCTGTTTTAAGGTGTCCTTATTACACGTTACATGTCCTTACTATTATAATAACAATTAATTATGCATAATTACATGCAAGTAACCCTAAGCCAAACCCTAAACCTAACTCTAACCATATAGTAAGTACATGTAGTAATCAATATTATTCACTACTTAAATATATAACTACACTGTAACAAGGACACCTTAAAATAAAGTGTAACCATAAATACTACTAAAATAACACTTGACTATTGTGGTCAATGTTCAAAGTGGTGTCAACAGTTTAAAATGTCCTTACTAGCTGACTAATATGACTGCAACAGAACAGATGTCCTGATAAATCACAACTGTCAGTGCAAAACAGCAATAAATAAATAAAAAATTGAGATGTAGGCACTTTTTAGCCAATCAGAAACCATTTTGTGTGCTTGCACATAATGGATAAAAAAGGCTCATTTTGATGTAGATTATAAACATACTGTGATATTTGTGTTCATGTACAGACTCACCTAAATGCAATAATTCCTGAGTGCTGGTAATACGTGCTCCATGGTGAAGAATCATACAACTCTGAGAACTTAGATCCACGGCACATCAACCGAAAGGAAAGCTAAAGAGAATGCATTAAAAATTTACCATGACAAACATCAGCCGCTATTCTTTTTCCGGTCCCACTTTATATTAGGTGGCCTTAACTGCTATGTACTTACATCAAAAAATAAGTACAATGTACTTACTGTGTTCATATGTGACCCTGGACCACAAAACCTGGGTCAGGGTCACATATGGGTCAATTTCTCGAAATTGATATTTATACATCATCCGAAAGCTGAATAAATAATAATAAGCTTTCCATTGATGTATGGTTTGTTATGATAGGACAATATTTGGCCGAGAAACAACTATTTGAAAATCTGGAATCTGAGGGTGCAAAAAAATCTAAATACTGAGAAAAGCCTTTAAAGGTGTCCAAATGAAGTTCTTAGCAATGCATATTACTAATCAAAAATTAAGTTTTGATATATTTACGGTAGGAAATTTACAAAATATTTTCATGGAACACGATCTTTACTTAATATCCTAATGATTTTTGGCATAAAAGAAAAATCGATAATTTTGACCCATACAATGTTTTTTTGGCAATTGCTAAAAATATACCCCAGCCACTTAAGACTGGTTTTGTGCTCCAGGGTCACATATTATATTGAAAAACACTTTTGCCTGCCCTATTGCGGCTGCAGGATAGGGTTTAGGTTAGGGACAGGTTTGGTGGTATGGGTAGTTTAAGGGTGGGTTAAAGTGTAAGGGATGGGTCAACAGTGTAACTATACATGTAATTACAGAAATTAATTACAGGTGTAATTACATGCAGGTATTTTTGAAAATATAATTACAATGTAAAAGCATGTATGTACACAATAAGTGCATTGTATCAAATTATTTATTAAAATGTAAGTACATCATAGTTAAGGCCACCTAATATAAAGTGGGACCCTTTTTCCATTCTCAAACTATTTCTGAAAGCTGTAAACAAACCACTGATAACATCTACCAAGGTCATGAAGTTTCCGCCTGGTATAAACAGTATTTTGAGACGTCTCAGTGACATCAGAGCTACGGAAGGCGTGACATCATTGAAGAAGGTGAGACATCAGTGGTCCAGGCGAGACCTGCAGCCTTGGCACAAAAGCACTGTTCTTGTGCGATTGGCTTTGAGCAACAAGAGCTTTGGGCAACAAAAGTGCCATTGTCCGGGACTCAATGTCATCACGAAGCTCTGGATGGAAGGGGCGGGCAGCTGGTTTAGAACTAGTTTTATGAGCAAGAGTGCACACTTGCAGGCCGTCAGTTCTCACAATCGCATTCGCTCGATATTAAACGGGATTACAGCTTCGACACAGGTTACGTTTAGGCTAATTAGAGCATCGCGCCGGATGAGAAGCCACACTTGGCCGGCTTCCTCATCGGCCTCTATTAATCTCGCGTCTAATGCAGACACAAATGCCAACCATTCCCATGATACTGGCTTTTTTGGCCCAGACTTTCCTGTGCTCTCTTTCGGTGCCCTAAATCCTTACTTTCTCTCTCTCTCCTGGCCTACTCTGTCCCCTGGTCTACCTTTCTTTTCTCTGCTGGCTGCAGCCTCTCAGCAAAGAGGTACAGAGCATCTGATTGTGTGTGAGGAAGGCCACAGACAATGTTTTTATTGAAGGACTGCTCTTCCTCTCACTCAGCCTACCTGGGCCCTGTCCCTCTCACAAACACCGTTCTTGTCCTCGGCCCTGAAAAGCCGCCGTCCTCTGGGAGCCGGTCTCACCGCACCGCCTCACACCAAGCCGGGCTCCGGTTACAGTTGGCTTTACATTTAAGAGGGCCACAGAGCAGCCGAAGACTCAGCAGAGCCTGCTTTACATTTAAAAGGGTGACAATGAGGGACGAGCGCACCACTGGACCTGCAGCTCTGGCGGACTTTGCGTTTGAAAGTGCCAGGGCCGAGCATCGTTCCTTGAGTGCTCTCTGGAGAGCGGCCGCATTCCGGAGAGATCACGGAGAAACCGGCTTTGTTGCCGAGGGCGGCACAGAGAGACTGTTATGTATGTTTATGCTTACATAATGGCTTAGCGCCTGAGACTGGAGACGGAACTGTGTAGACGAGGGGTCTGCCAGGTCTGGAGAGAAGCTGAGGTTGGAGAACTCGATGCTTCCTCCAAGGTAGAACACTGAGAGCGATGGAGAGGCTGCAGGAACAGGAACACTTATATGAAGAGATGATACATTCAGAGATAACACAAAACATTTTAAAATGCTTTAAAATGTTTAAATGTTGATGAAAATTATCTGTACTGTTGGATTATATAATAAAATATAAAATCAGGTGCCGTTTATTTTAAAGACAGAAGCACACAGATACTTTCAAGCAAAATATTTCACAAAAAAAGTTGTGAAACACTAAAATAGGCTGTCACGCAATTAATCATGACTAATCATGTCCAAAATAAAAGTTTGTTCCCATAATATACGTGTGTACTGTGTATATTTATTATGAATATATAAATACACACACATACATGTATATATATAAAAAAATGCATATATATATATATTTATATATATATATAATTACAACATAGAAAATATATATAAACATTTTTTAATATATACATGCATAACATGCCATGTGATGTGTATTTATTCATAATAAATATACACAGTACACACAAATATATTATGTAAAAACTTTTGTTTTGGATTAATCGTGAGTAAATCGTTTGACAGCCCTAAAAATAATACATACACTACAAATATTTTGGGGGTCAGTAAAGTCTTTTTTAGAATTAATATTAATATTGTTTTTCAGAAAGGGTGCATTAAATGCATTAAATTGATCAGAAGTGACAAGACATTTATAGTGTTGTTATTACAAAATAACTTTAAATAAAGCCTGTTATTCTCTTTTAACTTTCTGCTTGTCAAAGAATCATAAAAAAAATTATTCACCGTTCACAAAAAAACTATTAAGCAGCACAACTGTTTTCAACATTGATAACGGTAATAAGAAATCACCAAAATCAGCATATTAGAATGATTTCTGAAGGATCATGTGACACTGAAGATTGGAGTAATGATGTTGAAAATTCAGCATTGCCATCACAGGAATAAATTACATTTTAAAATATATTTCAGTAAAAAACAGTTAATTTAATTTGTACTAATACCAATATTATTGTTTTCACTGTATTTTTGGGGATCAAATATATCACATGTATTTAAAAACATATCTAGCAGTGTATATGCGTAGCCTATCAAACAAAACAGGAACATTTTCAAGCTCCCCTTGAAGAATCTCCTTGGACGGCCAAGGATGAGAGGCTTGACTAGCTATACTGGAACATACCAGATCATAATCTCAGCATTCCTCTACAGCACAGGGTCTTAACTTACATGCAAGGAAATGGAGAGTCAGTGCAATGGCAGCCGAGAGAGGGAGGAGGGGGGAGGCTCTCAGTGCCCACTTACTCCATGCCCTGCAATTCGCTCTCTTGCCCGCCGGGCTCTTGATGCTAGATGGACTTGACCTCTGGGTGGGTTTCGTCACAAAGTCCTCCTAAACACAAGTCAAGAAACTTTGCCTTAACATCACTTGTTGAGACAGCATATAGGCCTACTACTCTTAGTCATGATCACTATCGCAACCTTTCTGTCACCCTACAACACCCTATGTGTCGTATTTGATTGGCTTCCTGCCGCATCATTCTAAACATCTTTTCATTAGGAGGAAGGGGTCGGGAACTAGGATATCCTGGTGGGATTCCCCTGTGGAGTGGCACAAAGCGTAATTTGAGGGTCTGCTTTCCCACGGCCCCTCTCAGCGGTGTCAGCACTCCATCTTTGACAAGCACATTCATGAGACTATCAAGACCAACGTTTAGACACAGGCAACCCGGTGGTCAAAATAAAAGATTTCAATTAATTAACACAGCTGAAATGAGCTTAAAATACCTTTTGTAAATTTGTATGGGAGAGAGTGAGGAGTGTTGTAACACGAAGTGAGTTGTAACACGTCAGTTTAACCAATTAGAAACTGGAAACTCTTAAAAATAAAGACTCCCAAAAGGGGTTTTCACAGTGATTCCATTGAAGAACCATTTTTGGTTCCCCATAGAAGTTTTCAGTGAATAGCTTTTTTCTTAGTGTGAACCGTTTTTTTCTTAGTGTAAAGAACATTGTAAAAATCTAAAGAAACTTCCACTATAAAGAACCTTTTGAAGAATGGAAAGGGTCAATAGAAATGGTTAAATGTTCTTCATGGAACCATAGATGCATATGACCACCATGTGAAGGCAATTTTGAAAAAGTATAATTTCATATATAATCCGAGTCACTATGTTCTTTTGTATATGTAACATCCATGCAAGCTTGTTAAAAAACAACAACTAATAAACTTGTACTTGTATTGCACCCACAAAGATTTGCACAGAATATAGACCTGCATTTGCACCAACTGTGAGTGACTAACTTACAATTAGATATGATTTGTGTATTTCTAAATGTATTTCTATTTGCTTTAAGATAAAATGTGTCCTTAAAATGGGTAAAATGGGGTGGTAAAGAAAATTACATTTTTTTTCATTTTATTTTAATCATACTAAATAACATTTTCCCGTATTTATCAGCTACAAATTAATGTACTTTAAAACGGGAATAATATATCAAAGTTAGAACAGATATAGGCTACATACATACGTTTGAACAATGTTTCCCTCACACAATCGTATTTTATAAGTAAGAATAAATCCATTGTAATCAATTGTAATGAAAATAAGACGCCAAAAGTGCCCAGTGTTGAATTCGCTCTAGTCGCTGTGTCTGTGCCTGCGGTGCTGATAGAGGGTCTCTTACCTGTGCAGGTGCACCGGCGGGGGCGCAGGCTCCCAAACCAGAGACGCTGTAAACTTCGCAGCTTCTGTTTTTGGGAAAAGTCCTCATGGCCCGCTCTCGTATGGCTCCGATGCAGCGATACAGAACAATACCTCGGGCAGAGAAATCAGCCCGCAGACGTAGTGCGATCCCGGAGAAACCCGACCTGAGCGGGTCTGGCGCTGCGAGCATTCACTCTCCGTGTCCCTCCGTGAACAGGTGCTGCACGGCACCCAGCATGCACCGCGGCACAAAGGGAGCACTATGAGCAGGTACAATCCACATAGCCATCCGTGCGACAGAAATTGTGGGCAAACTTCTCCCGTGGTGTGCGTGTGCCATGGGCCACACTGGGCAGTCTGGTGTTACATGATTAAAGCGTCATTAAATTAATCGCGTAGAATTATGTATCGTTACAGCGGTCCGTCTGCTGGGGATGAAAAACATCAGCGCATAGCTCAAATATTTGTTTAAGAGGAGTCGGTGTGGATGAAATATTTCCCTGTTGTTTCCCCCGTGTCTCACGTTACGAGCCAGCGAGGCGTGCAGCCCGAGAGCAAAGTGGACTCAATATATCCCCGTGTGCTGCACACTATTGATTACTAACGATTCCTGGGACATTTTCCTTCTTATGAGAGTATTTACTGTATGTGTTGTCATTCTCGATGTGGATGGGGTGCTTTTATTTTAAAATCTCAATATTATTATGGCCATGTGGTGCTCGTGCATATATAAACGAATAGTGTAGGCTATTTGAGATAAATGAATGAATGAATAGGACAGTTGGACCTGAAATAGGCTACTTCTAGAAACAAAGCGAACACTGTAAAAACAATATTAAAGCACTACTTACGCTATTGTTAATAATCATTAATACATAATATATATTAATACTGGATAAATAATTAGCATATTTAGCTACAAAGTAACATGTCTACTTATTTTTTAAGCTCTCGCATTCCTGGTGCCACCGCCGGTATGTTGCCGGGCAACGGTGAAACGTGCAGTTTAGCGGTCTCATACAACATATTTGAACCCACATAAGCTGCTGCAACTGACCTATCTGAGATAAGTATTCCAGAAATTCGTGCAATGAAACTGTTGAATGCATTATTAATAGTTATTATTATTATATTAATACATATTAACCATGACTGAGAAAGAACGCTTAAAACTAGACTAAGATGATGGTTGGCTGGTCTTAGTTGTTTTAAGTTGAAAGTAGCTGGTTATAGTTGGCCTCCCAGCCTGGCTAAGATAGTCAAGATGGCCAGCTAAAAAAAAATAATTAAAAAAAGTGGTCAAAACCCCTCTAAACATCCCTGAAAACCAGCTATGACCAGGCCCTGGAAGATCCAGCTAATATATGATACCATTTTTTATATATAGACGGTCAATATAACTGTATAGTAAATAACTAATTGCCATGAATACTTAACATAAAAAGCTATGAAAGGGTGTGGTTATATGTAGGACTAAGTTTTTATATTCATACAAAGCATTACTTGGAATCTTTAGAACATTTCTAGCCGTTTAATTGTTTGTGTTTAAGAGGATGTGTGTTATTTGCCTATATTTAATTATGTGTTTCGAATGATTAGTAGAATATGTCAAATCATAAATTAAAAAATGTGGCTTTCTATTGTAATATTGTTGTTAAATATACTCAATTTGAGTGTATGATCATTGTGCCGTAATAAAAACTATATTTTTATTTAATAAAAAAAAAAGTTTGTTCATGTCCCTTGAATGGTTGTCTTTAAGAAAAGGCCCATCCCCTTTAAAGTGAACATCAGGAAACAGATTCTTTGTTCCTTCAGATCCCAAACTGTTCTTTTAGCGGGAATTTAAACAGCTAGAGAGTGAGTAAGTGGCATGACTTTTCAATTACAAATTTTCTTTGTATGACTTTAGTATCTTGCTTTAGCCAACGCCGTACATCGTCCACCCTCGTCAGCATTAAAATATGCCAGAAGGGCCCCCCCCTAGGACATGATTAGAATACTGTATTTTCAAAATATGTAAGTTTAAATATACCAAATTCTCTTCAACAAACAGACTAAATATTTAGCTAGTCACAGTTTATTGTAAGCTAATATGCTAATTGAAGCTCAAAATATCCACCCTGTCGGCCAATTGTGAGACTCAGACACACACAGGATACATGACCGCGGTGGACATAGCATTCATTTGACAGTCGAAGTTAATATTGCTAAAACTTAAAATGAATGACCGGGGAGGGTGGGGGGAGGGGGGGGGTTTGCGAGGGTATGGTATATCAGTGTGAGTGAGGATTGTAATTATATTATTTATTACTTAACTATTATCTATTTTTTTCGAAGTTTGAATAAATGCATTGTAATATGTTTGTCATGCCCTTTGTGTGTTTTGCATTATGTGTCCCACCCCGTCATGTGCTGAGATCCACCCTGCTCATCTTGCATATTTTACAATATATATTTTAAATTACATAATTAATCATATCTTATATAATCCAGTGTGTTCAATAGCTAGGTGTGGGGGCAATAACATGCAACAAAAAAACTGCATCCAATTATCAGTTTTATCCAAATAAGAAAAAATTATGCGAATTGCTGTGAGTTTCTTTAAAAACAATGGTTTAAATAAAATATTTTATGTATTTATAATTTGAAAGCAAACAAACAACCATGTTTAGGAAAGGGACATCATACCTTTCAGAAAATATAATTTGCATCTTAAGTTTGCAATGAAATCGTATTTAACGGTAATATGTATGTCCATGACAGGGTGGACATATATTATGGGCTATGCTTCGAATAATGGCCCATAATTATCTAAAAAAAATGTGTGGAAGCTCAGCTAATATGATTCTATAGCTTTTTTTTTTTACTGAGAACGCTACTATTTATGTATGACATATAAGCTACTGGGAATTAAAACCAAAATTTGACCGAGTATTGTGAGGGTTGAAAGGCACTCTATGGTGATATTGACCCATATAATAATTTATATAATTTAAAAAGGTTTAATATGTATATACTATATAGGCTAGTATAAATGTTAACTTTTTTTTTTTGGCAGGAATTATTTGTAAATACTACAAGACTACAAGTAATGTATTATTCAAGACAAATGTATTATAATGGTGTTACATGACTGACAGACCATTAAGTAACACATAGCCTATTTGCTGTGGAACAGCTGAGATGACAATGGCTTGTTTTGATTGTATGAAATATATACTTCATTGTAAGGTGGATTTATTGGCTGTGCATTTCATAAGTTTTGAATATGTCTTTGGATCCAGTCTATGAACTTGGCCACTCTGGTGTAAACTCCGGGAAGGTTGGGTCTGCCACAGCCGGAACCCCAGCTCACAATGCCCGTCAGAAACCAGCGGCCGCCCGAGTGGGCTTGACAGGACAGAGGACCACCTGAGTCTCCCTGAAATCAAAAATTGGTTATGTAAAAATCCAAAGAGACAGCTCACTTTCATCACCGAGAAAGGCTAGTCCTTTATTAATGCTCTGAAATGAGATACTAAGCTTATGTTCGGTTCATAAAGCAGGAACCAGTCCAACGGTTGTTATCTCCCCTCACCCGGCAGGCATCCTGCTCTCCTGAGGGCACACCAGCACACAGCATGCGGCGCGCGGGGGGTGATACAGACCACATAGATTAATCTGAACATGAACTCTGGCTTAATAATTTTAATTTTTTATTAATTGCTAACTTCTGCCTTTGCAATACAGCTGCGCGTAGTTAGAATATTATCTGTATAAACAGGGAAAAAATACAATTTATATGCCATATATTGTAAAAAATAAAACGTACTAAGAGATATATAAACAAGAGAAACTGACTCTTTTTCTAGTTTGAGTACCGTTTAAAAGTTTGGGTTCTGCAAGTTTTTTTTTTTAAAGAAATTAATACTTGTATTCAGCAAGACAAATCAAAACTGAGAGTAAAGCCCATTAGAATTTTACAAAAATTCTAAATGCCAAATAATGCGCTGGTCTTTGCAACTTATATACTCCTGATTTATACTTTTATACTGTATCATAAAAATATATAATAGTTTCAAAAATATTAAGCAGGACAACTGTTATAACAACATTGACAATAAGTCTCTTGAGCAACAAATAAGAATATAGATGATTTCTGAAGGATCATGTGACACTGAAGCACTGCCCGAGGCTGATAACGAAAATAGCTAATATTTTAGTCTTACTTAGTAATGATGCTGAAAATGTAGCTTTGCATCACAGGGATAAATTAAATTTTAAAATATATTAAAATAGCAAACAATTATTTTAAATTGTAATAATAAAAAATACAGAAATTGTAGTTTTGATCAAATAAATGCAGCATTGGTAAGCATAAGAGACTTCTTTCAAAAACATTAAAAAAATCTTACTGACCGACCCCAAACGTTCAATGTTATCCGCTTACATCATTTGTCAATGTTTTTTACTTTACCCTGGACTTCAGTAACGGCTGCCTCATACCCAATGGAGCCGACAACACAATCAGCGGTGTCCCTCAGTCGAATGTACGTGAGGGGACGGCCCCTTTCAGACAGATAGGCCCCTGGAAGTATATTGTTCCAGGATGACCTGGAACTAGGGCCAGGCCTTACTTCCCCCCCCCCCCCCCCCCCCCCCCCCCCCCCCCCCCCCACTGCCACTTAAGGGCGATGTCATTAGCAAAATTCTCGCATTGTAGTATTAATGCACCAACAAATCGACGGATCTCGGCCACATGCTTGGGATTGCCCTGGTTTAGCATGCCTAGATGAGCCGTCCACATACGTGGATCTGCCAACCTGAAAGCATCAAAAATCACACATGCTCAAAACTGACATTAAGCATCCAGTCATTGCATGCTAACAAAAAAGGTATTAAAGTTTGATATTCAGTAATTTATACTGTAGGTCTACCTGACATTTCTCACCTTTCTTGCTTGAAACATTGCGATGATGAAAGAAGCCACTCCATCAGAATGAGAGGGCGATTATGAGAAGCAGTCACAGCTTATGCGACAGAAAAATGCATGCCTGACATGCTTCATGGCCACTCCCCCTCCAAGCCCCCCCCCCCCCCCCCACCCCCCCCCCCCCCCCCCCCGACCGCATTGATCCCACCCACAATACGCTGCTGTGTGGCGGCACTGTCAGATACACGCTTTGAAGGGGTGGGATTGCCACAGGCTACAAATTATATGGAAACATATCAGACACAAGAAGATTATATACTTTGCATTAGTGTACAAGCATCCAAAATGTATGAAACAATATGTAACAATGTAAAAATGTGTGACTGATAGTGACTGAAGTGTCAAGAGCAAAAAAACGAACTCCCTGGAATCAAAAATTGGTTATGTAAAAATCCAGAGAGACAGCTCACTTTCATCAACGAGAAAGGCTAGTCCTTTAATAATGCTCTGAAATGAGATACTAAGCTTATGTTCGGTTCATAAAGCAGGAACCAGTCCAAGTATCAACATTTTCACAATAATATTAAGCAGCAAAAACAACTGTTTTCAACATGAATAAGAACCATTATTAATTATCTGATATCAATGCATAATAGCTAAGCCAAACATTTATATAAAAAAGTTATTTAAATTAGATTTAAATATATTTAAAATGTAATAAAGATAATTTTTAGCCGTTTTTATTAGGATGCGCGACAGTAATGAGACAGGAAGCGAAGTCAGTGATGAGAATGAAGGGGACGGAAGTGTGATCTGCGAAAAGCGTCCGATCAAGCGGCGACTTGAAACTCAGGAAAACAACGAAATCGCAACGGACACTATATGTCAGCGTGCTAACCACTGAGAAGCCTATTTGCTGCCCAAGAATTATTCCAAACTTTTGACCAGAAGTGTATGTTTGTATGTGCATAAACTGCTCAGTCATGACAGGTGCATCTGATGAGCCAAAGCCATTAAAATCAGAGAGCGTTCAGGAAGAGAATGAAGCATGATCAAAGCTCAGCTTGACTCCTGTAATGGCTACTCCTATTCAACTCCAACACACACACACACAACACCAATTACCAAACACAATTTCAAAGTTGACCATTGCAAAAAAAGAGCAATAGATCATAATAATAGCCAGCCGATATCATCATGGAAAATGAGGCTATTTTTGGTTTTGAATGGCCTAGTCCAGCTTACTCGCGTCTAAGTTAACTTTTTGAGATCTCTTTGCTAGGATGAGGAAATTATGCCTGATATTCTGCCATCAATCTGACAGTGTATTCAGCGTTTTTGCTCACTTGACCCTGACATTTTTACTTGTACTTTTATTTCTCATTCTTCGTGTTTTGGTTTTCTTTCCAATATTTGGAATCAAAAGTGAAGAACCAAGTGTGGCTAGGTGCTGAAATAAAAGTCTAAGAGAAAAAATGCAGTACAGCAAGATAATTATGTAGCAAGCAAAAAACGATCATTTAGAGCCACCAGTGAGCTATAGTATTGGAATGCCTCAGATTTTTTACTTCTACCTCCCAAAATGAATAGCATTTTGAGCCGCCCCCCCGTCTAAACATGCTCGCAAAAGTGGGTGTGGCCAAAATGGCAACTCAATTAGCGCCACCTATAAAATTTAAACGAAGTGCCTCTCGAGCTATGTTTCACATACATGTACAAAATTCGGTAGACATCTGTAACATACCAATACCTACAAAAAGTGCCCCGGTACGAAGTCCGAAACCCAACAGGAAGTCTGTTATTTAGAATTTTCTCTGCAAGTTTTGTGCCGTTTTTGCCATTTTCAGGCGTTGTATTTAAACAAACTCCTCCTAGAGATTTAAACAGATCAACACAATTTGGTTCGCGTTGTGTAATCCTAAACGACCTTGTGGCCGGGTAAATGTGTTAAATTGCAACCAAAGATCTTGGTTTTCGTGAAGCGGCGTGCTCCCTGGCAGCCTGGACAAATTTCGATGTTTCGCCATGAAAAAGGAAGTTGCTATAATTCAGGCAGACAATGTCTAATCTGCCCCAAACGTCAAATGTTTGATAAGACCTGTCCTGAAGACATCTACATGCTCATATTCAGTTACAGTCATAGCGCCACCTGCTGACAACAGGAAGAGACATGTTTTACGCTGTAACGAACTCCTCCTAGAACTTTAATGACATCAACATACATTTGCGTCAGTATACTATAAAGCCGTTTGCACATGTGAATTGCAAAGCATTCTTGAGGTTTTTCGTATAAAGGGAGTCAGTACTTGTTTCGCCATGGAAAAGGAAGTTGTTGTAACTCAGCCATTCAATGTCTGATTTGCCCCAAACTTCACACGTTCAATAAGAGTCCTGGCCTGAACACAATTAAACGGCCAATATTCTGTTGTAATCATAGCGCCACCTGCTGGCAACAGGAAATTACTTGTTTTACACTAACTTAAACATGCAATGTCCAATCTGCACTAGACACATGTTTGGTAAGAGTCCTGGCCTGAAGACATCTAAAGACCTTAACAGTATACATATACAGTTATAATCATAGCGCCACCTGTTGGCAGCAGGATATGTCATGTTTTACACTAAAGCTGTGTACACACCACAAGATAATCGGGCTGATTTTGGGCTGATTTTGGGCCGATTTCTCCCCTTCCGACAATCCTAGGTAATGTCCAATTATCTTGGTGGCTCTAAAGATTATCTTATCAGATTTTCCTCTGGTATGAGGTGTGTTAAGAGTGACTGAATCTGCTCGGAAGAACGTCGGAGGTGCCCCGATTGCAAATTGTAAATATTCAATCCTGATATGTGGGGGGAACATCGCGGCACACCACACACTATAGGAGCAAAATGGTTAAACCTAGGATTTGTTTGTCCTCATGTTTGTGGTCTCTCACATTTTGAAGATCTTATAAGATTTTTAAAATCTTTTAGTGTGTACCCAGCATAACTCAAACGTACCATGTTCAATCTGCACCAAACTTCATATGTTTGATCAAAGTCCTGGCTTGAATACATCTACATGCCAATATTCTGTTAAAGTCATAGCGCCACCAGCTGGCAGCAGGGAGTTTGGCACATATAAATGACATATTCCTCCTATATTTACCACTTAAAATGCATATTGCTTACCGTTCGCTGTATTCCTAAAGCCACCGAGTGGCGGTGAGCCCGGGTGCAAGGACCCCTTCAACGCTGCTTGCAGCAATTCAGATGATTTTGCGTGGTTTTTAAAAATTTTCTTGTCTTCAGTTTTATAATTAATTTGGATTATTTTTAAATCTGTGACGGCAATACATTGACATCAAATTGACTCCATATTGATAACTCTATATGAATATGGATTTTAACTTACCATACTGTTGATTGTTTGGCTCATACAAGATTTTAATAATAATAGTGGAATTCAAGAATAAGACTAAAATACCCTAAAACAGACATGAATGGAGTTTAAACTATGACAAATGTGTTCTCTCTTTATATGTCTACAAACCAATTTGATGAGTAACACAATGTTTATGGATGTTACTACAGTAAAACTCACCACAGTCCTTCTCGTCACTGCGGTCGTAGCAGTCGGGTAAGCCGTCACATTTAGCATTTTTCTTAAGAATGCAGGCTCCATTGCCACATTGGTAACTGACTCCAGAACAGCTAGTCTCTGCACAGCCAACACATTAATCACTGTACAAACAATTAACGCATCTCAAAGTGTGAATTTTTAAATAGTTCTCACGTTACCCTTAGTACAGTTGATCTCATCTTTACCACTGGAACAGTCCATCTCTCCATTACAGATGTATAATGGGTGCAAAGGGGATGAACCACCACAGATTTTAGGAGGTTTAGCTGTTGAATAAAGATAACTGCTAATAAAATTGTGAATTTTGACAAAATTTTGATAGTTTGACTATTGTAGAACTACTGGGTTTACATGATTTTGTGGTTAACCTACAACAAAAAATCTCATCGCTTTCATCCTGACAGTCATCCAGTCCATCACAGCGCCTGAACTTCTCCACGCACAGCCCTGTGGAGCACAGGAAGTGACCCTCTGGACATGCTTGAAAAAAAAAAAAAAAACCCCGACCAGAGTAAGAACATTTGGTGCCATGAGTCATTTTAGTGACTTATAACATATTATTCCTTTGCTCGTAAGTGAGAATGTACTACTGATGAAAAATTACTATTGAAATTGTTCTGCATTTCCTCTGTTTCGGCAGCATTGTTCTTACGCTGGCTGGTGTTGTAGCTGCTGTAAGTGGCACTGAAGGGTTGGTCAGCATTTCGTGAGCTGCAGCGGAAAACCACTTCAGGGTTTTGCGCAGGAATACGGAAGACGGTTGAATGGTCAATGTAATTTCCACAGTATCTGTAAATCAGTTGCAGTTATTTCTATACCAGCTCAAAATGTTTATAATCGGTCTATAACCTGATAAATATGACTTACTATCAACATTAAAGGAACCGTTCACCAAAAGTAACATCTGTCACTATTTACTCACCATAATGTTGTTCCAAATCTGTTTGACCATTTTCTGTTGCAAAACATTTGGGTTATTTGGAACATTTTTTTTTTTTGGTGTTTTGTCAGTGTAAACTATTGTTGTATGGAAAAGAGTTCTTTAAAAGATCAAATTTTTGCTTTCACAGAACAGTAAAAAAGTAAAATGGGTGAGTAAATAATGATAATAGGTTTTTTTTAGGGGGGGGGGGGGGAGGTGAACAATTTTTTTAAATATATGGTATTAGTACACAAATTAAATGTACTTTAACAAAAAAATCTAAAGATAATTGACTCTAAAATATCCCTTACATAATCTCATTGACTTTCCACCAGCCGTGTTCACAGTTTTGCAAGTCTTTTAGTTTTAGCATGTAGTTCTGGAACCTGAGAGCCACACCAAGAGCACCACTGGGCATCTGTCACAAAAACACCCATTTGTCACATGGATGCTGTGGATAATATTGCTACTACACATTAAAAAAGCTTTTGACTGGGCACAGTACCTGAAACATCCAGGTGCAGTAGCACTGACGGGGCAACAGACTGGGGTAGAATGGACTGGTTATCACTCCAGCATCACCTGGGCCAGTGGGTAATGCTATCATATTCATACACTCTGTGTATGGGAAAGATGAAAGAGCCTCAGGATCACAATCAGACATACAAACATACAGATACTTTAGTCAAGGGACTCACGCTCTTCCATGAGAGCCTGGAAGAGTCCTCGGAAGATCTTGTTGCCTTGAGTGAGTCTGAAGGAGAGCAGCATGACATTGGAGGTGGAGACCAGTGAGATCGGGGCTGACACTGATTCACAAAACCTTTAAAAAGAATGCATCAAAATGAAACTGATCATCTCAGTTTTTTTGTCAATTACTTTGTCTTCCAGTTTTTCCCTTGAAAATCTGTTCTGGAGCATTTGAATGTGTTGCAAAACATCTACCATAAAATGTGTAGATGTTCTGGAATGATTTCCCCTAAAATCCTAAAAAAAATTTAATGTTATATATCCATAGGCATATAATAATAAAGCATTCTACTCTACCTGTACAGAATCATGCCTCTCATGGGAAGCAGAGAGTCATACACGGTGAGGGCATCATAGACGCAGTCACTAGGGTCAATGCGAAAGCTCTTCACAGTGAGACGGATGACAGAGCCTGGAGCACTTGTCAGTTTGATGTAGCAGCTCAAGCCTCCCCATGAGGAGAACACATTGAGGGGAATACTCACATCAGGAACACCTGCGTACAGCTTATCCACACACTGAGAGCCTGGACACACAGAGAGATGATAACAGCACCCATCATACACAGCACTGCAATAACACAGTACAAGGTTCTGTTAATAAAAATAGACATTCAAAAAGTCTTTGTTTGTGCAGGGTTGAGTAAGATTTAGAATTTAAGAATCACAATTTAAGTGTGAATTTGAATTGATCTGGCATACAGGATCTTGAACTGGAGTCGGTTTTCATGACTTTCATTAGTCCAATACAAGTTTTGAGACAAAACAAAAGAAAGTTCTTGTTTCAAAAGAAAGTAATACTTCTCTTCAGTAAAAAAGGATGCATTAAATTGAGCTACAGTTTAGAACATTTACACTGTTACAAAATATTTCAAATAAATGCTGTTCTTTTGAACATTCATGAAAAAAAATCATGTAAAAAATTATCCACAAAAAGTTATTTTGTAATAATATTTCAAAGTATTACTGCTTTTAGCACAATAGGCTTCTTTCAAAAACTATACTGACTGATATATAAAAATATACTGACCGACTCCTAACTTTTCAACGGTAGTGTATGTTACATTTTTTTCAATTCAAATTGCAATTTTGCGTTCTTTCTGCTACCTTAAATGTAAATTCAAGTAAAGTTCTGGAATAAACTAGAATTAAAAAAAAAAGCAGTTCTGAATTGTGCACAACCTTAGTTTGTCATGTTTATGTACTTATCAGTTTTGACTGACTCACCCACAGCTGTTGATGAGTAATCTGAGCGTAAAGCAACTGGGAAAACAAGTAAACAGAAATTGAAAATTAAAATATTTTTTGAAGATGAAATTATTCACAAAAGGAATATGTGCACAAAATGTAACATAATGTAAAGTAGGTTAAAGGTGGCAGAGAATACCATTAACAAGAATGGAGTCGATGTCCACAGGAAGGCCCTGCAGGAAGCCCACTGAAGACCGGTTCTTCAGACTCATGTGCACAGAGTCTTTGAGGATGGCACTCACACAGTCCTCACACACCGATGGAGTCTTCAGATGCGGCACCACGAAGATCATCCAGAAATGCACCAGTACACCACCTTGATTGTTATTACTGAAGACGTGAGGTCACAGATTACAGTGTGAGATCTTAAGTATTATTTACTGAAATAATATTTAAATATTATTACTGAAAATAAATAGTGACTTCATGTTAACTTTAAATGTGAACTTCCAAATGAAAAATGTCAAAATAGCAAATTAAGAGGTGCAGACTTTCAATGGATACTTTATTGAAATTATAAACCTTCCAAATCTTCCTAGCAGTAATACTGGAGTGACTGTACCTCAGATCAGAGATGACGGTTTGTTTGTAGAGTCTGGACACTGATGATGTTCGGTATACGCTGGTTATCTTATTGGATTAAAATATTAAGGTGAGGGTTTTAATGGTTTTTAAGGCCTTTTATTCTTATGACATATTTATGCTGTGTCACTCACCACATGCTGAATGCGGTTTGCCATGGACACAAACTCACTGGAGTCAGCATGCCGGTACTCTGGTATAAACTCCACGTTGGCAACACGGAACATACCAGCAAAATACACACCACTGTTGCTCTCTCTCCGGACTACAAAACACAGAGTGCACACTTCAGTTAAACTGTGGACATCATTTTGAATACCCTTGTGAAAATACACTTTTAAACAGAGTCCTTATTACAGGAAAAACAATATTTTAAAAGACTAAGTGCTACTGCTAACTGAATGTAATGTTTTTGGACCCTTAAACCAAATTACATTTGTTTGAAAAATGATCAGACAAATGTACTGACAAGCAATGTTAAATTAAAATATACTTTAATGTTATTTCTACTGAAACTTGCATGTCATGTATTTTAATATGATGGATGGTAATGATGAATTTGAAATTAATACATTTTAAATAAATGAACTTTAAAGGGAAATTTCTTTTCAAAAATGAAAATTCTGTCATTAATTACTCACCCTCATGTCGTTTCAAACCCGTAAGACCTTCGTTCATCATCGGAACACAAATTATGATATTTTTGATGCATTCGAGAGTCTTCTCGACCCTAACAGGGGGGGGACCCCCCCCCAAGGCCTTTTTTTTCAGAAACGTAGCAAGGAGATCATTAAAATAATTAATGTGACATCAGGGGTTCAACCATGATTTTACAAAGCTACGAGAATACTTTTTGTGCGCAAAGGAAAAAAAAACTTCCTTCAACAATTTGTTATACTCCCTATTTGGAACCCGGTAGCCGCCATTTGGAGATTATCCACTGAGGCAAACAGCATTTACGCTGTTTTTGTCAAGCTGTGGCACGCGGATACGTGTTTAGGTCAAATACTCTCCATAATGGTGCTAGGGTGACACGGAGGAGAAGAATTGTTGGAAAAAGTTGTTTTTGTTTTCTTTTGTGCACAAAAAAGTATTCTCATAGCTTCATAAAAATACTGTTGAACCACTGATGTCACATGAATTATTTTAACGATCTCCTTGCTACGTTTCTGAGCCTTGATCATGTACGGATCCTTGCTGTCTATGGGAGGGTCAGAGAGCTCTCAGATTTCATCAAAAATATTTTAATTTGTGTTCCCGAAGATGAACGGAGGTCTGTACGGGTTTGGAACGACATGAGGGTGAGTAATTAATGACAGAATTTTCATTTTTGGGTGAACTATCCCTTTAAATGCTTATCAGTAATGCTAAATATTATTATAATAATTTACAATAATGAACAGTTAAAATTATAATTAAGTCAACATTAAAATAAGTATACTTAATACATGACATATGATTATTAATACATAATGACTGAAAATGTACTTTAAATTAAAACCCTTATTTTGACATCATTACAAAGCACACTTTTTAAAAGTGTATTAAGAAACAGTCATGAAAGTTTCTTTAAGAACACTTAAGTGGACTTTAATTTCTTAAATATGATATAACCAAGTAGTTTATTTTAGAATATAAACTAAAAAAAGTGCACATTCAGTACAATTAAGCACACTTCTTTTTCACAAGGGTATGAACAGCATATTCGTGTTTGTGTTTAGCTTACATATAAAAACCCACAGAAGTGACCACATTATCACCACAATGACAAACACCACCACTGTGATGAGGATGGCCAGATTCTGTAGATCCAGTATTGGGTTTTTCTTCTTTATCTTTTTTGCTCTTCTTCTGCGTCTGTTGTATCTTCTGCATAGTTTATTAAGAGTTGCGTCCACCGTAGCCACTTCCACGGATACATCAGCTACCTGAAACCACAGGTATGTATCACATTCTGATCTGATGTAACACTTGCACAAAAAAAGCCATCTGCTGTTAATGGAGAATCAACAGTGTGATGACCTGGATTATGGTGATTTGCAAGAGTACTGTTATAACTTTCTGATAGTTTTATTACCCAACGCAAGAGTCATAAAGATATCAAACATTATGCCACCAAAGTGCTGTTGTCATTTCAGGACTCAATGTCTTTCACTTTTCTTGAGTAAGACATCTATGTTAAGGGTTCAAAAGAAAAATAAGTGGGAAATTAGTGGCTTCAGTTTTGGATTTAAGGAGTGTGTTGTGGCCTTATCACAAACAGATATTATTGCAATGAGTGGTTAGAGTTACATGGTAAAGTCACTCAGTAATTCTGAGAGAGATCCAACTGGGTTACAAAATCCACCGCACTCTGAGCTCACAATGACCTAATGGGCAACTGCCTCAGTAATTCCCCTCACAATAAATTATACAACCAATTACTGCAATCCTTATCTATCCAGCCTGATAGATGCATTTAGGCCAGGGTTTTCTAGAATATAATATGAACATTTTATGTCTAAACTACACTAGTCAACATTTGAAGTGGATCGAAACCTTTCATCAGAGTTGTCCTAAAACCTAAATTCAAAATACGTTATTGTCTTAGGACAACTATGATGAACTTTTTTGATCCACTTCAAATGTTGACTACTATATTTTCATTTCATTTTTATTTCATGGGGTCATCCACTGGTGTCAACATCAACATTTAAAAAACAAAAAAAAAATGCTATCAAATTATCCCATACTCAAATGTAAAGTTCACAACAACTTACAAAAGTGTGGTACTGTCATTTTTTATTAGCATGGTAACACCAGGGAATTTTTTGAAGAACCTTGCAATAGGTTACACTAATTAATTAGAGTGAATCAAAGGACAAGAGTCTACAGTCTGCACTGGTCGGTTGTGTTTTGCGACCATCACCATGAGTGTTGCGTCCATTGTGGTTGTCCAGTCATACATTATTTACACGATGTCATCCCATCTCGTTCGCTGTATTTAATTTACAACGAGATAACATGGGTTAAAAGTCTTTCTAAGACTTACTATTTTTCAGACAACCGCGAATTGTTTTATTTGACATCAAGTAAATTTCATGTTCGCCTCCTCAAAATTTATTCGAAACTCAAAAATGTAAAGTTACATAGGGACCGTCTACGAAGTATAAACGATAAGGGCAGAATAACGTGTAATGGCTCCGTCACAATTAATTAACAAGAGCAAAGTTAAGATCTGCACACACGCAGACATATTTCCGTTTCATGCTATTTGGTGTTTTCCTTTGTGTAAATTATTTGTGTACACTTTCAATGACAGAGTCATTGAACATTTTTTTGCGTTAGTCAGAGCCCACTTCACATACGGTCCCTATCTTTCGCCCCCTAGGAGGTATGGTGAGGGAAGTTAAAAATATATATTATAATATGAGATGATAAAGTTAGATGAACTTTTATGCAATTGTGTATTCTAAGAATCAAATTAAGTTTTTCAAGTCTATCTGACAAATGTCAAACAAAGGTCAAGCCTTTAACTTAATAGCCGTCTCTAAATTCATAATTTCAGCAGAGATCAAAATGTTTTACCCCTCACAGAAACGACCATGGTGACTGCAGTTTACGATAAAATAACGTAGTTACAGTTACTGTTATTATAATAAAAATAGAATTTAAAAAATCACTGTGCAATCAAAAAACATGATACAATGTTTTTATACTTTTCTTCTTTATTGGAAGGATATCCCACACTAGTTTATATTATGATTTCGCATTAACAACAAAAACTAAAGTGACTCGTGTCATTTTGTCGGAAACTATGGTTATCATAGTGATATTTAAGGGGTCCAGCAGCATGAATTACTCACACTTGTGGCGTCTTCTTGGGCCGCATCGTCCTCGCTCCCCTGCGCGCTTTCTTCTCGCGCGGTCTCCATGGCGTACAGTCATTCATTTGGACCGGCAATCTTAAATACTCGGATCCAATCCGGCATTGTTAAAACTGTTTTCCCCAAAATACCTGTCTGCACTCTCAACGTGAACGCGAGCAGCGGAATGAAGGAAAACGACACGAGGCGTTTCGTTTCCACCGAACAGTGTAACTGTATCCAGGCAGGTGTGCAGACAGTGAGCCTTGTGTTCACTTATCCTATAGATGCATTCAGCTCCTTTGTACCATAGGGACAACCTTAACTTACATACTATATAAAGAAATCTATATTTTATGTATTTGAGCAATTGCAGGCACTGTACATTTGGTTCAAGTTTATTTACAGAATGCTAGGTGTTAGTGTTTGCTGTCTTCACACTTTAGAAGGCTCCAGCCTGGGGCAAAGCAATAAAATTCTATAGACATGTAGCTAAAAAGCAGAATACAACTCTTTGTCATAAAAGACCCATTTAGGTGAGGTGACAGATGGGACAAACCTAATGGGAAGCAGCTTTTTTGACCATGTTTTGACCAAACACTTTCCACACTAACTTGAGGCTAAATAATGAGCCTTTATACTGAGGGAGGCACATATGTCATTTGTACACACATATGTATATAAATATACATATTCATGTGTATGCATTTGAATATGACATAAAAACAGAGGTGTAATCTGGTAATATTTCATTATTTATGTATCTCATCAACGTAATGTAAAAGCACTGAATGTTGTCTGAAGTGTCTCTTTTTGTCATTTCCTGAAGAGGGCACTGCGTGCAAGTGAGTACAACAGGTGAGATGGTTTCTTCTTTGGCTCTGCTAAAGAGAAGACTTGCTGCTGGGGGATGCTGGTTGGCACAGTCACATGTCGCTGATGGAGAGGATGTAGCGGCTGATGGTGAGGAGGCACAGGATGATCAGAATAATTTGTTTCTGGAAGCAAACAGACACAAAATCGTGGTATTAAAGTGTAATCTTAGTTAACCATTTTTGGAAATCATTTAATTTTCAATGTATACGTATTGTCTAGATTGAAAATAGCTGCCTGGGGCCATGGTCACGATGGTCACTGAATGAACAAAAACTAAAAGAAAAAACATTTTTGTGACAACCAACTGAAATAAAATAAAAATGTTCACAAATTTTGATATATGGTACATTATAAAACCTGAAACCTGTATGCTGTATGACCGGCCTGTAATAAAGATGAAAATCCCTTTAGAAATCAATTATACTTAACAGCTTTCTAATCTTAATTTAACACCGAAAATTAACATTAAACATTAACACTGAACATTTTTAAGTTATATCAGCTCATTAACTTTGGAAACCCTAAATATAAAAAATAAAATAAAATAAAATAAAAAATAAAAAAAAAAAAAAAAAACCAGAACTAAACAAATTGAGAAGACAAATGAAAATAAAAATACAATGAAAATAAAAAGTACCACCAAAGAGATTTTTTTTATCTTTACAAAAAATAAATAAATAAAATTAAAACTTAATGAAAAAACTGAAAATTAACTAAATAATTTAATGAGTCCAACCGACTAAACTAAAAATTGTCAAAAATAACATTGTAGTTTTTGAAATATGGTTTATCTCACTGTATTGAAACATGAAACATATCTCTAGACAAATTTTAAATAAATCTTATAAATCTAAAATAAAAACCTAAAAATTTTATTTTTATAGAACTAAAGTAATGAGATTAGTTGAGTGAGAAATAAAAAAAACTAACATGATAGGAATAAGAAACCAAATAAGGAAAAAATAATAAAGTTAATAGGAAATAACTAAAATTTAAAAATTTAATTATAATGCTAACTCTGCTTTGACCTCAAGTTCCAACAAGACAACAAAAATACATACTCTTCATATTTCCTTGTTTAGTTTTCCTGGCGTTGTGAACCGCTTGCTTCCTCTGGGCCTCAGTAATCTCTATCCCTGAAAAGCAATGAAAATAATGAACTTTATTCTTTGAATTCATGGCATGAACATTTCATACCAGAAGAGAACACATATTCCTTCAGCTGTGAGACTCACCCATCTCTTGGTCTTCCTGTACCCGTCTGCGCTCTCGAGCAAATGCTTGCAGCCATCGCTGCTTGTCCTGGCTCTTTTTGCAGCACAGCACACACAGCACATTCAGGTTCTCTGCATGCCGTAGGAGAAACGCGTTCTTCAGGAGGCCCAGCTCAGCGTGCCGTCCATCAGGCAGGTCGATTGGCTCGAGTAGGTCAGTGTCCATACGATCACGGTAGTGTAGCAGGTCTCTCCGCAGGACGTCTTTCTTACAGAACACCAGCTGGTGGTCAAACAGGAAGTAGCTGCGTTGCTGCGTCTTACCGGGCCGCACTATCCGCGTTAACTCGCCGGAGTGGATGAGGTCGGAGCTTCGCATTAACACATCTTCACCCTAAAAGGAAATTTTTTTTCCCCATCATTTTTGCAATATTTGAAACCTGAAATTGTTGTTCTGAAGTACACAAAGCCTCATCTAGCCCTGTGAATGACCCAGCGCATTAACAAATAAGTAATCTAATAAAGAGATCAACATGGTATCCAATTAATATCTTATTGCATTAGACATGCACACGTCTGCGAATTAATCAAATTTCTTGATATGAAAACTTCAGAGAGGCTGTGGCTGCTTCCTGAAATTTTCTGAAAAAATGTTTAATGCTGAAAACAGTGGAAATATCACTGACCACCCAGTGCAGGATGGCCACCTGCCAGTGAGCAATGGTGTCGATGCTCTCAAGTCGTCTTTTCCTTTCATTTATCAGACTTGCCACATTCTTCATTGCTTTATGTGCAGCACACACCCCTGCGTAGTCACTGAGGAGAAAAACATTACTTTATATGATCTTTTTGAAAAAAAATAATATAAAAGATATCTAGATACCTTACACAGGTGCATCTCAATAAATTAGAATGTCGTGGAAAAGTTCATTTATTTCAGTAATTCAACTCAAATTGTGAAACTCATGTATAAAATAAATTCAATGCACACAGACTGAAAAATCTTTGGTTCTTTTAATTGTGATTATTTTTGCTCACATTTAACAAAAACCAACCAATTCACTATCTCAACAAATTAATACTTCATAAGACCAATAAAAAAAATCATTTTTAGTGAATTGTAGGCCTTCTGGAAAGTATGTTAATTTAATGTACATGTACTCAATACTTAGTAGGTGCTCCTTTTGCTTTAATTACAGCCTCAATTCAGCGTGGCATGGAGGTGATCAGTTTGTGGCACTACTGAGGTGGTATGGAAGCCCAGGTTTCTTTGACAGTGGCATTCAGCTCATCTGCATTTTTTGGTCTCTTGTTTCTCATTTTCTTCTTGACAATACCCCATAGATTCTCTATGGGGTTCAGGTTAGGCAAGTTTGCTGGCCAATCAAGCACACCAACACCACGGCCATTTAACCAACTTTTGGTGCTTTTTGGCAGTGTGGGCAGGTGCCAAAACCTGCTGGAAAATGAAATCAGCATCTTAAAAGCTGGTCAGCAGAAGGAAGCATGAAGTGCTCCAAAATTTCTTGGTAAACGGGTGCAGTGATGTTGGTTTTCAAAAAACACAATGGACCAACACCCGCAGATGACATTGCACCCCAAATCATCACAGACTGTGGAAACTTAACACTGGACTTCAAGAAAATTGGGCTATGAGCTTCTCCACCTTTTCTCCAGACTCTGGGACCTGGTTTCCAAATGAAATACAAAACTTGCTCTCATCTGAAAAGAGGACTTTGAACCACCAGGCAACAGTCCAGTTCTTCTTCTCCTAAGACCAGGTAAGACGCCTCTGACATTGTCTATGGTTCAGGAGTGGCTTAACAAGAGGAATACGACAACTGTAGCCAAATTCCTTGACACGTCTGTGTGTGGTGGCTCTTAATGCCTTGACCCCAGCCTCAGTCCATTCCTTGTGAAGTTCACTCAAATTCTTGAATCGATTTTGCTTGACAATCCTCATAAGGCTGTGGTTCTCTTGGTTGGTTGTGCATCTTTTCCTTCCACTCAACTTTCTGGTAACATGCTTGGATACAGCACTCTGTAAACAGACAGCTTCTTTGGCAATGAATATTTGTGGCTTACCCTCCTTGTGAAGGTTGTCAATGATTGTCTTCTGGACAACTGTCGGATCAGAAGTCTTCCCCATGATTGTGTAGCCTAGTGAACCAAACTGAGAGACCATTTTGAAGGCTCAGGAAACCTTTGCAGGTGTTTTGAGTTGATTAGCTGATTGGCATGTCACCATATTCTAATTTGTTGAGATTGAATTAAGGACACATTGAATTAATCAAAAGTGACAAAAATTAAATAAATGCTGTTCTTCTGAACTTCCTATTCATCAAAGAATCCTAAAACCAGTATCATGTTTTCCACAAAAATATTGAGCAGCACAAATGTTTTCAACATGATAATAATAATAATAAATGTTGCTTGAACACCAAATCATGATAATGTTTACTCAAGACGGAAGGTAATGGCGCTTAAAATCAACTTTTGCACATCATAAGAATAAAGAGATTTAAAAAAAAAATATAAAATAGGGAACACAGTTTTTAATATTTAATCAAATTTCAGGATATTATTGTTTTTACTACTAATTGTCATAAAATATTGCTTTAATGTGTTATATGTACCAAAGCTAACTGCTAAACCTCATTGGCATTTCTCATGTAAATTTCTCAATTCTTAATTATGAAAATTCCCCTAATACCATGGAAATCACATACAAATTATATACAATTGTAAATCGTTAATTATTCGCTTTCCTATGTTTGTAGCATGTTCTTGGGTTGTTGTGACATAAATGAACAGGGAAGTGTAATGGAGGTTTGTGATCAGAATTCAGTGGCTGATCTGTCAAAGCAACAAAGTAACATATGTAAGATATTCAGGATTCTCAATATGCAACTTAAAAAAGCCCTAATTTACGCTATTTAGTGACGCTTGCACGTGACTGCCTGCCTGAGTTTTGTTGACAGCCCAGCCAAAGGCAGCACAAAATTTGACGGAGGCAGCCACCTCATAATTCTCTATGCAAGAATTTTCAATCCAAACTTTGAACTAGTGTAATGTATATAAGAGAATGAGCTACCTGTGGTCTTTGGGTGTGTATTTCAAAAGCTCTCCCAGCTGAAGAGGGTATTTACAAATCTTCTGTACAGGTGTGAGTAGGAAGCCAGCAATGGAGATGTCAATCATCTGCTGTAAGAGACGGCAGGCTTCGAAGAAGTGTTTATATCTGCCTTGTTTCATCAACCGTTGTAATTCAGCACACGCCACTGGATGTGTGTTACAGTATTCAGAGTATATGGAGAAACCGTCCTCCTGAGAGGGAGAAAAAGATATAAAGGAATATGAGCAAATTGTGAGGAAAACATTCATTTCACTGGTTCTTGTCTGAATAAAGGTACCTGTTGTAGGAAGCAGGAGCCAATCTCACTGAGATGAGGGTTTTCGGGGTTGTATTTCTTTTCTAGGTCCTTTAGAAACTTTCTCTGGAACCTGTAGATGTCCTCAATGTTGCTGAAGATTGTCTTTAGCTGTGCATCAGTAAACATGCCAAGGTGCTTCCTACACTGACGGATATATCCCTACAACAACAAATCATTTTGGATTGAAACAACAAATTTTACATTTTTGCGTTTAGATATTTTTGCATTGCTTTGGAAAGTTTTCCTTTCACTGAAAATTATTTTTATGCATTTGACCAGCAGAGGTCATCAATGAAACTGCTGGATAAACACAATCTGATGGATAAACTCTAATAAATTTGAGCTAAGAAATATTTACCATTTTTTCTTAACTCTTGTTTTGATAAGATTTCGGAATGTGAAGACGCTTTTTAAACAAACTTGGAGTAAAATACAGCTATTTATTTCCACTGGACTCCACTTTCATAAATAATGTAAAGTGGTGAAGTCCCATGATCACACTTTAGCATTCTGCTGTTTTGGATATATTCACCATTGCATGAATATCTAAAACATTATTTATTTTCAAATACCTAAAATAATGACAATAATCATCATTATCACTATCATAATACACAACACAGAGTATATAACTAGCATTCGAAAGTTTTTGAGAGAGGGCTATGCTCTTCAAGACTGCATTTGATCACTATACAGTAAACACAGTAATCAGGGGTTAGAGCAAAGAAAAAAAAAAAAAAGTTTGGATAGGATGTAGGATAATTTTTTCCTGCAGCCAAACGCTGCAGTAATAGTGTAAAATATTATAAATATTGAAAATAACAGTTTCTTTTTTATTCTTTTAATCTATATTTAAAATTTTATTGATTCCTGTGTTGGCAAAGCTGAATTTTTCAGCATCACTACTCCAGTCTTCAATGTCACATTTCAGAAATCTTTCTAATATGCTGATTTGCTGCTCAAGAAACTTTCTTATTATTATCAATGTTGAAAACAGTTGCTGTTTAATATTTTTGTGGAAAACATGATGCATTACTTTTCTCTAATGAATAGAAAGTTAAAAAAGAACAGCATGTATTTAAATAGAAAACTTTTGTAACAGGAAAAAAAGTAAAAAATAATCGGACCTAAACTTTTGAACGGTAGTGTATAATGCAGTATGCTAGTATTCCTGTATTCCACTAGTGTGGAGTTATAGATCACTGAACTACTCTTGAGCACTACATCTATTCTGAGAGATAACGTTATCTTGAAAGAAGGCAAGTGTGTTTCAATCTTGATCTCATATTTAAAATGACGTTTAAAATGGCATAGGAGATTGAATACCATTCAGGCTAAATTAAAGATAAGGGTTCTTTTATAATAGAGAACATACACAGACCACAAAACAAACAGATTAAACTAAAGCAAATGTGAAACAACTGGGATGGAGGCTCACCTCACAGATATCTTTGAGATGTTTGATGTAAACGCGCTCTGTGTCCATGATCTCTTTGACCACATTGGCTCTCATCTGCTGTCTGTGCTCTGAGTTTTGTTTGTGAGTATCTGGTGGGACGGATTCCTCTGCATCTGGTGGGATTTCTACACTATCACTGCTTGAATCCTCCTGATTCACCCGAACCTTGACAACAACATATCATTACATTAATTCCAGAGGATCAACCGTGATTAGGCACAATTTTAAGACAACAATCAATTGTGATTGAGACAACTGGATAATCCACTTCTACAGGAAGTCTTGATCATATCACCTAAAGCCTCTTTGTGTCTGATTGACTCATCTTGTTGGAGTTGGATTGACAATGGGATGCATTAATGTACAGCTCAAAACAATAAAAAGCATCATTCCGTACACCCGCATTTCTTCCAAACTGGTCAATCAGCACATGCAACCGTGATGACACATCTAGCATTTCCTCTTGGGTCACCCGGTGCAACCGCACAGGATGTGTTACTATGTTCAAGTGTTACTTTCAAGCTGTGTGGCTTTTGTTTCACATTCATTACTCCAAGAAGGTCATAGTACAACTCACTCGCACAAAGCTAGATGGAAACCAGGCCTCGCGGTCGCCCACTGCCCCCCACCACCAGTCCTGCTCCTGAACATCCAGAACACGGATCACATCCCCGGCTTTGAAGGCCAGCTCCTGCTCTTCCATTGTGACATGGTCCCACAGAGCCTCTGCATACACGGCATGTCCCGACTGTATGTACTGGAGAAAGAGAGAGATTGTAGTCAGGCCAAACATATTGAGGCTAAAGGTCAAACATGATAAGAGCAGTACGGAATGACAACATGCACACAAAGTGTGACGATCCCACATAAGTACATATGCAAACACGAGAACAACTCCACATGAACACATGATTGAACAGATAAGATAAACAGTGAAATATGACCTGTACTGTATAGCACAGCCCATAAGTGCAAACAACAGTAAAAAAAGATTAAACACGTGTGTAAATGTACTAAAAGTAGATTTCATATAACATTAAAAGTGCACAAAGTAACTTTTACCACTGTAAAAGAGTTTTACCCCTACTGTAAAAGCTGAGAAAATGAATAGTATATTTCTTAAATGTTTACATTAATGTTCACAAGTTGAATTCCAGTCATGTCTAAAAAAAATGCAATCAAATAAAAATCTAAATACAGTCAGTATACAAAAATGAAAAGATCTAATATTTAAATTAATTTATAAACATACACATTTGTACTTATACATTGTACTTATACTTATTCATTTTAAACTCTATGCATAAACTGTAAAAAATCGTTATACACTAATTTACAATATAATGACAATTAACTAACAAATACTTACAATTTAATAATATACATCATTTTAATAAATTATATATTACAATTATATATTGCTAAATATATACATTAAAATAGTATTTCAAAAATAATTATGATAAAAAAATGTAAATTTTTGTAAACCTGATTGAGCGTGAAAAGTTTGACTTCTGGTTGTAGATATGGTGTTCCTTCAGTCAGTTCTTCAAAGCTGCCATCCTCCTCACTCACACTATCATCAAGCATTGGATCAGAGCTGCCATCTATAATATGACCGCATTGAATGAAGTTAGAAATTATGCCATAAAGAATCAATATTCCCTCTCCATCAAAATCTCAGCATTGCGGCTCTCATGTTTGTAGGTCAAGTGCACACACTCATGCATATTAACAAAAACAGGCTTACCACTGAGCACTCTGCGTCCTTTGCGCCGCCCCATCCTATCCAGTCCGATAGGTGTGCTTTGGGAGAAGACGCAAGGTCTCAGACGGGCAGATACGGCCCGGTATGGAGGCACTCTATGAGAGGGCACTGGAGGACGGGATGTCGGCTGAAACAAAGCATGACAGATTAGACTTTAATCGGCAGCCTTAAAAGGAGCCCACTGTCCAGCAGGCCTTATGTTCAGAGTTCAGTGACTGTCAGAGCAGGACAGTGACCTATGATTAAATAACACTGCAATTTCAGCTCATCCGCTTGGCCAAGTACATAACATTACAACCATAACATTGAATTTCTTGCTGAATCTCACAAAGAAATGTGTCGATTAGATTTGCCAGAAAAAAAAAGAGAAATAAATTAATAATTATTATTATTACTACTACTACTATTTTCATACAATGGAATGATGTATAAAAACAATTTATACATTTGCAGATCCATTAAAATAATAGAACCATATAATTGTACATTAAAATGTTGTAATAAAATTTTTAAGTAATGTTTTGTTTTTTTTACAAAAAATAGTTTGAGATCAAACACTGCAGCACTGCTGTGGACTCCCTGTTGAAATAAGATTTTTTTTTAAGAAAAATAAAAAAAAAGTCCTAAAAACAGGCTTCATTTTCTCATAGACATTTTTTTTACAGGTTTTGTTAGATTCACCATTTAACAGATCAGTCAAACAATGCATCAAGGAAATGACTGTCTGATGCAGCATTTCTTCAAAATAACACATGGATCACATTGTTACTTAACAAAAGTAGTTAAAATCAGGGTCTAAAAATTTCTTCCAGACCTGAACTGACATTTTAAACCCATAATGCTACACCCCAAGGGAGAGACCTAATGGGACCATATTAGTGTTTAGATCCTACAACTTCTGGGATACTTCTACAGTTACCGTGTAAATAATTTTCAACGCTGCTGAACACTGTATGAAATACACTAACTACATTGTAAATATAGCTAGACTTGACTTAGTACTTTACATATTACCTGAGAATACTTAATTAATGCACAGATTCACACAAGTCATATTGATAAGAAAGCCTCTGTTCACAAAATAAATGGCAATGTAAGCAGATTTCACAAGGCCTATCAGAACAGTGGGCAGAACAAATGCTTATGACACATAAATAGCTGTTGTACTCAAAAGAACATGGGTTTGAATCAGGCCTATATCATGGATAATGCTTTAAGTGTTTTTTTTGAACACCACACATAAAATGTGCCAACTACTTGATGGTTATTGTCCCAGAGACTTTAGCTAATCAGAAATACCAGCATCAATCAATGGACCGTTTGCATAACCAATGGAAGACTGGGAAAAGTGTTTGGCAAACCTGCTCTGAAATATTTGATTTGATTTAGCTAATGGTGCAGATATTTAACAACAAAACAAAATTTAGAAGAAAAAAAATGGCCTTACAGAAGGCAAGCTTTCAGTGTCGTCCTTCTGCTCAGTAGTTGGGGATGAATACAGATCCACTCCTCCAATAACAGAGATGGGACGTCTCTTTCTGCTCTCTGTTTGAGTGCGCACATGACCATTCTCTGGTCTGTGGCTCTCTGTGTAGCTGCCATTGCTATTGTAGTCCTTTTGGGAAGTGTAGTCCATAGTCTCGGACTCCCTGTCCTCCTCTGGGATGCAGTATTTTGAGCTGGCCAGCTGGCCATAGTCAGACACTGGCCGGGGTCTGGAGCGACCTGCCCTTTTCCTGGGCACTACAGAAGAGGAAGAGTCACTGGCAAAGGGTGGAGAGATTGGTGTTGTTGGAGTTACCAGGGGGGATTGTGAGGAACAGGTGTTTGTGACAGGTGAAGCAGCAGCAGCTGAGATCTCATCACTTTTGAGAAACGCTTTTGTGATATCTGATGAAGCCTAAAGAGTCAAAAGTCAAATGTCATCAGTTTATGCTTTAAGACCTACAACATCAAATAAATGATTTAAATATTTTTCCACAGACATCAATGCGGTCAAGACCCAATGAGTACATAATACAAAAACTATAGCAAAACCTAGAGTGATTATAGTTCATCATTAGTGATGAATAATGATGAATTAAATAAAATATGTAGTGTTGTCAAAAGATTAATTGTGATTAATCACATCCAAAGTAAAAGTATTTGTTTACATAATAAATGTACACAGTACACATACATATATTATGTATATACAAATACACACACATACAGTAATATTTGAAAATATGACATGTATATAATTTTAAACTTATATAATACTATATTATAATAAAAATAATGTCATTATAAAACATTACGTTTCTGTAATTATACATGCCGGTTGTGTAAAGATACACGTACACACACATATTATGTTAAAAAACATATTTTGGATGCAATTGATCATGATTAATTGTTTTGACAGCACTAAAAATAATGCAAATGATTAACATTTCAGATAAATATCAAAGCAAGGCTAACTTGTTCACATCAATCAGTGCCCTAACTAATAAATTAAGAACTATTAATAAGTAGTCGAAATGTACTTTCCCACAAAAATTTACTCTTCTTCAAAACTAAAACTAATACATTAATGTAGGCATACATATGGTTTAGTATTGGTTGTACATTATTTTTATGAATCAGATAAATTGATAGAGGGCTACACGAATCTGAAAACTATACTTCTATTTTTTTTTTGGTGAAGTTAAATGAGTCTTCGCAAAAAAAAAAAGGCTATTTAATTGAATGTATTCTTTTCTTAAATTTGCAATGATTGCTAAAATGTATAGAACTATAAATGAAATCATAGGCATACTTTAGTTGCAAAATTACAAATATGGTGTAAATCATTACTGATTTTTATTCTTACAATTTTGACAAATGGGGCAAGTGATAGTGGCAGAAATTCAGAAAGCCAGTTTTTAGTGATAAATAAAACTGATTTTTAAAGCAGTAATGTTTGACAAAAAAAGAAATAAGCAGATTGAACGGAGGTCTGTCTGTACAAAATGGTAATGTCAGTCTGCAATAAATCCACCATGTAAAAAATACACAAAAATAGATATCTTACCTCAAGATCATCAGTCTCCCTCTCTTCAGACCATAGACACTGAAAAGGCACACAATAAATAAGCACCATATTGAAGACGGTACACAACACATCTATGCACACAAGCAAAGACAAGCAAAACAAAGTTTGACTGGGATCGCTCTAGCTTGTCTACTTCTTTCCATTACATTCCCCTGACCTATTGGAGTCGATATGCACTTGATTTGATTACTGGACTTGGGCCTTTGGGTTGATCTTCTGGGGAGGAGACACTGTCCTTGCTGATACGTGTTAAGTCTCAGGTCTAGAAGCTGCGTTTAAGCAATCCCGCTAATCATAAACATCAGCTAATCATTAACTCTACCTGCTGTGTGCCTCACAGCTGAGCAGCCCATGTGACACTGACGCAATGTACCACTCCAGAAGAACGACTGTGAAATGAGATGTCATTCATCCAATAAAAAAAAACAGTTGTCTTGTTAGAGGGAGTGATCAACCAATCAAACCAGAGCAATGAAAAGCATTGGTTTGTCCTGATCGACTACAAAATGATTTCAGATCGAGGCTATCACCCGTGTGAGGAACATATGACACAAAGCATTAAAGTTCATGCTTCAACAACATATCTGTGTCTACTGTCTACTGTAATTTATGACTTCCTATGTTAAGGTCAAGGTCATCCAATGAACTAGATTGTTCCAGTTATTAAGTGTTTAGAATTAGATTACCATGTCCTCTTTGACTTTATGGCAATCGCTGATTTGACGTTCAATCTGACAACTGTCTTGTACTTTTTTTTAGAGATTTCACATTTGGTCTGAAAGAAAAATGCTTGTTCAGTCTTGCTGTTTATTATCAGCAAGACTCATTCAAACAACAACAACAGTTAATCAATATCGTCTCGACGAGGAAAAACAAGTTACGTAAGAAATCTTGCCAAGCAAATATAAACACAAATTGTAACATAAGCAGCACACACTACAATTTTTCAGTTTTGTGCAAGTAATGTTTGACTCTGAAACGCATTTTGGGCCGCAAACTGCATGTCTTCAAGTAATGTTCTGGATTCAACACAACACCAGCATTTATAGCATAATGTCCCACAGAAAATAACTCTCTTAGTTCCCTCAAAAATAGTAGTTACAGTATGGTAAAAATAAAGAATGAATGAATGAATGAATAAAAAGTTATTTAATTGTACTATAAAGTTGTCTAAACCATCTTTTTGTTGTGGGTCTAGCCATTCTAGAAAGATGAACTTTGAAGATCTCTATGTAAAATTAACTGGGTTTTACCATTTTACATGGTCCTGACATGAGTGAAAATAGACCATTTTACACAGAAAAGACTGGTAAATAATTTTCATGCATGCTAAACATTTTTAGCTTTTACATGCACTTTAAAAGTTTGATTCAAGTCTAAAGCAATCTTTTAACTTCCTAAAATGTCATGTAATCACTTTTGTCTGACAGATATTGTACTAGTTTGAACAAACAATTGTAGCTTGGTTTCATACAGCATGTACATACCTAGCCCTGACTACAATTACCCATAACGATTTGACACACAGTGTGTATTTAATCATTCAAATATTCTGTTGCACATTGTGTCTTCTTGGACAAAGCATGATTACGCAAAAATTAATTGTAGTTTGATTACAACTGTGAATAGGCCCTTTCGCACCGCTTTAGTTCCAGAACTAAATGTACGGTATTAAAGTACTGGGACGATTTTGCGCGAACTATTTCCCAGTACAATTTAAAGGGTTGCATTCGCACCGACAGTGTGTACTAGGAAGTGACGTAAGCCGGTCGACAGCGACGTCATTTGTGCGCGATGTTCAACAACAGAAACAAAGAACTACGTTAACAAAAGGAGGATGGAGGACGCTGTGATCGGAGCTGTGTTTTTGTTGTGTCTCGCGGGTTTCACAATAATGGACATGGAAAGTAGACGTATACGTAAAGAGATTGAAAGAACGGAAAGGAGAACTAAGAATCTCCAACAACTGGCAGTGCTACATTTGCTACAAAAGCCTGCACTTCAGCGTCCGTCCAGCTATCGCTGTTTTCCATACTTGCAAAATAAGTTGACATGCTTACAGTATGTTTACACAGAGTTTTAAATCATGGCGGGTGAGGGCGTTTCCGTACACATTTGGCCAATCAATGTCTACTTACGTCACGATTAGTACCAGTTGTGCTGGTTAGACCCTGCTCCGGAGTAGGAGACAATTGGGTTCTCGAAAAAGGCAGTCCGGCTATAAAATTGCTCCCAGTTCCGGCGGTGAGAACATGCCGAAAAGTGGGTAGTTCCACAATTAGTTCTGGTACTATGAAAAGGTTCCTGCGGTGCGAAAGGCCCTAAAGTAAATGTGCATGCTGTGCTTTTGCATAATGAGAACCATTATTTTTTCTGTGGTAATTGACATTACGCCACTGTCTGTAGATCTAAACTTGTATTGAAAATTTGACAATATGGACTCATTAGGATTGTCTTACCTCCAAGTTGACATTAACACCATTGACTGTCTGCTTTTGACTGGGGCTTGAGCACTGCTTGGGCATGTGAGAGTAGTGGTTATTTATTCCATTTTGATGGCACTCCATAGGTTCACAGTATTTTTCCAGTGGGGCTTCTGAAGGGAAATCTGTTGAGGACACAGCCACCTGAACATAGTCACTTATTAGGGCTGTTGTTTTGCTGGGAGGCTCCAGAGAGTCATCTAGAGTGGAACTAAAGACAGCGGGGCAGGAGGGTGCGGGGTGTAAAATTGGGGTGTGTTGGTGAGTGTTGGCCTGCTGGGCTTTATTGGGTATGGGTGAAGGCCTCTGCTGGCGCCCACTCATTGGTACACATGGGGTTCTGCGGGAGTAGTCATCATGTAGCTGACTGAGAGGTGACAGAGGTTTTCTGGAGACGGGGCCTGGTGTGTTTTTACGCTTGACCGACAGGTCGGTTAAACTACCGACAAGCTTTTGCAAATGTCCACGTGTCCTCATGGGGCTTTGACGTCGACCTGAACCATGTTCCTGCAAGTCAACCAATGAAGAACTGTTGGTCCTCTGAAGGAATATAGTACTGGGGCATTCCGGGTTCTGTGGCTCAGCTTTGCGTCTAAAATGACTTTTGAACACATGGAGATTATCTGCACTCTTGCTTAGTCTTTTGAGACCCTTGACATTTTCTTGAGTCTCAAGGTTCTTGCCAGGTACGACGGACTCCACAGTGCTCCTGGGGTCAGGCTCACTGTTAGACGGGCTCTCTGTCTTGACTGTGTCAAGCAATGAGATCCGTCCTGCCCCATAAGCCTTGCGGATACTCTGAGAGAAATGGGAATTCCTCTGAAACCCACTCAAATCCTCCTCACAATCATCTTCATCCAAAACTGAAGATGTCTTTCCAGTTTGAGCTGTTCCATTTGACACTTTGTCAGTTTCCTGGATTTGATTGGTCGCATCCTCTCGTTTGGTTACTAAGAAACTACCACCATCTTCAAACGTCGAGGACGGATTTCTCTCCTGACCTGCTGCCATTGCATTGCTCCGGCTCTGGATTCCTTGGAGCACAGAAGTCCGTAGTTTTTTGAAAGAACCCATGACACGGAAACTAGCCAATCCAGACCAAGCCTGTGGTGTGACAGGTGGTCCTCTGAGAGGAGCACTGTCCTCACATTTTGTCTGGGTGGAAAACAGACGTACAGCCCTGGAGGCATACAGCTTGGCCTGGCCATCAGCAATCACAGGAACAGTTTGGGCCTGAGAATTCAGTCTGTTAATCTGGTTCTCTTCATAGCAAGGCTTGGACAGGACTGGCTGCATATGGACCGTACAACCAGACCTCAGACTTGGATTCAACAGCTGCTCCTCTGTGAAAGGGTCACCCTGTGGATCATTGTTGTGAGAGGAGCCCTGTGGGTCCGATGAAGGTGCCTGCAGAACCAGATTGAAGAAAGTTTAATCTTGATGAACAAGCTGACAAATCAGCATCAAGTCTTGGAACAAAGGACACAAACCATGTGATGTGGAGTGAGACAATAAATGACCTATTTGTTTTGTCTGGGGAAGATTTTAACTTTACACTTCAATGAAACAATACAACACCAGTGTGATAAACAGAACCTTGATAAGTCACATGATGAAAGAACTTTCAACTATATCCTTATATTACCGGTTTGATTACTTGACCTATGCAATATTAAAACTCAGCACAGGTGAAGCAAATCAAAGTGTTCTTATCCACCCACAAGTGTAAATCAAGCTTCAACGTTCCACTTATGGATGAATAATGCCTTTATCTGGCAAATTGGAGGGTGTCAGTAAGTAGCATGAGAGCCTTGCTCACGAGTAGGTTGCACGAAGTGCTGTAAAATTTCCTGTAAACGATTTAAGCTATGCCTTTTTGCTAAGAAAGTGAGGCCTCTCTACACCAGGGTGTGGACATTGTTGCCTGGTGCGATGTTCGCTATGATGAAAGGCTTTTGTGAGCATGACTAAGCAATGAAAATCTCTAATCCATTGTGATTAATGCAATAAATTGCCCAAGGTTTGGAGTGAGGAGAGAGGGGTCCACTTTAGGAGGTTGAGCTGCTTTAACCCATTTTTTACCAAGTAAGAATGAACAGATGTACGATATGCTGACAATCATAAATAAGTCACATCAATTTTAATATCGATATTTGCTCATAAAAGCCCCCAAATGAAATAAATTGTGTCAATTGCTGAGATTAAATGTGATCCAGTCTTCTTACCCCACTGAGATGTTTCTCAAATCTCTTGACTTTTTCATGTTGTATCAAAGATTTGGACCTTTGACATTATATAGTTTAGAACCACTTCATTGTTCTGAGTCAACCAACTGTCAAGTAATATACAATGGCCATAAAAAATTACACTTAAGCAAAATTGTAAAAAAAGGTTAGACATTAATATAATAACAACTTAAAAATTGAACACATTATGTAATATCAAAGCAAATGTTAATGTCACAAATGAGCTACACCCTTTCTAATAAACAAAACATTAAATTAATTTTCAACCAACAAGTATTATGTTTTTAATCAGCTGGTGTTAAGGTGATTTAAGTGGATGTGTGAATTTAGTTTCCTTCAAGTTCAAAGTTCATCACATTAACTATGGAAATATTTATTGTTTAACCATCAGAATTACTTTTTAATCTTCGTTTTATCGTTGTTCTACCATTTAAAACTTTTTTTAAACATGCATTATATATTGATTGATTGTTTCTGGCATCTTTCTTTACAATAAATGCCACTTGGTTTAAGATTTTGTTATCTAATGCAAACATTCATATATTAAGTGTGATTGAGTGTTCAAACACTTCCTGGGACCACTGTATAGATATAGATTAACCACATGTACCTTTTTGACCTCTTGTCTTTCTGTGTGAGCATTGGTTGATTCTGGCTCAGTTTTCAACTCAAATGCTGATCGCTATCACATCAAGTCCTGCTACCCATAAACACTCAGCTCCATCGAGGCATGAGGAATAAGCTGCCACCTGACCTTTGTGTTTAACTAGAACTTTAAAAGAATGCAATTAACTCAACTTCCAAATCACTCCACAGTCTACTCACATGTCCAACGTCTCTGTGTTTAAAGCTGAACTTCTCTCCTACTCTTCCTCCTGTTTATCGTCACTATTGCCGAGTAAGAATTAATTAAAAGCTCAAACAACCTCTGTGCAGCTACCAGCTGGAATCAGGCTCAAACTAAACTCCTTAAACAAGTACTCAGACAAACATAAACACGAGCATGCCACTAATACACCCAAACACACCTACAACTAATATGTAGTGATGCACGCATACTAAACACTATGTCATACATGACATTCTTAAAGCCAAGCACGCCTAATTATGATGCATACAGACAGCAGTCAAAAACTACTTTACTCATTTTCCAGCTCCAATGGAGGAGTCTAAAGAATTTATTCTTCTTGAAAACCTTTCTGGTGCCAGAATTTTTTTTTTTTTTTTTTAAACTTACGTAAGTTTTTAACCGAAAGGAAGAAACTCCACAGATGCATTAAACATAGGGCCCCATGATTAATCAAAATAAAATGTTAAAAAATGATTGCGATATGGCTTAAATATGACAACAAACGAGAGGTAACCACAAAGCAGGTTTAAATGTCTGGCCTAGTTTTCCTCCTCCATACAAATGAGCAAATGAAGTTTAGACACTAAAAGACCCTTTTGTAATTTTACAGTGTAAAACATCTTTTTTTCTTAGTCTTTTTATTTTAAGTGAAACATTACAATGATAATTTCCTTATTTTGCATTAGGACTTTTATTGTATTTTTTTTGTTTATATTTTTTGTCTTTTAATAATTAATTATTTTATGAAATACAATCCCCAATGCCCAAGCAAAACACTCACATGCCCTGGAGCTTTAAAACAAGGCCGAAAAACTAGCAAATACTAATCTTATGTTAAAGAAAACTCATAGTCTAAAGGGACAGTCACTCTTCGCTTCAAAAAAAAAAAACTCTATTCAGTTTAGCACATCATGCCTGTTCCATACTCTGTATGCTTTCTTTTTTAAGGAAACAAAAAAACTTTTTCGAAAACTGTCTCAGTGTTCTATTTCGATTAATGAAGCACAAATCCCAAAAATAGCGTCCTTCTGGCTGCACAGAAAGAAAGTTGGATTGGTTTGGAACGACTGATGTTGACTAAATTTATGGCTACACACAACTCATCGTGAAACGATTATTATCGATTATGAATACTCGAACACCGGATTCTCATTATCATAGTTGGGTCGGCCAGAGTGCACGGCCACTTCAGCCGGTTGCAAAAATCGCGTCCAATTACAGCCTATTCCGCATTTTTAGTTTCGACCAATTCATCTACCATAGTGGTTGTAAACAGAAGAGAATGCTGCGGGCGAGTTCGTGATTCCAAGCTGCCCAAAACATGAAATTTCTTTATTTTAAGCTTAACAATGCATACGTAATGGCTTGCCCTCGGCTCTTTGGCATATGATGCTTGTGCGTCCCATCGCAAAACTTTCCCGTTACGGTCATATCCTTATGATAATTTGTGTCACAAATCACGCGATCATTTCATTTTGCATAAAGGCCGTCCTGACATCTTGGTTAAGGTTTAATGCTTTACTGAATGTGCTGCGCGTGTCACGAGGCGTCGACAGACCTAAAACAGCCGACACTTATAATCACGGGGGGCACAAACATTCATTGTGCTGAAATACTGTTTTTGAAAGTTAAATCGAGGGGGTGTTAAAGTCAACATGCATTGCGTGATATATTTTATAGAGTAGGAACGTAGGGTATAACATGGCGTGTAATTGTCTGAATAATCTCAGCCCTCTCATAACCGCCTATTACAGGATAATAAATGACATAAGACGTGACTGTGATGCAAAGTGAACGTTGTTCTCTTACCTCTTGTATACGTTTGTGATTTTATTCGTCTTTATCATCTTTATTATTTTCATTTTTAATGCAGAGATTTAAACTATATTAACTACATACAATGCTTAAATGTATTAAAACAATGCATGTCCATGTGCCACTGCTGCTCTCAACAACGTACGGGGATTCACCAAAATAGTGTTTTTAAGCTTTCTCTTAGGGTTAGTCCTCCAATATGTGTAAAGCGCTTTAGTAACATAGTAGGCTATTTTCTAATGCTATAATAATTATTGCTGTTATTTATGAATAAAGGCAGGCTTAAGTGTTTTTTTCCAATACCCAATTACAGGCAAAAAGTACATAACCAATGCCAGCAAAATGCAAGCTGTTAGAGGGGCATAGGAAAGGCCTTTTTATGGATAATACTTTTAGGTTTTTATTCTTATTGTGTGCCCAATAAATTACAAAACAGGGGGGGGGGGGGGGTTTAAATATGTTTTGACGATTCCTACAATGTTTTCCCTCTTTAGTATGAAGGGTCTAATAAATTGTTAGCACTGTATGTTTTCATAGCATTCAGTTGGCACGTTTGTTTGAAGGCGCTTGTGCGTCTTGTGGCACGAATGTGGAATAGTGTTTTATCAATAAAATAAAATAAATATTTTTTTTAATTATCGAATAAGTTTTTAATTGCAGCCCTAGTTGAGTGACTGCCCTTTAAAATCATGGTGGCATTGTGAAGGATGACATCGTACAGTACAACACAAATAAATACACACAAGCCCAAAATGATGCTTCCTGACTAAGGAAATTCCTAAGAATAACCAACCACACCAGTTTTCTTAATCTGCCCATCAAGACGAGCAAGTCTTGCCATGCTGTCACATCACTATGGAATGAAGTCTATGCTTGCTTTATTTAAATAGTAGTAGGAAAATTACCAGAGCCACAATTGCTACAAGCTTTTTTTCACTTTCATTTTGGGTGGCTACACCACCCTTTAGCCATCCAGACTTTCTGCTTTATTTATATCTTTGTTGATTATCTTATGTTTATATTCAATGTTTGGAGTGTGAAAAGATTTAATTTGACTCACCTGATGATGATCCTTTCACAGTGAAAATGCTTAAGGAAGCTATAGCTTTCCTCATCCCTCCGGACAAGATTGCACTCGCTCAAACCCACATGATAACGTGCAGCACCCCTCTCCCTGTCCTAATCTGATTATGAGGCTTTATCGGTCTGGACTAGCATCAATATATCTGCATACTGTCAAACACACTCACACACATAACCACGTGTAGAGAGAGATGTTCACTGAAGCAATATCCTCTTAGGTTTTGCGTATGTGATTTATTATTTTTGTTTGGTTACTGATACCACCTACTATATTACGACCCAGTTCTCTTTTTTGTCAGTGAAAAAAAAGAAGCACAGTAAGGAGGCAAACACGCCCTGCCTGCTTCAGGCATGGGAAGCGTCAAGTAATGCTACATTTGACACCCGATTCATCTCACCTGTCTCATGACCTGCATTTGTCTACTCCAAGTCCACTGGTGGAAAACATGTCAAGAAAGTGCATGTCAATACAACTGAGAAAAAAACAGTGCTGAGCTTTAAGGAAAGGTCAGAACTGTCACTATACATGTGTAACTAGAAAGGTCTTGGGTAAGTTGCATTTAAAGGAACAGTTCTACCAAAAATGAAAATTCTGTCATTAATTACTCTCTTACCCTCAAGTTGTTCCTAACTTGTATGAGTTTCTTTCTTCTGTTAAGTGCAAAAGATGATATTTTGAAGAATGTTGACGGTAGCCACTGACTTCCATAGTATGGACCAAAATACTATGGTTACTAACCCTAACCCTAATGGAAAAAAATACTATGGAAGTCAATGGCTGCCGTCAACTGTTTGGTTACGACATTCTTCAAACTATCTTCTTGTGTGTTCAGCAAAAGAAAGAAGGTTGGAACAACTTGAGGGTGAGTAAATAACAAAATTTGAATATTTAATAATTGAATATTCTGTATTATCGATTTAACTGCACCGACACTATTGGACAAGAATACATTTAAAGTGAAATGACGTGACATATGGCCAAGTATGGTGACCCATACTCGGAATTAGTGCTCTGCATTTATCCCACACACCGTGAACCCACCCCGTAGCAGTGGGCCATCCATCGTATGGCTTGCATGCGCCCGGGGAGAGTTGGGGTTCGGTGCCTTGGCTCAAGGCACCTCAGTCATGGATTGAAGGTGAAGGAGCGCTGTACATTTCACACCCCCACCATACAATCCCTAGCCGTTACGAGCTCGAACCCCCACCTTTGGGTTAGATCCGAGCCTCTAACCATTAGTCCCACACTGAATATTTACAATTCCTCTGTAGAGCTGCTTTACAGCTGAAATTTAATGTTTTAAAATTGATTATTTTACAACATTAACACTTTTTTTGGTTTATTAATGTGAGGCTGCTTTGAAACTATTTGTATTGTATAAAACGCTATATGAATAAATGCGACGTAGTAACTCTTTTCAATGCAATTATAATTAATTTAAGAGACTTAAGATTTTAAGCTTCAAAAAGGTTGCAAAAGCGTCATAAAAGTAGTTCAAATTATGCCGAGTTCACACTGCATGATTTTTCACTCGCTGACAGGTTTTGAGAAATCGCCGACAAATGCCCGAAATCATAGGCAAATCGTTGCTCGTTCACGCGAGTGACAATCCTGCAGTGTGAATATCAAAGCACGCGATCTGAGGGAAAGCGACACGTCCCTGCAAATCTTGGCTTTGCTAATATCTGTAGTGTCTGGATTCACAATCACGCTGTTGCATGTTTCTGACTAAAAACTACAATCGGCGACGTCCTACAGCCAATGAGAGACCAATATCAGGGCAAAGGGAATTTCGGGGAAGAGTTATAGACAGAATATCATATTTTAATAGATATATAACAATTATATCCATACAGAAACACGCACAAACATTTGTCTTGACCAGCCACAACATCCCATAACGTTCCTCTACTGCAAAATTATTACCTCCAAACGCTCTTTGTCAGACACGTCAATCCCTGTTCCCGTGCATCTCCCTCCTGCATAAAGCGTGTTTCTTTTTCTCCTTGTAGCTGAATCAGCTCACAACAATTTGCTTTTATATATATATATATTTTTAATAATCCCAGTCTCGCTCGAAAAAGATGCTGACCACGCGTGTTCTCCGCTTATTTTCTGTAGCCTTCTCCTCGGGTGTTTGTTTTGTTGTGAAAGGTAGTTTGCGGACCAGACAGAGATGTCTGCGATTCTTCCTGTTGTGAAGTCATGCAGTGTGAAACCCACCGTCTCCGAGCCGTTGTGCAATGTGAACACAGCAGCAACTGGATGCTACCCCAGATAGTCACGCAGTTTGAAAACAACGGCGATCCGACGAGTTTGAAAATCGTGCAGTGTGAACTCGGCATTACTTGTCCACCTTTTTACAAGTTTCTCAAGTCATAAAATAGCTTTGTGTGAGAAACAGACTTGAAGTTATTTAGTGATAATCTTCACCTTTAGTGGGCGGTGAACCATAGCGACTGGACTGTTGAATCAGTAAGCTGAACTCGAGAATGGGATCAGTCCGGTTTGTGAACGATTCATTCAGACAGGTATTGAGAATTCCATTATCTGTGATTAAAAAGATCCGACTCAAAAGAATGATTCGTTCAAAGTATCGCTAGGACAGATGTCAATCTTTTCATTTCTGTCCGTTTCTCACACAAAAGTATGATTTCAGAAAACTTGTATAGCGCAAAAGTGATATATGAACCACTTTTACGATACGTTTATGGTGGTGTTTTTTTGTCATTTTGGAGCCAGTTCTCATTCACTTTTACTGAATATTAAAAACAGCAGCCAGAATATTTCTCAAAAATGTATTGTTTTCCACAGAAGAAAGTCAGTCGGACAGATTTGAAATTAAATGACCGTGAGTAAATAATGACAGATTTTTTTGTGTGTGAACTATCCCTTTAAGCTGTATGCATGCATAGAATTCAAAGAATTGGATGTGGCATAATATGACTTACAGACATAAGCACTTTCAAACAAATGCTTTCTACTGACAAAACACCATTAAATACTTAACACATCAATGCATTTGTGAGCTATCAGGGAGTAAGATCGTTGAGAAGAAGGTGGGAAGTGAGATTTAGCCTTAATTTATGGCAGCCATAGATTAGGAGGCACCCAGTGAGGCATTAAAGTTCCTTGTGCGTGTCTTGTGATAACGCAAACACTCTCATTATGTGTGGAGGAGTGCATTCCAGTGCAATCCAGTGTTGATGTTTTAAAGCAAGGCAATTGTTTAGAGAAGCGAAAGTGCTGGGCATAGTACTTTTAACCAGCTGTTACCATGAATTACATTACTTTACTTTTCCGGCATGTTTAATTTATTTGTCATAAATTATGATGTCAACAGCAGCACATGGCTTGCATATGACAAACATGTGGCGGACTTTAGACAATATATTAAAGCATGAGAAATGAGTCACTTTACAAACCTAAATGTAATCTATTTTACAAAAATCTTGAATGCATTTACAACAGTGCTTCTCTCACAGTGGATTTCACGGACCCCCACTGTCAAATACAATGTTTGAAGGCCCCCCATGTAGGCTAAGATACTTTAATTCAGGTGCTTTGGCTGTAATGATGACAAAGCTGCTTGTTTTCAAACGATTAACATAATTAACCTTGATTAATTTTGTAATTCCTGAAGTCTCACGACTTGTATGTACTTCCCACACTTTCTGATCTATGAATTTCCATGACTTTTGAAGTTGTTAGTGATTACTGGATAAGGATTTTAATCATTAGACTAGAATTATAATTAATATCAGATATCTTAAGTTTTCATTTGATAAAATATTTGAGTTAAGTCAAGTCAAGTCGAGCTTTATTGTAATGTGTGGACATACAGAGGAATGTTAGAGATAACTAGAAAAACCATATACTCATTTTTCTAGGCCTTGAAATCACACTTACTCTGAACAAATATTAAAATAAAAGACATTATTTCAGTTTGCAAGGTAAACAAACATTTTTATACTTTGATATAAATAAATAAATAGTTCCTTTACAGCACACTTGGTGGTTTCTGCTCAAATAAATAGCCTAAGTATAAATCAACCAAAAACCAGTATGCTGGTCTATGGTCAATCTGGTTTTAAGAAGCTGCCCCATCAGCTTGGCCAGACTGTGAGACCAGCTAAACCAGTTCAGAACAGCAAACCATTGTAGCCTGGTTTAAGCTGGTTTTTTTCAGCAGGGTTGCTGGGCACCCCTAGTGGGCCTCGGCCCCCTTGTTGAGAAGCAGAGATTTATAAATCACTGAGTGAAATGTTTGTTTTTTAACATAGCTGAAAAATCCCATTTGGTTCCACCACAGAGAAAACCTTTCAAGCAGGACAGATCAAGACAAATATTTCAGAGCGAGCTGCGGGTATGAATGAAGGCGATTACGGAGTTGGGTTTTTTTCCACGGAAGAAAAAAAGCTGTAGTTTATTTGTGAGTTTAATTAACTCCGTCTCTCTATAAAGCTCTTTAAGAAGCACCTCGCGACCCCAAACAGCCAACCAACCCCCTCCTCGTCTTCTCGGATCTCCCTACAAGCTTTGCGCGCTCATACACCCCCCACATCACTATGGCAACCAGTGGGATAGTAACGCATACACACAATACCCCTCCTCCTCCTCCTCCCTGCAGCTTCTTTTGAACCCAACGGAACTGGCAAGATGATAAAGAGCTGCCAAACGTTTGAACGCACATTTTTAACTCATTTGACACATATATTATCACATTCATAATTGACAAAAATCAGTATGGCCTTTCTAAATAAATGGGACGATTATTTGTTACTTACACGCCGAATCTTACCTTTATCATACTTCTTGAGTGCTATCTTGGCCCGGTGTCACAACACTGGTGCGGCTTCGATCGACTCGTCAGCCGCGACTAGCTCCTCCGACGGTCCAATGTCCGGCGAATTACGCATATTAACTTCGCGGAAATCGTTAAACTGCCTAATGGTGAATGCGAAAGTGCACAGTGAACAGTCAGCCAATATTTCGTCCGGTGAGTGTAACCCCGTAGACACAGATCTATCGGGACGGAAAACTTTCCATGAAATGTGTGGCTCAAGCACTCCCTCAGGCGATTTAACGGCACATGACCGAAATCAACCGGACACGAGGCAGATTTGCGGGTCGGAACGGCTTCGGGTAAAAGTTTAAAGTTGGTTCTCTGCGGTGGAAATGCTCAGCCAGAGAGCCATGACTTCAGGCGTCGTCGCGACGGTTTTGGACAGCATCCGTGCACTTGTTGCGCTGATTGCTTCGGGGCGGAGAAACAAGTCGACTGTGATACGCGGGTTGTAGTCTGCCCATGGGATGCCTGCCAAAATCACAAACCCTATGACTGCTAGATAAATATGGTGATATCACAGTATTTCTGCATTTAGAAAACATTCTCCTCAAGATATGCCTTGACTATCACTAGACACGTTTCAGCCCTTAAAACCACTATATTATGCTTTTCTGTTCTGCCCAATAAATATGAATAAATACTAAAGAAAATGTTAGTGCTACTTGTCTGTGCAGAACTCGCAAGGGTGGATGCCAGAGGGTTGCTTTGCGGTTGCTAAAATGTGCCGAGTGTTTTTAGCTCAGTGCTAGGTGTTGGCTAGTTCTTGCTTGGCCCCATTAATTTGTGGCCTCCATTGTACATCCAAGATTATTTTAGGCATGCTTAATTTCTTTAACACAGTGTGGGATGAGAACAAATATGTTTTCCCCCAAAGGGTGTATTCAAATTCTCCATGTAGCCTATGAGCCTGTAAATTATATTTAAACATTTGGCAGATGCTTATCCAAATTTATCCCCAGGATATAAAACCCATGACTTTAAGGTAATATTTGTGTTGCTACCAGGTAAATTCTCCATGAAATCAAAATGGACAATTCTTCTTTTTTTAACGGAATGTTGCAATGTTTATTAGGCTATAAATGCCCCCCAGCTAAAACCAGCCTAAAATCCTAAAACCAGCAGGCTTGTTTTAGAGGTGTTTTGGCCACTTCCTTAGTTGGCCAGGCTGGGAGACCAGCTAAAACCAGCTACTTCCATCTTAACAAGTCCAGCCAACCAGTTTAGGCTAGTTTTAGCTGTTTTTTTTCATGATAATTGTTTTTTAATCCATGTACCCTCTTTAATCCAAAAATCTTAAATTCAAAACATTAACGTCATCTCCTCCTCGCAACATCTCTCTCTCTCTCTCTCTCTCTCTCTCTCTCTCTTTTCTTTTGTTGGCCAACTGGAAGTTAGCATCACTCTGGTTCCCTCAACAAAAACCCAATAGGATTTTTTCCATTGCCTTTTGGATTATTGCAGTACCAGAATTCCAAATAACTTCGACATTCACTGTGTCCAACAAAGGTTTATGAAATTATGATTCTTGCATGTAATGTTCATCATGATACTTTTCACAAAAGAACACAATTCTTTAAGTCTAAATACCATCACCAGAAGTAAAAAGCTAAACATAGGCTATAAATGAATAGCACCTGACAATCACATGACTTTAATGTCACCATCATTAAGCTTCTGACAACTCATCAGTTTTTAATAATTTTCCCTGAAAGTTTGAACAGCATGATTATAAACAATGAAGCTGTGAAAGCAAGGAAATAAGTAAATTAATTTACCTGTTGAGGACATTTAATATTTCTGTAGTCACATTTAGCCACTTGTTAGCAACCGCCTTTTTCAAGACAAGGAAAAGCTTTATAAAAAATCACAAAGGGTATTACATCATTTTATGTTGTAGAATAAAATGGGACAATATCTTGAGCTTGTGTTAATCATGCACAGACCTTATTTTAGGCATTTAACCTAAAGCCCACCATTGACTTCAGGATGATTGAACCATAAGTGCTAAAATACTAACTTGTTTTTGTGTTTTTGCTTACAAAAAAGGCATTATCCCTGCAGCACTCTATATGGGAGGAAAACAATCTCAGCTTCTTTTTCAGGCCGACTTTAAGCTACAGGAATGTTATGATATTTGCTTTAGCAAAAATACAGAGACACATCTTATTTGTCACAAATGAATATAAGAAACATAATAATTTACATTTTTACAGAATATTATGATGACACCATTTAGTGAATTTAAAATATCTTATTTCAAAGCATGGTTTTGTACCACTAAATTCCCATTCGTAGCAGTGTCTTTAGGTTGCAAAGAGGAGAAAGCCAGAAAAAACAGTGTCGTCATCTTCATCTGCATATAACCCATTAAATAGCAGTTTATCAGCCACTTGCAACCACACTTTATCTCCGGCTTCCAGTTCTATGACTGCTCCTCCAGAAGCTTGGTCCTCACCACCTTGATAGCTGTCCATAGTGTAGATCACTCGCTGACTATTCTTCATCAGGACCACTTTTACATTGCGAGAGAACACAGTGATATGGTAGGTAAAATAATACACTCCTCTGATGGCACAAGTAAAGCGGCCGGTCTGAGGATCATAGTGTCCCTGACGGTTATAGATGATTTTATCAAAGAGAACTGGAGCGTTAGCAGCAGGTAATTTGGAGCTTTCGCTCAGTCTGGCTGAGAAGGCGCTTTTTGGTATCTCAGGCATGTCCCCCTTTGGGCCTTGCTCCCCAATGTCCCCTTTTGACCCTTTCTCACCACGAACACCAATGCTGCCTTTGATACCTGGATGGCCGATTTCACCTTTTGGGCCTGATCGCCCTGGGGGCCCCAAAGGACCCTGTATGCCCTTGTCTCCCTTATAGCCAATGTCTCCTTGTGGTCCCACAGGGCCTATAGGACCCACGTCCCCTTTGATGCCCTGTGGTCCAGGCAAACCAAGTTCTCCCTTCTGACCTTTTAAACCCAGTGGCCCTGGGAAGCCTTGGGGCCCCATTTTGCCAGGTGGACCCCTTTCTCCATTGTCTCCACGCTTCCCCTTTGCACCAGCTATGCTAGGAACACCTAAAAAAGAACCAACCTGATGATAGGCAAATGAAATGCAAATATTCACTATAGCATCCATATATATATATAAGGGCAGGCAAGAAAGTAGATTTCTAATCTTAAAATAGTCTACATGAGGTTAATACCAAATTGTATTTTTAAAATATATTTTGTAAATACAAATATACACTGAAAATATGTAACCTCTTGAGACCCTGCAAAACATTTTAGGAAAAAAAGTGTATTTTTTCATGCCATTACATTGTTTAGAGCATTAAAAAATGTAAAAATAAAAATGTTATTTCATTCATAAGTTATACTACGTCCTTGGTAGAGGTAGAGGCATAAACAATACATTTTTTTTAAATCACCAATACATTTTTAGTTTTCAGGATTTTTTTTTTTTACCAAACGTTGTATAAAGATGATTCTCAACTATGCTATAACAGAATGATTTGATATACCATTTTCTTCATGCAAAATGTGTGTAAAATATCCATATACAACAGGTTTCTCATTATTATCTAATGCACACTAATTTCTTTTTTAGGGCGCGCGCGCGTTACAACTGAAAAGAAGTGTAATTCACTAAAATATAATGTCCTCATATGAGGATGCAGGGACTCAGGAGGTTAATAAATGGTAAGTAAATATATGAGGAAATATAAGTAACTAAAACTAATCAAAATATATATGAATGTAAATATTTTTACATTTTTAAAAATATGTTTTGGCCATTTTTGGTATATTTTTTTATTTAAATAAATAAATAAATACAAAATTCTCTTCTTCCTATTATGGGAAGATTTAGAAAAAGACACAAAGACATTATTAATATTTACCAGGTTCTCCTTTATCTCCTTTTGGTCCATCTTTACCAGCTGTGCCGCATGTTCCTATATCACCTTTAGATCACAGAAACAGTTGTATTTTTGTATGTATCGTATGAAACACTTCTATTGCATGCAAGGAGGTCAAAATCCTAACCAAGCTTGAACTTTAACATCTAAATGTCAAATATTTCTGCAAACATCTTTCCAAATAATTTTTTTTTACAACATTGTTTAATTTGTGTACTTATCTGACCTCATAACTTAGCTCAAAGGTGACTGATTAACTGGAGTCAGACATTTTACTTTCATTCTTACCTCTATCTCCTTTATCACCTTTGGCCCCATCTCTGCCATCACGTCCTGGCATTCCATTGTGTCCCGGGTCTCCAGGGATCCCGGGGTGACCGTACACACAGCCAGTGTTTTTGTCAGAAACGCTCTGCTCTGCAGCATTGACCAATACAACTAGAAAAAGCATACAAATCTGTGTGGGAAAGAGCATGGTCCTCTCAAGCACTTCAGCAGCTGGAGTCCAAGAACAGTCTGTGTTTGAGGACACAGACATTTGAAGAGCTTTTCAGACTTGCCATATTGCAAACCTGCTGTTTCATTGGTCAGAAAGTCATTGTTTAGATTACTTATTTTACCCAAATACGTGACACATCACCTGTGTCCTCTATTGAAATTCCATTTTGTATTTTAGCTTAGGTAATAATTAACCTGAAACATGCTATTGCCCAATCCATATTAGCATAGAGTTTTGCTAACAAAACCCATTTATATTCATTACATTGTGGAGTAAAGCTAATATTAAACTGACCAAACCCTCATGAAAGATCAGCCCATCACTTCCTTGAAGGCTTTGGGATGTTATGTGACCAGAGCATCTTGTGCTTTAATTTGCCGTTATTGATTTGGTTGCTTTAGAAATGTTACTGAACAGTCATAAAGTCAGTCTAAAGAGCATCATGCAATTCAGTGCTCAATGCATATTGTCCTATGTAGCTCTTTATGGGTGTTACTCTATCTTGATTAAATTTCCACTTCAGTGACACTGCAAATGCAATCCAACGCATCCCAAAGCTTGACCTTATGAATCCATTTGGCCTTAAGCTTTTGAAATATGTCATGCCTGCCTTCCTCCCCCCTTAAACATAAAGGTTTCAATTAGAGCTAAAAGGTTTCTATGGCCATTTAGGAGAAACTATAACAGAGCTTCAATGTGCCACACTAAGAGAAACGCCTTTGGAATATAGACATATGAAATTGTAAATTAAAATATTATTTTACATATTGCTAAATTAAATATATAAAAATAATTTAAGGCCATTTTAAACATATAGGTTATTATATGTAGACTTGATTCCATGTCTTGCTCAGACTCATCGTTTCGACTCACAAGACTTAAATATTTTGTCAGGAGCAATATATTGTCATTTTGTGTTTTTGTATTTGATGAGGCACGGTTACGTTTACTGTCACTTGGCGAAATTTCATTTCACAATCCAGTCATTTCAAAATGATTTCATGTGATAAAGTTCCCATGCAAATTTTGCTCGTATTCAAGTTGGTCAATCAAATTCTCCACCTTGACCATCAGAAAGCTGTCTGGTTTGAAAGAGACTTCTGTGTGAGCGGTGCTTCATTAATCATTACACTATTTTTCCGCTAATGTGATCTCACCTTAACCAAGTTCCAATGCTTTAGCAACTAGATCAATATCCTGATACCCCATAATGTAACAACAAGAACTTTTTTAAAATTGTAAAGGACTATATTAGCAATTCAAGAACCTCAAGTATACTTAAAGGGGTCATATGATGCGATTTCAAGTTTTCCTTTCTCTTTGAAATGGGACAAGCTGTTCGTGAATAGATAAGATCCCTAAAGTTGCAAAGACTAAAGTCTCAAACCCAAAGAGATATTTCTTTATAAAGTTTAAGACTGATCCACCATTCCTACCTCGCTAAACTCCTTCGTTTGAATCCCAGATCCCCACATGTCAAACGTACATCATGTGGAAAGATTGTGCATGAACTACAAGCCCAAATGTCTTCCTCGCGCAAAGAAAGGAGGAGTAACTTTATTGTTGGTGCCACCGCCATGTTATGAGACGCCATGAGTGTAATTCTTAGCGACAAGTAAACTACTCATTTGTTTGGCCTTCCAAAAGATGACCTCTGACTCATACAAATCGTTGGTGTAAGGTTAGTATTACACACGTTCCAGAACAGTTCAACCCAATATACAGATGTGTGTCAGCTCAGTTTGAATGGAGGATGTGTTCTCTTGATTCCCGGTATAGCCTACAATGTCGGACTGTTATGCTGACTCGCAGCTTGTAAGTACGTTTTCATATTTAAAGTCAATTTGCCCACTGATAGGAGTCGAACGTGAGTATTATGAGCAAGTGCGGAGTGTAATGCGTTTGTGTCTTGTCATTTCTCCGAATCACAACATGCAGACACTGGTTTTTATGTTTACGCGCTCGATGCACGCCAATGCGTCAAAAGACAGTATAATCCTTAATTTTGTCCCCACTGGATGCAACAAATGCCTCGTTTATAATAGGTTTTATTCCCGTGGCGGTCACACAGTTATGGTGTGAGAGGGCGTAAACATTTACCGATCACACGCGTTTCCGGTATTCGGCCATCATAACACAAGCATTGCGGATAGCTGGCCAATCACAGCACACCTTGCTTTTCAGACCGATGAGCTTTGTAATGACGCGTTTCAGAAAGGCGGGGCATAGAGGAGAAACAATTATGTATATTATGTGGAAAATAATGCGTTTTTTGAACCTTAAACCGCATAAACACATTTCATTACACCAAATACACAAATTAATGTTCTTTTTAGCAACATCATATGATCCCTTTAAGAAACTCAAGTATACTTAACATTGTACAATATTCTTTAGGCTTAACTTCATGCCATGTTACATTTTATTTTCATAGAAACAAAAACACATTAACCAATCATGTTAAGGTACCAATTTATTAAACATTTACATCAAACATGGTCACCAAAACCAAGCTTATGAAACTGACATGGAATGTTCACACACAACAACGATGGACAACACAAATTAATATATTTCTACATTTATGACTCTCATTAATCTGCATACAGTACTTCTGGTTAGTATGTGCATTGACTTTTTACTTTTTTAACTTTTGCTATTAAAACAGCAAAAGAACTGATCACAATAACCCAGCAATAACAACAGGTGTAATACAGTATTTGCAAGGGCAAACGTTTGTCCTTTAATGTACATTGTGTAAACAAGTATACTGTTGCTGTCAGTTATTTGGTATATCAACACTGTTTGCTCATTGAGAATAAGGCAGTTGTTTTGACTTGCTTAGATAAAATGATCACTTTGCATACATTTAAAAATAAATAAATATATTTTTATCACAAGCTGAGCAAATGAAAATTAAAATAGATATGCCTAGCATGCTCTAATATCTTAAAACCTCTATGCTTCAGTTTCGCACACTACTAATACTGCTCCTCTTCATCAAATAGATGCACCATCAAGGAACACTGCTTGGTGAGGGCTGGGGTGAGAGGGTTTAAGGTCTTCTGGGTGTTGCTGGGCACTAGTATAGTTTTACATAATCTGCCGATGCATGCCGTAACCAGTCATGCCAGCCTGAGATGCCCCACGGTTACTGCCCATCTGTAAGCCAATCAGATTCTGACCCTGCCGCAACTGCTCCTCAGAAAACTCTCGCCGGTTGCCTTGAGATTTCCTGTCACACAAGATCAAAAAGAGTTCACATGGCACTGAGACACAACAAAGTCTATTCACAAGTCCAACTAGACAGGACTTAACGCCCCACTATGAATTAGTCTGGCGGTAATCTTCACAGGAATTGTCTTGCTCACCTGTGAAACCAGTCCCGGTTACCTCGGTAAAGTCCATCGTCTTTTGTGAGAGCAACGCTACCCAGGGCCATTAGTGTTCTCTGGACGGCTGCCAAGTCTTTTCCTTTAACCAAGGGAACCAACAAGCACTGAAGTGACTTTGGCTACACACCAAGAATGCAACTTGCAATGCTTTCTGTAGTATGCAAGGCCTGGCTGATTAAAAGCAATCTTTCAGAGCAATTCAAACTCCTATATATTAATTTTCTACAGCGGTTTGTTTTTACAAGCACCATGCTAATTCCGAAGTCCATGAAGTGCTGTTCCAGAACTTATAAAAGCAAATTTTACTGTACCTTCCCACAAGTCCACTGTCTGAAAAATGTCTGTGGTTATCACTCCGTAAGCTTCAGCTGCCTGCAGGAACTGGGAGATCTTTTCCATCTGCTTAAAGGCCATCTGAGTCTCTGGGATCTTTTTAATAGGCTCCTTACCACGCGGATACAAACTGTTAATGAGTCCACACAGGATCTGCAGACGTGGACGAATGGGGGAGATAATGATAAATAAAAGATGAATGGAATCATGTTGGTGTGGAATTGTCAAACTGGTATTTACTCACAGTGCCATCCATTAGCCAGATCTGAAAGTTTTGCTTCCCCGGCTGTGGTTTCTCTATATTTCCTCCACACTGAGCGACAATCCAGTCCACCAGTCGAGACTCCAGCTCTGGGTCATACTTCTGCTCGATCTTCTCCTGCACCTCACGGCTCAGTCCATAACTGGGTCCTCGGTTTGCCATGGTCAAGTTTAATAAGTCTAGGTCTTTACCCAGTATATCTAAAAACAACAACCAACAACAACAACAACAAATTTACCCACTAGCTCAATCTGTACTACAAAGGGAAGAAAATATAAGGCTTTATAATTTTACCTTTAGCTATTGTTCTTTTTTTGGGTTACAGTAGGCTAATTGTGTATAACATATTGTGAATATTAATTCAAACAATAATTAACGTATTGTAAATATGATTTTAATATTCCTGTATTATGATACAGACTAGCTACTGTATCATATATACATTTGTATATATGAACGCATGGACTGACAAGGGGTAATATTGACCGGGGTGTGGTCCATGCTTCTGTTCCCATGCGTGACTTTAAAGAAAAAATACATTTCTAAAAATCTAAAGCTATTTCGAACATATAATAATAATAATCCATTGCAATCATTCAACGATTCTTTATAATCAAGTAGAGCGTGCACACGCAAAAAGAAACTGCATGTGCATATTTAACCCAAATTAGTTTTAAACTACTGCATTCAAACAGTTACTGATAATTAATTAATTCTACTTGCGTTATCATTATACAAATAATTTTTGTCAAGAATAAAGATTTACATACTGTAAGCAGATGCGCGTGTCGTCCTCCTGTGCAGCGAGGTCAAATCCTTCCTGTGGTCAGTGCTCAAAGATGCTGGACTGAAACATCCATGCTGCGGGGGACGGGGCGTGGCTCCAGCGCACTGTCCGGTGCGCGGAATCACCCTATGGTGAGGCTTGGCTTATGAATATTAATTAGCTTACGTCGGTGGACGCTGGTGGAAAGTTACCAAGTAGCATCGCATCTGCGTGACTTAATTAACATTCATGAGCTGAGAATTTTCGTCGAGAATATCAAGAATGACACAAAATGGGCACTATGGTACAGAATCAGACTGCATTGCAATAAATATATATTATAACAAAATCTTAGTTTTAAAACAACGAGTTGTACCCAATAAAAGTATATATTTACACCTCCCTATAACGTTAAATCCGTTTTCGTAATGCCAGATTTAAGAAGTAAAATGTAAAACGGTTTAAAAACGGACAGAAAAAAACCCCAGGTCCTTTTGCTCTTGTCCTCTCAGTAATAAATAACCAAGCCCATTTCCAATTAGATTAAGATGCATTACTAATGCATGCAAATTCTGCAGAGAAAAAAAAGGTGAGTAGCACGTGATAAACATGAAAACCAAATCATCTATTGCTAAAATAATTACTGAATTCTTTAAGCATGGCTTGAAGCTACTTTAACTACTACTAAATACACGTTTTTTCTTAAGTAGACCTAAGCGAGTAAACTGAGGAATTTAAATCTTTAATTACATAATACGTAATAAACGACAAGGCTCTATTAAATTACATAATGTTTTATAATAGTTTAATAGTGGCTAAACAACATTAAAATATAAGGCAGCTTATATAATACTAGCAAGCTCTTCTATTGACCAATTACTGTGGTTTAAATGACACCTAAATGATGTATTCACGTCTAGTAATGCTTTATTTTGTGTAAACTGCTTGGTGCCATTTCAACAGTGTTGGGAAGGTTACTTTGGAAATGTAAAAGGTGACAGAATACTAAAATGTAATAAGGTTTGTACCTTTTTCAGTACTTTATTAAAGAATGCCCTGAAATACATTTGATTACTTTTCTAAATTTCTAATGTTTTCAACTGTTTATTATTTTCAAACATGTAAACCAGGCAGGGCAAACCTTACAGTAGTACTCAACACTGATTACTGTCACACTTTTGAAATCCTTCACTTGAATTAAGATTCATTACCTTTTAAATCACATTGGATGCAAAATTCACTTTTACATGGTGGTTTCATAGTAAATGTAGCCGTCAGCATATGGGACGACCACCACCCTACAATGATACAAATCCAATCACTCCTTTTTGTTTTTAATCCCCCCCAAAATAAACTGTCAATTATCAAGCCGTTTTGATTTTTATGAGCAGTATGATGTCATATTGTTCAGGCCCCGCCCTCAGCCAGTTGAAGTACATAATTTTCTCCACGGACCAGCTGCTGGAGCGACAATGGGCCTCATTCATGAAACACGAGCAGAACGAATTTTTGTGTAAATCGTTCGTAAAGCCGTTCTGACGTAAACTTTCGAATTCATGAAAATGTTTGTATTTTCAAAATGTTAGTTGGTAGGAAAGAAATGTACACCTTCTCCCTACCATGTGTTAAATGGTGCGTAAAACGTTCTTCTGAGTGCATTTTGGCAAACTGATGACACTGAATTTGATGCATTGCCGTAATAATATCTTACAAGTTTTCGTCTGGCTCCCGTGTTGTTTTTTTTTTTTTTTTTTTTTTTGCTGAGAGTTGATAACCTGTTTAGCTTTGGGTAAAACGCAGCTCTTGTCACTGTCACTTTTTACTCAGCCGCCCAATCAATGGAGGAGGGGCGGGACAAATACTACACCGACCAATCATCCTACTTGTACAACAACTGAACAACAATAGAGAAGTTTATATTGCTGGTTACTGCATTTTTATATTCAGTAATATTCTTCAAAATGAGATCCCAGTAATACGTTACTGCAGTGGATATTCCTAATCATAGCAACCAAAGAGTCTTAGCTGGAAAAATGCTTCACCAATGCTTTCTCCAGCACCCACCAGCTGCCCGTTTAAGAAAGCGCCTGACAGTTTATCATCTGGCTAAAAACTTTGGTGACACACGTTATGAATATTTATTGTGTAGGCAAGGGACTATTAAGGGTTTGTTTGCAGTAATGCAAGTACGGGAGCCAACCTTAGAAAGTAGACCAGAATATCACCACTGCGGTCCTGGACACGCATTTGTTATCTGCCAATGCATAGTCTGGTATTATGCTAATTGGTGAATTAGCGGTGCTCGAGCGCCCTATTTACAAGATTGGATCATGACACACATGGGTACCTATCACATCTGTTGTACAAGTGTTTGTGAATTCGGAGCATGAGTTGTCTGACTTCCTTTTTAAACGCGCAATGACTCTCCGAATTTACCTTCCTTTATTTACGAATGTTGTCTGAATTAACCATTGTCTTTTAAGCAATGCAGGGTGTTTTGTATGTTGTGATTTAGAAAACATACAGATCCAGTTTTTTTCCCTCCACCATCAGAGCCACTGGAGACCAGTGCATTAGTTTTGTTTTGTTTGGTAATGCGGCACTGAATACACCTACATTTGTTTATGTCTGATCAAATCATTTAAATCCAGACTCCTTTCTGAACAAGGGCCAATTCAAGGCATGTTTTGCTAAAAAAGTTAAAACTCAAGGATGGATCAGTACCCACTGTTTGTGATCCAGCTGCATCTCCAGAAGAAGAAAGTCTCATACTTTATATTTTTTATGATTATTTGCAAATTGCCTTTGCTCTTCCACAGAAGAAAGGATGGTCCTCCTCACTGCAGAACACAAGATCCAGAGCGCGTGGTTGGATCCAGATCCAACTCCTCCCCTTACATATACCTAAACCTACCCGTATCCACCCCCTGATCCCTAAACCCACCATCTCCACCCCCGAGATTGTATCCCCAACCCAGCTTCCCTGGATCTTGTTCACAGTGAGGGGCTACTGGTCTGTGAGCATAGCTCATTAGCATTTAAAGGGACATGCCCCAAAATGAGTCGCTGTGAACAGAGCAAGGTAAAAAGGGTGTTGTTTTACACGACCACTGAGGAATTTTAACCAAAGTATGTTGCAGACCGTTCATGAAGGCCCTAAAGAATCATATCAACTTGTGGAAGATCAATGTCCCCTTTGAAGCACAGCCACCACAAAATCAGACTTACTTTGAGATCATTCTGAGGTTAAATACATATTTAAAATCATAAGAAATATTTTATCAGCTATGATACTGTTTTTGGAATCAAATCTTTACATAGCTATGACAGTAAACACTGGAATCTAACAATGCCTTGGGGAAAAAAAACAGTTAATCTTTAAAAAATTAAGCATAGCTATACATAAACCCATATAGGAAATAAGAGTTATTGAATAAGCTTGTTCTAAACTCCTGAAACATTGGTGTTTCATATTTTAGAGCAGTCACTGCAATTTATGAAAGAAATTAATTAAATCTGTATGTGGGAGAAAAAATTCAGATGTAATCCCCTTTGTAATCCTTAACATTTTCATAAGTAACTGTAATTTAATTACACATTTTTTCTCAGTAACTGTAACTGATTACAATTACTTTTATTTTGTAATTAAAGTACATAATTCCGTTACATGTAACTAGTTACTCCCCAACACTGCATTTCAATTTAGAGGCCTCTGATAACCAACTGATATAGAAAGGTCAGTTTGGTTGTTAAAGCTCATTGGATTGGGATGGGGTAAAAAAAAATAAAAAATAAGCCCCCGGCCCATTGAATCCAGTCCAATGCTAATCATGCACATTAATAAACAACCAAGCTGTTTCTGGAGCAGTGGCCCAAAACGTCCTCCAAACAAACAGAGAATGCAAAGGGCAGGAGAGAACCGAAAGGTCAGCTTTAATATAACATGCTTATTGCTTAGTGGGATGTTCAGGTGGGCTAAAGCAGCAGCAGTAGTACACACACACACCACTAATTCCTTACAAGATACTGGCCTAAAAGGAACCTTCAGAGTTCAGCAAAATCTCAGTCTCAGCATTTTTTACCTAATGTTAATGGCAACAAAAGTGCATAACCACTTGTTGCACATACTATTTTCTTGAACAAAAAAAAAAAAAAAAAAAGTAAATAAATAAAAGTACGGTGTACTATAGTAAGGTTACAGTGAGGTACAATGGAAATGAATGAGGTCAGGCGTGTACAGTATGTATATTAATGATGGATTAAAATTTATAAAATGACGATAATATAAATTGATGGATAAATTAAAATGATCAATACTGAACCTGGACTATTGCTTTAAGGAGTTTAAGAAACCGTGTTAAATTCAATGTCCAAAACACTGCGTATTGGTATACAGAGGCTTTATTTCCATAAAACGGTGTGAAATATGGTAAAAAAAAGTCACAGAAGATCTAGACAAACCTTATGCTAGACAAACAGCAGCTTTACCTATAAGGTTTAATGGCACAGTATTGCGGTAAACATGTAAAAGACATGAAAAAGAAACCATTTTGTCCTCCCACAGTTTGCCTTTTCCAACATTATTGTCTTGCACAACAAAACAGGAAGCGGGTGTTTGGCAAAGAAAGTGGGAGAGGGTCTTAAGGCAGGTTGATCGGTAACCCCGTCCCAAACGGTGTTTCACACCATGGTGGTAAGCTTGTCTATGAGGTCATCGATGGTGTAGACAATAAGCTTGATGTCATCTTTTTCAGCCATGCGGTGCTGGCCGTGGCGCCGCAGAATGATGTCCACGTCGGGGCTCAGCACACGCTCGGCCACTTGCATGGAGATGTGCCAAGGCACGTCCTCGTCTTTCAGGCCGTGAATGAGACGTACGGGGCAGGTAACAGGGATGGGGCTCTGTAGGATGCAGTGGTTCTCCGCCTCACGCAGGAAGTCCATACTCACAGTGTACATGCCCTCCTCGTTACTTTTTGTGGGGATTGTCCATACACCCTTGTCCTCACACTCTTTTCTCACCTGAATAACAAATGTGAACTCTGACTGATGTTTGAGATGCATTAATCAGCAAGATGTGCATAAAACTAAAATGTAAGAGTACTTCAGTTGCATCTCACCTCTATAGGAAGTGTCTTGAATGCTGTAACGAAATGATCTGCTGCTGTGGAAATGCCCACCAAGGATTTTGTCTTCTCTGGGCGAGCGATAGCAGCTAAAAGCATCAGCCAGCCGCCCATACTTGAGCCAACGAGAATCTATGAGACAACGTACTTCCAGTCAAAGCCAGTGTTCCATGCTATATCTAAAAGTATTAGTGACCTCTAGTGGTCACTCTTTAAAATGAATTAAGAATCAAAAGTAGCTCACCCAGAAATGAAAATTCATGAATTTACTCAGGTTGTTGCAAACCTGAATATCTTTTATTTGCCGAACGTAAAAGAAGATCTTCTGAAGAATGTGGATAACCAAACAGTTTCTGGTCCCCATTGACATCCCCAATAGTATTTTCCATAATATGGGACCAGCCTACTGTTTTGTTACCCACATTTTTCAAAATATATTTTATGTTCAGCAGAAAAAAAGTAACTCACAGAGGTTTGGACTGACATAAGGGTGATTAAATAATGAAATAAATGACATTTTTGGGTGAACTATCCCTTTAAGGGAAAACACTGAACGTGATTATTAAAAAATGAGAAAAGTATTTCAGTTTATAGAAGTCCTTTTTATTTAAAAGAAAAAGTCTTCTAAAAAAACAAATGTTTACATTTCAGCAGCTGGTCCTAATTATTGACTCAGGTCTATCAGTGTCTGTGCTGTCTAGATGTAACCGTGAAAGCATTGTAAAGTCTCTCTAGCCTTACCTGGGGACCTTCAGCGAGTTCATCTAACATGAACAGGACGTCTTTTTTCCATGTTCCAATGGTGCCTTCTGAAAAAACACCCTCAGAAGCTCCATGACCAGAGTAATCAAACCTGTAAATCCACATAAAATGACCTGAGTTTTGTGTGAACTTTCACCTAGAGGATTTCAACACACACTGGTGGGACATTATTTGAAGAAAACAAAAAAAACAACTGGACTAAGCAGTTTAAGCTCTTAAATTATTATATACATATGTATAAAGATTAAACTACGAATAATTCAAATTATTGTCGCAGCATAAAAAGTGATTCCAAAAATCTGAACAAGGAAAATGCTTCCAATTAGCTTTTTTTCCAGTTCAACTCAACAAACTTATGTAAAACCTGATGATCATGTTCATGACCCAAGGAGACTATTGAGCTTCAAAGAAAGAGAATCTGTAGGAAAGGTCACATGATCAGTGTCCCAAATTTGCATAATTGACTAGTGGCTTACAAATAATACAGAATCTTCAATCATTTTGACATAACATTTTTTTTTAATTCCAGTTACTTTGTACATTATTTACACTGAGTCTCAGATATGTGGATCCCACTGCATGTATTTGTGAATGAATAACAGACACAAACCTCAGGTAGGCATGACCTAATGACCTGCAGAAGTCCTCCAGGGCCTCTGCCTTCTGTCCGCTCATGTTAGATCCATATCCAGGCAGGAACACGACACCAGGACTCTTTCCCTTCACTCTCCGATAGGCCAGCTTTGGATGATCTGGCCGTGATATGTACTGTATTGTAGATTTCTGTCGAACTCCTGCAAATAAACACAACAGTATGTCAACAGGGCTTTAGAGTTTATTGTTCTGCATTTCTTACCCTAGTATTCAAAAGACTTTGATATGATTTTTTAAAACTTATTTTATTAAAAAATTACCAGTAACAACAGATTATCATCATTTTAAAATAAAAGTTTTCTACTTCAATATATATTAAAGTGTAATTTATTCCTGTTATGGCAAAAAGCTGAATTTTCAGCAGCTTTCAGTGTCACATGATCCTCCAGAAATCATTCTAATACACTGATTTTCTGCCCTCTCTTGGTGATTTTAATGCGTATGATTAAAAGGTGGTCTTCGAAAAATGACTCTAAAGTTCTTAACATGTGTCAACTCGTTTCCTAACAAACATGAGATGAATGACATAAGCATGACTTGAAGGAGCATACTTTTACTGTTTTAAAGGTTTAAAAAAAGAGCAACTTCTATTACTCTTTCCAGTTTTTAGAGATAATGTGTAGTGAATCCCACTCGCCTAAGGCGCCTTCATGCCACACCCCCTTCATTTGCCTAGCTTTTAACAAGCGGAGCTTCCTTGTTTGTCATCTAAATGCAGCTTATTATATAAGTATACTTGTACTGACCCTCGAGGATCTTCGACCTGACAGTGCTGACAGCGCCATTGCCTGAGCTCTGCGAAAGTCCTCTCCAACAATGTCTCAACACCGCCGCTGCCGCCATGCTGTCTCACCACCCACCGCTGAAATAACGCGAGAGTACACGGGTTGCCATGTTTAAAATCGCATTGAAAGCCCCCATCGCGCGGCTCTGCCGTGTTGCCAAATTCACTGCAAATTACCAATTCAAAAAAATCCCCCTTCACTGTTTTTTTTTTTTTTGCATCAACGTTGCATAACCCTGAGCTCTACTACTATGCTTTTAAAGATTATGATAGTTTGAGCAACTACAAAATCTGTTAGATCAGAATTGCCTCTCGGACTGAAAGAATAATAAGGTCAGTGCATCTCGATCTGATTTCTGACCAAATTTATTGTACAACTACAATATTATGAGCAGATGGAAAAAGCAAAAAATGTCATAGCCACAGAATTGTGTGAATGGTTGTTTTAGTGTCACACATTGTAGTCACAGTGTTTTCCACATTTATATCTCACATTTTAAACATGTCATAGAAAGTGCTTCAGAAAATGTATAAACGTATCAATTAAATTACTGATTACTAAATGTATCAAATGCATGCATGTGACAGCTGTAGAGTAGACATTTTGAAAATCAAACCAGAAATCACATATAAACACTCATGTAATTGTAGTGATGGATGTCGGTGAGGCTTTATCAGGTAAACAGTATTTCATCCTATCAGGACATCCTAGAATGCTCAACAGTGGTTCCTCATTGTCCCATCAAAGTGCCTCTTTCCATCCAGGTACAGCATAGACTCTGAAGATGATGAAATTATTTGAGTTACAAATAATATTTTAAATAGAAAAAATATATATGTGTACGTATTCTGCTTAAAATATATTTTACTGTATTACATAAAAACATAATTACAAATAATTATGAACATTAACTTATTTATAATAATATATGCATTTATAAAAATAAAATATTTTTAACCTCCATAGCTCTGTGGGACAACAGCTGGGACATCCTTTTCAAGATGGAAAGTGAAGTGAAACACATTGGTGGTGTTGTGCTGCCGGGTCAAAGGATCAAGCACTTCTGAATGAACCCTGACCTGGACGTACATTCCCTCTGTGTAACAAACCTGATTAAGATAATCACAGTTTTGTTAGTGTGAATAATATTCAAATAAGCTGAAACAGCAAAAGTTACTAACCTGAGAAGACAGCAGGAGCAAAGAACCAATTTCTACTGGCTTACGAAATAAGATATCATCCACAGCCACCACAGTTGGTCTGCAGCCACTGAAAGATACAACCATGTTAACAATGAACAACATTTTCACACAAAATATTCAACACGTGAGGGAAAGCAGTTTTTTTCCTCTTACGCAAATGCACAGGCATTGGCACGACCAAGTTCATAGGCCTTTCTCATCAGCACACCCCGAATATCCGTTGCAAAGATAGTCCTTTCCTGTAAAAGACCGAATTATTTTCACATATATTAACATATTAAACCCATACAGGTGGTGCAAAAGGATTTAGTCAGCCACCAATTGTGCAATTTTGCTCCCACTTAAAAGATGAAGAGGCCTGTATTTTCATCATAGTAACCTCAACTATTAGAGACAAAATGCGAAAACAAAATATTCCAGAAAATCACATTGTAGGATTTTTAAAGAATTTATTTGCAAATTATGGTGTATGGTGTATAAGTATTTGGTCAATAACAAAATTCTCAATACTTTGTTATATACCCTTTTTTTGGCAATGACAGAGGTCAAACGTTTTTCTGTAAGTCTTCACAAGGTTTTCACATATTGTTGCTGGTATTTTGGCCCATTCCTATATGCAGATCTCCTCTAGAGCAGTAATTTTTTTGGGGCTGTCGCTGGGCAACATGGTTTTTCAACTCCCTCCAAAGATTTTCTATGTTGTTGAGATCTGGAGACTGGCTAGGCCCCTCCAGGACCTTGAAATGCTTCTTACGCAGCCACTCCTTCGTTGCCCGGGCGGTGTGTTTGGGGTCATTGTCATGCTGAAAGACCCAGTCACGTTTCATCTTCAATGCCTTTGCTGTTGGAAGGAGGTTTTCACTCAAAATCTTACGATACATGGCCCCATTCATTCTTTGTTTACACGGATCAGTCGTCCTGGTCCCTTTGCAGAAAACAGCCCCAAAGCATGATGTTTCAACCCCCATGCTTCACAGTAGGGGGGGGAGATGGTGTTCTTTTTGGATGCAACTCAGCATTCGTTCCCTCCTCCAACACCGACAAGTTGAGTTTTTAACCAAACAGTTATATTTTGGTGTTTCATCTGACCATGTACATTCTCCAATTCCTCTTCTGATCATCCAATGCGCCTAGCAAAACTTCAGACGTGCCTGGACATTTACTGCTTAAATCAGGGGGACACGCTGGCAACTGCGATTTTGAGTCCCTGGCGCGCAGTGTTTAACTGATGGTAGCCTTACACTCTTTCCCAGCTCTCTGCAGGTCATTCACTTGGTCCCCCCGTGTGGTTCTGGGATTTGTGCTCACAGTTCTTGTGATCATTTTGACCCCACGGGGTGAGATCTTGCATGGAGCCCCAGAGAGATGGAGATTATCAGTGGACTTGTATGTCCTTCCATTTTCTAATAATTGCTCCCACAGTTTATTTCTTCACACCAAGCTGCTTACCTTTTGCAGATTCAGTCTTCCCAGCCTGGTTTAGGTCTACAATTTTGTTTCTGGTGTCTTTGACAGCTCTTTGGTCTTGGCCAAACTTGAGTTTGGAGTGTGACTGTTTGAGATGGGGACAGTTGTCTTTAAACTGATAACGAGGTTCAAACAGATGCCTTATACAGGTAGACGCGTTGAGACAGAGACCGCTTAAGAAGTTTTACGTTCTTTGAGAGCCCGAAGAGCTTGCTTGTTTTAGGTTGACCAATACTTATTTTACCGAGACTTTTACCAAATTAGTCTTTAAAAGTCCTACAATGTGAATTGTCCTGTATTTTTTTTTCTCATTTTTGTGGTCTCTCATTTTGAGGTATACCTATGATGAAAATTACAGGTCTCTGCTCATCTTTTTAAGTGGGAAACTTGCACAATTGGTGGCTGACTAAATACTTTTTTGCCCCACTGTATTATATACACACACACACACACATTGTATATATATATATATATTATATATATCTATATATATATATATATTTATATAAAAACTTTTTTCCCTTACCTCTGGGTGGGCAATCTCTAGCCCGTTGAGTTTGGCTGTCTTCCCGATCCACACCGAATTTGGTGGTAGAATACGACCACGAAAACTCACACGTCTACAGAAAAGGAAAAAATATTTTTAATTAATACCATACCAAAAATAAAGGCACAGATTTATAGCTGTGTTTTGATGATAAATCTGACCGTGTGTCTAGAGTGTTGAGGAACAGGTTGTGAACGAGAGTCCTCTCCTCAGCTGTAGGAGCCACTTTCAGAAGAGATGCTGTGCTCAGCTCCACACGCCTCGTCTTGTTAACTAATCAATATCAATTTGGCGAATAAGCTTTGTGTTTTTTTTTTTTAAATGAAACAAAAAATAAGGTATGTACCCTTTGCAGAAACTTCTTGATTTAAGCTTTGATGATCCATCTGCAAACCGTTAAGCAATATTTTCAAATAGTTTAATCTATTGAGGCTTCTGGTTTAGTAGGCTTTAATTGTTGAAATACAAAAAAAAAAGGCCTGTTCTTATACACTGTTGCCGTCCGTTCACCCTGATTAAAATTTCCTCTTCCTTCCGGACCCCATCATGTTTGATGTGTTTACACAAGCTGGCCCTAAGTACGAATAGTCATGCATTACACCATCCCAAGACACATCAAATCAATTTTAGACATACTGATCACAATCAGAGCTGTTATACCTTTTTATTTTCAGGATCTCGATGCCACCATGACAAATTTGGCCATCTAATTGACATCGGTGTACCACCATCTTGGACTGAGAAAACATTTCAGTTTACTTTAATAACTCTGGATAATACTATACATAGAATACATTACTAAAAACTGGAAAACAACACCTGAGACATGTGCATTGTAGCTTCTATTGAGGTTTTGCAACCCAGGTCACGGGACCTGGGCACTTGAGGCACAGTCAGGGTAGATGATGTTTGGTCTCATGTCTGAGACCCATAACAATCAGCATATAAATGAATAATGAACAGAAAGTATAAATTATATATATATAATATCTGAAAAATTTGAGTGGAATAACTATTAGTACCTTTGAATAATCTTTGTGAATTGTCAGCAATACCGGATCTTGTCCCTAGGGCTGCTGACAAGAGACAGTGGAGATCTTTCACTCCTCATTCCATGTGGAGAGTTGTAACCGATGATCACTAGAGACAGAATAGACAGCTTTATACCTGGGTTTTCATGGGTGACACCGCTTCAAAGGTATTACGGCATACTTACCTTGTAGTATGGTGCTCTTGGGTCAATGGACTAATCGAATAGCTCCGGTCTCTACAGCCCCCGCTAAGAAAAATCATATATGCGAACATTCAAGCATTTGTCAAAAAATTTGACTCTCTCTCTTTCTATACACGTATATATATATTTTTAAAAGATTTTTTTTGTTTAGACTCCCTTGAACAATACATGATCTTTATGAACAGCTATAGTTACAAAATACATAGAAATTGTTTAGTGCAAAATTAGCACTATTTAAAAAAAGGTTGTTAACGGAAACACTCCACTATTTTTGAAAATAGCTCATTTTCCAACTCCCCTAGAGTTAACCAGTTGAGTTTTACCGTTTTCGAATCAATTCAGCCAATCTCCAGGTCTGGCGGTAGCACTTTCAGCTTAGCTTAGCATAGATCATTGAAACTGATTAGACCGTCAGGGCTGCTACAGTGCAACTGAAAAGTACTGCGTGCGACTATGAAATAATATTTAGGAGCACCTGTGCGACTGACCTGATCAGCATTATTTGTGTTTGCGCTGAGGGAGCTTCAAAGGTTCTAACGTACTTACGTGTTTCTGCAGCGTTGAGTAATACATCACAGACATATCCTCTCATTATAAAAAACAAAGTGTTGACGGGGTGTAAATAAAAAATTCATTGTGCAGTGTAGAGAGCTTCATCGATTATAACGGAACTTTGTGAGATCGCAATGAACTAAGATGAGCGACAGCTTTTAATGATTTTTAAGGGAGTTTGCAAATGTGATATTGATTTAATCAACACTTCTTAACCAATAAGTTGATTAGTGACTTATCTTGTCTGAACAACAACGACAACGTACCTTATTTTTGCTCTATTTCGACATCGTAAATAGTTTAAAACAAAGACACAGCTCAGCCTCTGCGCATCTCCATTCAAACACTGCGGTGTTTCATTTATGAATGAACTGCGTTTTAAACGAATCTAGTGAGTCAGTATGAGTCACGATTACCCATTCATAAAGACAGTCACACACTTCGTTCCTGAATGAATCAGCCGTTAGAACAAATCAATTGAATGAATGATTCAGTGTCGAACGAAGCATTGAATAATTATCATCAGCTGGATCGAACGAATCAATTGCATGAATGATTTCATTGATGAAATTCATTGACTTGACGCCACCTCGTGGAGTGTAGTTAATTACTTAGGCGCTTGTTATATGTTATTTAATATTTCTGTATTCAAAATGTTATGTTTAAAACATTAATCTCCACATGCATTTATGAATTTAATTGCACTCATGGCACCTCTGAGCCTCATTAAATGTCTGAAAAAAACCATACACATACACTTGTGTTCTTCTTTGCCATCTCTGTAGCACAAATTTATTTCTTAAATACTGATTTCATTTGATTGGTAACGTATTCTTATTCTAATTGTTTTTATTCTGTTGTTTTAATTAAACATTTTAAAAAGCTTATAAAATATTTTTTAGCATTCCTGACATAACTAGACACTTAAAGGGGTCATAGTGTGATGTTCGAATTTTCCCTTTCTTCTCTTTGGAGTGTTACAACTCTGGCTGCATAAATAGATCTGTAAGTAGCAAAGACGACCAGTCTCAATCCAAAAGATATTCTTAAAAGTAAGAGTTAACCACACACCTACCTAAAACGGCGCTAGTTTTAACACCCCCCACCTGTCTAACTGCTTTCTACGTTCATGGACGATTTGTGGAAAGATTTGCATAACGCCACCCAAATTTACGCAAAGAAAGAAGGCGTAACTATATTCTCGCTGTAATATTGTTGCCGTCGCCACCATGTTGTGGAGACGCTGTGCGTTTCATTATGAAAGCGAAACTACTTTGTTTGATCTTCCAAAAGAGGACGATATCCGCTTCGTCATGCCTAGAGCTGATCCGTGCTGGTCGCTGAGGAAATAAATCAACTTTCACCGTGGACAAAGCGGAGTCCACCCGGGGCCGTCACATGGGGTTGCTGCTCATTTTCGGGCTCATCCGCCGGCACGCCTCTCGACCAGCCGCCCCGCCTCTGCTCACTCTATCCCGGCCTCAGCGCACGCTAAGCCGGGCTTTCGCTCACGCTAGGCCACTGCGTTTTTCGTTGTGAAAGCGAAACTACATTTTTTGGCCTTCCAAAAGAGGACACAACAACAAATCAGTGGTTAAGTTGTATTTACAACACTGAGGGTTCCAGAACACTTTAACCCAAATATATTCAGATGTGTGCAGCACATTTTTTATGGAGGACTGTTTACTGATCCTGTGAGAGTAACGTTAGTCTAAAATGCCGGCACTTCCGACTCACATAAGTACGTTTTCATTTAAAGGATTTGCCACTGATGATTCAAATGCGAGTTTTGAGTAGTGTAGAGTAGCGTTTGTTTTTTGTCATTTCTCCGATCACATATGCTGACAGGGTTTTATGTTTACGTGGCGCAATGCAAACTGTAAAAATAAAGTATAAGTCATTATAATCAGTAATTAAGTCCCCACTGGATGCAACAAATGCCTCGTTTGTTATGGGTTTTAATGTTTTTGTGTCGTTGCTCCGGCCGGACATGGCATCAACAGTATATGAGGGGCGTAACATTTCCATCTCACGCTTGAGGTATTCGGCCAATCACAACGCATTGGATAGCTGGCTAATCAGAGCACACCTCACTTTTTTAGATCGATGAGCTTTGTAAAAATCGAGCGTTTAAGAAAGGCGGGGCATAGAGGAAAAACAAAAATGTACAGTATGTGGAAAAATATTGTGGTTTTTTTACTTTAAATCACGAAACCTCATTGCAATTACACCAAATACAACAAAATAATGTTCTTTTGTAGCAACACTCATATGACCCCTTTATAAAGTTAGAAAAACCCATTATAACGTAAAACATCAAATTCTCCTATAAATCACTTTAAGATTCACTTATCACCTCGTATGGGACGGTTAATTTTTTAACATCAGAATTTTTGTTACTGATTAAAGGTGCGCCTAATTTTTAAATTAGTAGAACAATAGGGTTGTCTTAGTATTATGGGTGTATCGCTATATTGAACGCTCCTAAAAGAAATTATCCGGAGATCCTACTTACATTCTTTGTCTCAAAATGACCCAAAGAGTCTTTTATATTTTTTCTCTATTAAAACTTGCCACTCTTTCGTAGTTTACATCGTGTACTAAAGACTGACGAAAATGAAAGGTTTCTTGACGATGTTTCTAGGCCGAAGGGCGAGGAACTATCATGTCTCATTCCGGCGTAATAATCAGAACTTTTTGCTGGCCATACCATGGATGCAGCAGGCGCAATGATATTACGCAGCGCCTGAAAATAGTCCCCAGCTAGGTACCTTCCAATGTGACCGGCACTAAGTTTGTGTAGTTGGTTATGTTGACGGAAGTTAGCCTATTTTCAGGCACTGCGTAATATCACTGCGCCTGCTGCACCCATGGTACGGCAGCAAAGTTCCTTAATTAAACGGTAAAACTCAACTGTTTAACTCTAGGGGAGTTGGAAAATGAGCCTATTTTCAAAAATAGTGGAGTGTTCCTTTAAATTAACACAAAGGCAACATTTAAAACATGTACTTAAAGGTGCCAATATAAAAATTACACAAAAAAGTGCAATCTTCAAACAAAATGTTTTGATTGTTGCAACAACAAAGTGTGTTGTGGGGCATAGGACAAGTCTATTAGCTTGCATTTACACTCCAAAACAAAGCACAGATCTATTTTGACATACAGTATCAGATTTTTTTTGTCCTGTCATCAAATTTTATATCGCCAACAAAGATATCATGATAATATCAATAATATTTGATGTACCATCCAGCCTAACTATATTACTTATATTATCTATATTATTTAAATCTATATTACCTCCTAAACAGTCCAAGTCCTCCAAAATCCGACCAAACCTGTGAAAACAGAAAAATCAAAAACAGAATGAAACCGTTTTTCCCCCCATTAACAATACAATACAAGCTAACAGCGATTACTAACCAAGCTGCATGTGCAGAATAATGGTTTAGCACCTGACACTGTTGTGGGAGTTAAGATATTTCTCTCTCAAGGCAGGCTGGGAACCCAGAGGAAGATGCGCCTCTATCATACTGTCCTTCATTCTTTTTGCAGGCAGTTGATCCTGACTCGGAGCAAGATACTGGCTTAGTGATGCACGCTCGGCCAGCACTTGCTGATGATCTCTGTATATTATGGAGAAAATACATCATAAAATGTACATTTCAGAGACTTCCAATTGATCTGCATAATGTTTAATGATTGTAATATGTTACATCAGGAACATACTGCCAGTTGGTAGATGCACCGACTATTTCTCTCAGCCTGTTGCGAACTGTGAAGAAAAAAAAAGACCACAATTTTAATAGGAGACATCACACATTCAAGTGGTTAGCCTGTCAGTTTTGGTATTAGAAACACAGAGAGTTAAAGCTTTACACTAAAGAGTACGCCAATGCAAGGTCAATGTATGGCAACTTCATTACTAAAAAAACTATTTTGTTGGTCAAAACAGCTCTTAGGAAAATAAAGCTGAAGGGGGGGAAATGAGGATAATGGACACACATGGCAAAACAGAAAGCAAAAACAAGGCAGGACGTCACAACTGGCTTGGCGTACACATCTCAAGCTTCATACAGGCTTCTAGTTAAAGGCAAGTTATCTATTGCTTTGGAAAGAGAAAAGCATTTTCAAAAATTTTAAAACCTCACGTATGTACTACAGACTACATGCATAATATTTTTTTAAGATATTCTTTATCTCTATATTTACATAATAGGTACAGACACTGCATTCCGATTCTCTCTACAGACAGCAGCTAGACCTCCAATAAACTTTCAAAGCTCATAGGCAGCAGCAATTACTAAAATAATAAAAAAATTAATCGGTTCCCGGCCTCAGAGGGCTCGGCACAGGTCTCGCAAAGCAGGGAAATCATTTGCTGCTAGGTTACCAGCAGCTTGCACGTCAAAAAAAGCGGCACAGAATACGCCACAAGTGTAAGGCATTGGATGCCCACACAACTCAGCTGGATTCCATTAACACTAATCGCGTCTGTTTTGTGTATTTTAAAAAAACCCCATCCTGTTGGATAACATTTAACCGTTGAGATTGATAAACTATGTCATTTGATCAATTGAGCACTCTCACAAGGTCTGTGTCCCCGCTTCTCCACTCGGGCAACATAATCTGGTCTAACTTTTCTAGTGTCTGAGGATGCTTGCTCGGTTTTTATTGCCATTTGAGAACTATTCCGCTACCAAATGTGCCAAGTAGCCGTTCAGCGCCAACCGCAATTGATTCGGGGTTAAGTCATGCTACAGATTATGTTGTTGAGAAAGCACCTATCCAAAAGTGTATCTGCACCACATGGACATGACGTAAGCTTCTATGCTAGGCAGTTTTTTCGTGTTTGAACCGTCCAGCGAGCAGGCACCTTCCCTTGTTTTGGGACCCTAAATCGACCCCTAATGACAACCCCAAACTTCCTGCAGGTGAAGGACATTGTAGACTTAAGGACCCTATCCAAAATGAGTGAGCGGAAAAGAAAATAGAGTCACGGGAGAGCCTGCTAAAAGTGAACAATGCATTAACAAGTCAATAGGAAACTTTTGGCAGATACAGTGGAACACGCGTCTTACCGAATAAATGCGACTCAGTCAGAAGATACAGGTGTACTCACCGTGAACACAACATCTTTTTGTTCTTCTCTCACCACTTTGGAGAACAGCAGGAACTTTCTTAAAATCAACAACAGATCTGAACTTGCAGTTTTATATCACTTTCCAATCCTCCGCGCACCGTACTAGTGGTTATAAATAACGTTACGCACTTTTAACGAACAACAAACACACGGCCAGTTTCTAGTTACGACCATTGTTTAGAAAGTTTACCAAGTGATCATTTCGCAATAGAGGCGAAACCTAACATGGTGGCATAAAATTACACATGCTCTAGATTGTTATATGGGCGACAAAAATAACATTTACTCCCCGTCTCAACATGACCAGTGTCTTGACGTAGTGGCCATTTCTCACACTTGCAATTTCGCGAGTTTGCCACTCGATGGCAGGCAGTCAGTCAGTCAGTAAAGCGCTGCTTACTAACCGTGTCCTCTGTCAAATGTTTTTAAGCAAATAAAAAGAATAGTACAAAATACTCGCATGAGATGAAGACTCCAGTCATAAGTACCCTAATACAATTTTATTTTACACGGAGCGGGTCGCCTCACTGTGTTTAGATGACATGATCGGACAAATACCACTGGACACTTTCGCTCATAGAATAAATAAAGACAATACACCTCTGAAATGTGCGTTATACATAAGGCAAATGTCCATTAATACAGATGTATATAAGCATATTTAAGGTTCTGTGTTAATAAGAAAAAACAAGAATACAAACATAAAATAACTGTAAAAATAAATGATGCTAAATATAATTTGTGAACAAAAACATGGAAAAGGCATGCACTCGTTAGTCATTTTTGGATCATTCTGGTACAGGCAGTGTGTACATGAAAGGCATCATATTAATCTCCCTGAACTTACTTCCACTCATATACAATTTTTGACATGTTAACCTCCTACAGAGTCCATATTTAGGACCGTACTACCATCTTTTGCAAATGTCCATGGTTGTTTGCTGCATTTAAAATAATAAAAAATGCGAAAACGGATGTTTATATTGTCAGCATTCTAAAACATACACAGATTAAACAGCAAAACCTGTTTTTTATCCATACTGTGCTCTCTAGACCAGATGTGTTTAGTAAAGTTTTTGGAGTGTTTTTGTGAGGCAGTGCCCTCATAATTTGATCTCCAGTTTAGGATCTCCTTGTTTTCTTTTGAGGAGATCAAGAAAGGAAGACAGGACTTATTCTCAGAATTTGTGCATATACTAAATATATTTTTCCAGGATACCAGTTGTTCAGGAATTGCTTTGCCTGCATTCAAATCGGTAACAGTACAAGTGAAAGTGAAGTGACATGTGGCCAAGTATGGTTACCCATACTAGGAATTTGTGCTCTGCATTTAACCCATCCTAAGTGCACACACACAGCAGTGAAAACACACCCGGAGCAGTGGGCAGCCATTTATGCTGCGCGCCGGGGGGCAGTTGGGGGTTCGGTGCCTTGCTTCAAGGGCACCTCCGTCGGGTATGAAGGTGGAAGAGAGCGCTGTATATTCACTCCCCCCACCTACAATCCCTGCCGGACTGGAGACTCGAACTCGACTTAGAGTCGACTCTCTAACCATTAGGCCACTACTTCCCAAAACAGGTAAATTCCACCAGTACAACCAAAATCACTTGGTTTATAAATGACACTGTAGTGCAAAAACAAACTTATGGTATGTAGTAATCTAAAGTGCCCCTATTATGCCTTTCCAATATGGCCTTACATGCAGGATGTGTATGTAGCGGCGTGAAGGTAAACGATCTGCACGTTGTAAAGCCGAAAGTTGCACGATAAATAAAGTTATTGTCTCCAAAAATAAAGAATCGACTCTGAACAGCCTAAACAAGTCATCAGTAATTCGAATCCCACTTCCGTGATGGCTACACGTCACAGGGTAACACATTTGCATAATGTGCGCCTATGTTCTCCATTGGTCGGCCGCGAACAACTTGACCCCGCCCACAAACACGTCATTCTACTGACGACTGCTTCTCTAAACCTCGTGGAGTTCGACGCGGGATTCACAAACACTTGCTCTTGAAAGATTAATCAGTACACAGTTTATGTGGACCAGCTAGCTCCATTGAATCACAACCTGTAAGTATGAAAAATAATAACAGATGTTTATATTTTCTATCGAGCGTTCAAAATACAGAACTATTGAAATAGGTGTATCGTTTCCGAAACGCGCTGTACGCCGTAGACCAAAACAGACTAGGCCATCTGACCAATCAGAGCAGAGCAGGCTCACCGAAAGGAGGGGTTTAGAGAGACTGAAACTTTGAACTGCTACGAACGAATCGTTTGAGAATCACTGGAAAATGAGGTGTTATTAAATGCATATTTTGAGAAAACGAAAGCGTTTTTTGACCTTGCATGCATGTAATCCTCTTGTAGGAGACTCCCAAAACAATATTAGGAACCGTAAAAATGGCATAATAGGGGCACTTTAATGACTAAATAGGTTTAATATTGCCACAATCAAGCTGCAAAACCATTTCACTAAATGCTCCTCTCCCACTGCAAGTTTACAATTGTGAAAAAAGAATATTTTACATTTACATAAAATGCAGCGAACAATAAAATATATTGTGAATATAAAATGAACGGAACTAAAAAACTAATAGTCGAATCCACACATACACTCTCATGTAACTACAGCGGTGACCATCATCGCAGCTTTGGCAGGAATCTCATCCTTTCAGCACATCCCAGATGCTCAACCTTGGCTCCTCATGGTCTCATCAAAGTGCCTCTTTCCATCCAGGTAAAGCATAGACTCTGCAAATGACAACAATATTAAATTACAAGTAATTCCATTAAAATATAATGTAACAATATTTGTAAAAATCTGTATTCTGACCTCCATAGCTCTGTGGTACAATAGCTGGGATATCCTTCTCAACACGAAAAGTAAAGTGAAACACATTTGTGGTGCTGTGTTGCCGGGTCAATGGGTCAAGCACCTCTGTGTGAACCCTGACCTGGATGTGCATCCCTTCAGTGTAACAAACCTGACAGAACAGTATTATCATCAATCTTATTCTGAAGGACAAAAATGGCTACAAATTAGTGCATTTGATATTTAACAATTTAGAACCTGTGAGGACAGCAATAGCAAAGAGCCAATTTCTACTGGCTTTCGAAATACAATGTCATCTACAGCCACCAGCGTTGGTCTGCATCCACTGAAAGATACAAATATAGCCATGTGATGAAATGAAATACTTCTTTACAGGTAATATTCAATAGTCAACAAAGGGGAATCTCTTACGCAAATGCACAAGCATTCGCCCAACTAAGTTCATAGGCCTTTCTCATCAAAAATCCACCAAATATCCGGTTGAAGATATTTCTTTCCTGTATAATGCAAAGAATAAAGAAAGTCCAGGTAAGTACATAAAAAAACATCAAGCAAATGTACTAATTGACATTGTCAGTTTCATCGATTAGGCCTAAGTATTGCAAAAAAATACTTACTTGTGGATGGCAAATCTCAAGCCCTTTCATTTTGGCATCTTCCATCCACACGGAGTTGGGTGGTAAAATACGACTCCGAAAGCTGACAGTTCTATTGGGAGAAGGTAAATATTGCTAAAAAAAAATGGGCACAGATTTATAGCTGTGTTTTGATGATAAATCTGACCGTGTGTCTAGAGTGTTGAGGAACAGGTTGTGAACGAGAGTCCTCTCCTCAGCTGTAGGAGCCACTTTCAGAAGAGATGCTGTGCTCAGCTCCACACGCCTCGTCTTGTTAACTGCTCAATATAGAGAGCATCAGTCTTGCTCTAAATGTTTCAAATTGAAGTCACAATTGTGATTACACGCAAACAAAAGTGCTACTCACTCTCTCCTTGCTGAAAAATTGCCTCTTCCTCTGGACTCTCTAGTTTTAGTGGGTTTATAAAAGCTGCCCTTGTAAACAGTACATAACCCATGCATTAATTTACAGACACAATACCGCAATCATAAATATGTTTATCATACCAACATGTTTAATGTTACCTTTTGTTTTCAGGATCTCGAGCCACCATTACAAAAGTGGCATCTAATACATCAGTGTACGCCCCATCATGATACTGTGAAAACGGTTCATTTTAGTTCAATGCCACTTTTATGTGCAACATTTAATACATGTTTTATTAACAGACTTTAGGAATACCTGAGACATGTGCATTTTAGCTTCTATTGAGGTTTTGCCACCCCACGTCACATGACCTGTGAACTTGATGTCACAGTCAGGATAGATTATGTTTTTTCTCATGTCTGTGAAACAATAAAACAGAATTTAATGAATTAATTAACAACAACAAAAAATTACTACTACTTCAAGAAGCAATACCGATCTTGTCTACTAGGGCGGTGACAATAGACAATGGAGATCTTTTCAGCTCCTTATTCCATGTGTGAGAGTAACAGATGAGCACTAAAGAGACAAGAATGAGCGAGTTTATGATCAGCCAGTACTGCTGTGATTACCTACATCTCCTTTTTAAAACATAAAGGTTCTTTATTGGCATCTATGATCAAATGAAGAACCTTTAACATCCATGAAACCCTTCCAGTGCACAGAAGGTTCTTAATCATTGAAAAAGGTTCTTTAGATTATTAAAATGTTCATCACACTAAGAAAAAAAAGGTTATTTTAATAAAAGTTCCGTGAAGAACATAAAATGGTTCTTCTACCTATATTTTTAAGATATATTTATTACCTGCTAAACTGTCCAAGTCCTCCAAAATCCTTCCAAACCTGTTGAGAAAAAGGTATTTAAGCAAAAGAAATGTACTCAGATCAGAATGAATATTCAAAAATGGCTGGTTGTGAAGTTTGATATATTCTGAATGCCACAAATTTTATAACAGACACAGACACAGACAGGCAACCAGGAAAAAATGCAGCAGGTGAGAAGTGGTGGTCTTTTAGCACCTGACACTGTTGTGATAGTTGAGGTATTTCTCTCTCAAGGCAGGCTGGGTACCAAGAGGAAGATGCGCCTCAATTGCACTGTCCTTCATTGTCTTTGCAGGAAGTTCATCTTGACTCTGAGCGAGATACTGGCTTAGTGATGCACGCTCAGCTAATGCTTGCTGATGATCTCTGTACAACAAAATAGAGAAAATACAACATTTTATGCAAAGTAGTGACATAAGGACTATCATTCTGCAAAATGAATAACATATATATGTAAATACAGTAACATACTTCCAGTTGGTGGATGCTCCGACTATCTCCCTCAGCCTGTTGCGAACTGGGAAAATAAGGAGGAACAAAACGGAGTTTGAAAGATATACTGAGATATCACATACTGTATGTACTAAAGAGTAGTGTTGGAAAGGAAAGTGTAGCAGCATCTGTATAATCCCATAATATAATATGGAGACACAGACAAAACTAGTCAGCAGAAACAATGCATTAGAAAGTAACCAAGACAAGTCTGCATGAACAGGCCGCTCACAGGGTGAAGGCATTTGAAGAAAAAAAAAAACACTAGCTGTCAAAGTACAAAGAACTACATGCACATGTACCATTAGATAACAGCAGGACAGTATTTATTAAGCCACATGCGGAAAGAGACTGCCTGAGAATATCAAAGAGAGTAAATGGTCTTTCATTTTACCATTGCTCACAAGTAAAAATGTGTTTCCTGTGGGGACATAAAAACGAGTCAGGAACACACACTGATGGGAAACTATTATAATGATTACAGTGTGCATATATAATAATAATTAGGCAATAATTTCACGTGAATGACTATATTATTTATTTTGCACCAAGAGCTAGCCAGAGATTACAAATTTAATTTCTGTCAGTGATGCACTGATATACTGTACATATATATATATAGTATATATCATCTATAGATATATATAGATATATACAAATGAACACACACACAGTAAAATGTACAACAAAAGCATATGTGGGCAGAGTGAATACAGGATACAGGTAAAGTGGGACATTTTATGGTCACTTTAGTAATATATAGAATAAAAAAAATACTACATTAAGTCCCATTTTACCTGCATTTTTTAAATAATTACCCTCAGCCATATCTGGTGCTTTCCCTTGTCTGTACATTTGACCCGTGGAAAGCCCTCTGCACATTAGGGACGATGCAGACTTCAGGACCCTTTACAAAAGCAGAAACATGGGAAGAGGAGAGCCGACTTGAAAACATTAATACACAAAACTGCTAATGGTAAAATCCCAAAAGTATAAAACCTTTAACTAAAGAAACTATGTAAAAAAAAACTAAACAAAACAAAACAAAAAGGTTCCATTGAGAGACCAGGCTGGTCTGGAATCCTTCATGCATGACTCACAAATAATGTGTTTACACTAAACGCGTGACGCAAGATAGCATTTTAAAACTCACCGCGGAGAAAACATCTTCCTTGTTCTTGCCTCACCACTTTATTGTATAACAACAATGATTTCGTGAGACATTCACCAGCTCACTTCTTGCATAAATGACAGCTTTCTTAACTGACAGTGATCCTCACTTCATGGAACGTAGGCGCGGCTAGTCTACCGTACTAACCGTTTTAAAAGCGCATAAAAAAAGATGTTTTCCTCACTAACCGGCCAACTTCTACCGTAATTGCGACCGTCATGTTTTGAAAGTTTTCAATGTTGTCAGTGAAACATAAAAATGCTAAAATGTTGTCACATATTTACACATATTCTACATTACTCAAGAGGAAATGTCCTTCAAACGAACAAAATGTCGGTTGAAAATACATACATTCCTACAGTGTTTTGATCCCACTGATATATATGCACCAGCATAACGGTGTGTAGTGACGTAGCTCAAATGGACAGCTGCTATTGGTCCGCGATCGGAAAAAACGTTCTTATGGTAACCAAACCCCTCCCCCACCGGCAAATATATATGCCCGAGTTGACAAACAAAGGACATTTACTAAAGCCAGGTGAACACAGCCGGGTCAGCTGCTGCATGCGAGTCCCATCCAGGAGAAGCCCAAAACTTGACAGCGGAGGGTAATATTCTGGGAAGCGAATGAAGAAACACCTTTTGCTTCTCTTCACATATAGAGGACTAGTGAGAAAAGGGAAAAAGAGTAAAAGAAGAAAATGGCCAGTTTTAATTTGCGTAAAGCGGAACCCAAAGACGTGCCTGACATATTGCGACTAATAAAGGTAGATTTCACACTGGTTTAGTTACATGTGTATATTTGAAGTGCATTATTATTTAGGATAGCAAAATATGATGTCGAAACGTTTTAAAAAGGTTTATAAATATGCTTTAAAATGCGTTTATTGGTGTACTGTTCCATGTTATTATATTAAAAGTTAATGTCACACTTATTATGATCTTTATATTTATGTTAAATTGTTTTTAAAAGTTTCATGACATAGATGGAGTATGCAAATATGACCCTGCATGAAAACAAGCCCTAGGCCCACCGCCTACAGAACTTGACGTTCTAACAAGTTCAAGTTCAAACCGCATCTTTTCTTTCCACCTTCTACAGGAACTCGCTAAGTATGAAGAAATGGAAGACCAAGTTATATTAACTGAGAAAGGTGAGTTCACATTATTGATCAAATGTTACATTTGCTCAGTAGTTGGCCAGGAGTGACAACAAATGTTCTGTGTTTAGATCTGCTCGAAGACGGATTTGGAAACCAACCATTTTACCACTGTGTGGTCGCAGACGTGCCAGCCGAGCATCAGAAAGTCGAGGGTAAATATCAAGACAAAGATGATCTTTAGTGAACTTAAACATGGTGAATAGCGCAATAGACCGTTTATAGGTAGACCAATAGAAACAAAATGTGATGTTGAACGTTTTATCATGTCTTTTTTTTAAATATATATTCTTACTTTCATGCATAAGCATGTAATGCAATTATGTAAGACACCAGTGTTCACTTACAGGTTATTCTGTGATTGGATTTGCCATGTACTACTTCACCTATGACCCTTGGATTGGCAAATTGCTGTACCTTGAAGATTTTTATGTAATGAAAGAGTACAGAGGTAAGGGTGTGTAATTAAGTTGTCTTTTATGAAACTAGGTGCATCCTAAATTCCCTTGACCATTTCATGCTTCACAGGTTTTGGAATTGGGTCTGAAATCTTGAAAACCCTCAGTGATGTAAGTCATCCTGTTTACATTTGTTGCACATACAGTTTGCATCATTAAAGACAAAAATGGATACAAAACTGTGTAATTGCTGACACAAAATTATAGTTATAAGCAAGTAATTTCAAACTCATAGTAGACCACAGAAATGTAAGTGTTTTATGTCATCTTTAAATGATTTTATGCATTACACGTCTAAACATTGTTTCCACCTGCAGACAGCAGTAAAGAATCGGTGCAGCAGCATGCATTTCATCGTGGCTGAGTCCAACAAGGCATCCATCGACTTTTACAAGCGACGCGGGGCTTCCGACCTCTCGCTGCAGGAGGGATGGCGACTTTTCAGGATCGATAAGGAGAATCTCCTGAAAATGTCTGCCGAAGAGTGAGCTGGCCCGATGTTCCAGTGTTCAAAGAGGAACTAGAGATGGCTCACAGCCATTTCTCAGTTTAAATAATACTTTAATGCTTACACAAAATACTTTTAAATACTCTGTGGGTATTCATCATATTAATACCCAGCAATTTACTCTGAGATGAAGTTATAGTGCTTGTATTCATCCTATTTCAATCATATTCTGTAGTTTGTATGTCAGATCAGCTTATCAATAGTCTTTTATTTGTGTCCAATTTAATGCATTAAAAGTCTAAAAAAGGAAAAGAAAAAGTGATGTCTTGTAATTAATTATTTGCGTAAGTTAACACCTTCAAGTTTTCCTCCTAGTCACAGTGGTAAAAAGATGAAAAAATGAATCTATCTGCTCTGTAGAGTGAATGAACAGAATGGATGGTATAACTCTCCTGGAGAATACTGTACTTTGCAGAATATCCCTTTGTTTATGTCCAGATTAGGTTCATGTTACATGGTCCACTTATCAATGTGGTTTGTGAAATCAGAAGTTTGTGAAGATTATAAAAACTTATGCAAGTTTGAAATTTGATCTTTGTATAGTGGCACGGGAAGGTTCTAGAGAATGCAACGACAACACTGGTGTAGAAAATTTTGGAAATACAATAGGAACCATCAGTAAGACCTAAAAGTCGCTGAGTTGTTGAAAAATGTCTGGAAATTTCACAGTGCAAGTCAGGTGTGTAGCTCTTTTTTCAGGTTGGCCCAAATGGTTACTGCTGCAGTGTACATTTATGTACAAAAGTAAATTTATATAGTGCACAGAAAACATAAGTCAAATATACAATTCCAGTAAAGACGACCAACACAATAATATAGCAAATACCACAAAACTGATCCGTGCATTGATAAGAGAACCAGGTGCAAAGCAGGAAACTCCTCGTAAAATGTACTGCTTTGTCTCAACTTGATTTCTGGCTGTCTGTTTTCTGTGTTTTTTCAACCTGGAAAGAAAAAGGTAAAAAGTCATAGAGAAGCAAGAGTGTTTATTCTACAAATTCTAGAATGATCTTAATGTTAAATATATGTGCCATCAAAATCATCGCACAATCTTGACTTTGGACTCCTTCCATTATTAAGCACAACACAACTGTTTTCAACATGATCTTATACATTTTGTCTTGACAGGCACATCATAATAATGATTTCTGAAGGATCGTGTGACAGTGAAGACTGGAGTAATGATTGTTGAAAATTCAGATTTGCCATCACATGAATAAACGAAAGTTTTGAATATATTAAAATATAAAAGTTATTTAAAATTTAAAATTGTTTACTGTATTTACTAAATTTTAAATGAATTACCACAGCTTAAGATAAAAAAAAACATTGAAAAAACATCTTACCGATCACAGTTTCATTTAAGACATTTGGATGAATCTGCTCAAGACATTAGCACTGTATGAACTCTGTCTTCAAAAAGAGGAAAAAACTAGTACAACACTGTGCCAAGTATCAGATTTCTCCTCACTTTGTCCTTGGATGATGATTTCCCTCTCAGCAGCTCCTCCAAAACAACTCGCCCTTCTGAACCCCAGGAAAAGATGTAGTGTTTTGTGGTCTATTAAAAAAAAAATGTATGTTGAAAAAACAGTCAATTCATATTACCCATCATCAGTGGACTAATGTCTGATTTTTTAATTTCGTCAAATCTGTGCGAAACAGTAAAACATGCTTATTAGTCTTCATATAATTTTCAGAGCTTTTCCTGTGAGGCAGGGAGTAGCCTATTATTCACTTTATTTGACTGAGTTTATCCATGGAAAAATTCTCAAAATATCCCTCCACTTTCTAGTTTAGCACTTATGGACGGCCAGACAGGAAAAAAAGAGGAAGGAACACTGACTATCTGAACATACAATTCACAGACTGCATTTCCTCCAGACAAGCGCTGTTAATATCCCAGGAGGACACAAGTACAGTAGTTGATATTACTTTATTCAAAACCTCAGTTACTGCAGTCTGTACTGGATGGCCTGCTGAGAAACAACAACAGACTCTGTCCATCTAAACAGAAAGAACTGTTAACTTGCCCTGGCAACAGAGGCGGCATGCTGTGGGTAGAACATGGAAGTGCTCAGAACCATCAGCCCAGTGGGGAACATCAGCCTCTTGATTCTGCTGCCTGTCGGGACAAAACACAACACAACAGAGAGAACAAAAGCGGTTCTTAAAAATAACACAAAACAAATGTTAAAGGTCAAAGACCTTATGATCAAAATTGAATCAATAATAATGGAGTAAGAATCATACCTTTTGCTAAATAAAGTCCAAGAATTCCAGAGAATCCTATAACACCCACACTGGGGAAGAACTCAGATGGAGGGTTGCTCAAAAACACATACATGTCTGAAAAAAAAGAAATGCAATGCCGTTTCGTATAACCATGGAAATGTTTATAGAAAAAATGTAAATGAAAATAAATAAACAATACAGAAGTAGAGTAATAAAAAAGATTCTAAATACTTAAAAAATTAATTTACAAACTTCTGTACAAAATGAATACAATAACAAAAACAGATTAAAAATGATCATAACAAAAAAAAAAAATCTAATTAAATATAAAAAAACATACAGTACAGTATTATACTGACTATAAAAACTTATAAACTTAATTAAATTATTAATACATATTTATTCCTGACATTATAAATTGGGTCTTTATACATAAAAAAAATCTATAGCTGCATTCAAATGTAATAATAGGATTTCTTCTCATGAGTCTGATCATATTTGGGGGTCTGTGGCATCAAATATAGAAAACCCCTGGTATTGACGAGTATTTGTTTGCGTCCATACCTTTTACAATACTTTGAGTGGTATTCACACCAGGCTCAACTGTCTTGTAGTAAGACTATGATTGAAAGAGAGAAACATTACCGATTAATTCAGTACCACAGTCATAAATTATGAGCATAATTGTGAAGTTGTTAGAAATGAACAACATAACTTGCCTGTACTTTCTCCATGGCAAACTGTGTCTTTTCCTGCAGGTGGACAAGAATCATAAATAAATCATGAAAACTTTAAACCAAACATTATGATAATGCATAATTTATAAAATATGGAGAAGATATGCATGTATTACGTATATCATCTTATGTGTCTGTGTTAGTACACTGCATCTTTAAAGGGGTCATATGATGCTGCTAAAAAGAACATTATTTTGTGTATTTGGTGTAATGAAATGTGTTTATGCGGTTTAAAGTAAAAAAAAAACATTATTTTCCACATACTGTACATTATTGTTTCTCCTCTAAACCCCCCGCCGGTTCGCTTTGTACAAAACTCATCGGTCCTGAAAAAGCGAGTTCTGTGATTGGCCAGCTATCCAGTGCATTGTGATTGGCCCGATACCTCAAGCGTGTGACTGAAATGTTACACCCTTCACCATATCGTGATGGCCCCAGCCGGAGTGACGACACAAAAACATTAAAACCCATTACAAACGAGTCAGTTGTTGCATCCAGTGGGGACATAATTACTGATTATAATGACTTATACTGTCTTTTTACGCGTTGCGTTGCATTGCATCGCGCCGCGTAAACATAAAACTCTGTCTGCATTTGTGATCAGAGAAATGAAAAACAACAAGTGCTACTCTACACTGCCCAAAACTCGTGTTTGAATCATCAGTGGCAAATGATAAAAGAAATCGTACTTGCGTGAGTCAGAACTGCCGGCCTTTTAGTCTAACATTACTCTCCCAGGATCAGTAAACAGTCCTCCATAAAATGTTCCGGCGAGCCACAGCACTAAGTTGATGTATTCCCTCAGCGACCAGCACAGATCAGCTCTAGGCATGACGAAGCGGATATCGTCCTCTTTTGGAAGACCAAACAAAGTAGTTTCGCTTTCACAATGAAAAACACAGCGGCCTAGCGTGAGCGAAAGCCCTGGCTTAGCGTGAGCTGAAGCCGGGCAAGAGTGAGCTGAGGCGGCGGGATCGAGAACGGCGGTCCCGGCGGATCCGACGAAGGAGCGGTGAAAATTGTGAAAGCCGATCTGGCGATCCACAGCACTAAGTTTAAGTATTCCTTCAGCGACTAGCACAGATCAGCTCTAAGCATGACGAAACCATATCGTCCTCTTTTGGAAGACCAAAAAAAGTATTTTCGCTTTCACAACGAAAAACACAGCGTCTCATGACAGTGGCGGCGGCGGTGGCAACTACAATACTACAGCGAGAATAAAAGTTATGCCTTCTTTCTTTGTGTGAACATTTGGGTGGCGTTATGCAAATCTTCCCACATCGTGACGTAGACATGTGGGGGTGTGTTAGAACGAGCCGTTTTAGGTAGGCGTGGCTGACTCTTAACTTTTATAAAGAATATCTCTTTGCTTTTGAGACTTTAGTCTTTGCAACTTACAGATCTTCTTTATGTACCAAGAGTTTGTAACACTCCAAAGAGAACGGAAAAAATGAAATCGCATCATATTACCCCTTTAACAACCAAGGCTTCTTATTGAATCCTTCACTATGCCCTGTCATACAACGCATACCTGCCACCATGAAATATAAGGCTCCACTGTCTTCCTCAGAGATGCTGCAGCCTGCTCAACATGACCAACCTCGGGCTCCTCGTACCTCAGCTGGGACTCAGGTGTGTCATAGAGTGAAAGCTGAAAAATATAGGGGTGTTGTAAAAGCCCTTCAACATCATGTCAATGACCTCCTCATTCTACCCCACACCATCCCAAAACACACTGCACAGGAAGTACCTCATCCGTCATCAGGGTGGTGTTATTTTCTTTGGCCTCGCTTGCTGCGAAAACAGTGGCAGACATCAGGCCAAGGGCTCCGGGCACTGCCACCTCAACAAGGGCAGAGAAAACGAACATTAAACAAGTCATAATAACCTTAGAAACAAAGCAAATTATGGATTCACATATTATGTACAAGTACTGGAAAACTGAAATTAAGGAAGAAAAATGAGGCATAAGAGTTGTACTAAAACATCAGTTTCACATGATTCAAGATGAGCCACACTCTCAGAAGATAATGTTCTAGAATTCCGGACATAATATAATTCATTTAGTTTAAATATAAAAATACAAAAACACTACCAGGTCAATAAGCTCCCGTTAGCTTAGCTACATCACTGCTGCACTGTAGCGCATTCTCAAAATAAACGCTTTACTGAAAAATCTCAGCTTTCTTATTATGCATAATTATCTAATTTAGTTACAAACAAAAATACAACCGTACTTGCAAAATTCGAATTCATGTAATGAAATAAAATATACATATATATTTTTTACCTTGGCTATTTTCCCAAGATATGACATCTTTTTCTCTGCTACGGCAACTCTGTGAGGACAAACTTCTCAGCGACGTATAAATATTTCGAAACGTTTTTGTAAAGAATAATATAAATAAACAATGTCACATTCTCTTAGTTGTTGTCCTAAGCATTATTATCTGGTCCGTAGGCTATTAAAATTAGATGTTACTTTTTATATCTTTTGTGTCCCTCATGTGTAATAGTTTTAGTTTTACAATCACAACATTATTAATATGAATAATGTTGTGACTGTAAAACTAAAACTATTAAACATCGTTTTCGGTCATTTAAATAAAGCTGATCTAAAACATTAGATGAAAAACTTCGAAAATCAAAAATGTTGCCTTGACAGCTAACTATAGGCTAAGTATTAAAATTCCTAAAATTTTATAATCACTATTCCCAAAACTAAAGCTGAAATAAAAAATTAAGGCAAAACAGAAATATTTAAATGACAAAAGAACACAACAAAATGACTAAAACTAGCAAAGTAGTATAAAATAAAAATAAAAGCGAATTCTAAATATTAATAAATACTAATAGGCTACTAAAATAACACTGGAACAATGCAGCTCACGCCGTTTACTGGAGTTATACGCATTTTCTTAACACATCAACCAAAGTTTATTAATTTTCTTTCAAAATGTTACTAGAATTTATTAAAGAAGATATATTTTGTCTGATGGTTAAAGATAAATGTACATAAAATAATTTTTACTAATTGGAAAAGGCACTTCAAAGAACAACTTTTAACATCTTAATCTTCTACATAGACCAATAAATGGTTACAAGCCTAATTCATGCCCTGATGATGTTACAAGAAGACTTAAGGAGGGCAAAGTAATTTAATTCATATAATATTCCATATGTGTGTATTGGGAGGGGGGGGGGGGGGGGGGGGTGGGGATCACAGACCATCTTAAAAGCATAAAGAGACCCAACAAATAACCCCTTAATATGTAACTGGTGGTGGTACAATCTCAACATCTTTTGGAGTGAGTGGAGAATGAAGAACAATTCCACACTTTTCTCTCAACAACTCTGTGATTTCTTCATCTGAAAGATCTCTTGTGGTTTGTGTAGCTTGTTGTCCATCCACTGAGGACAGACTGGTTATAATCAGTCTGCGGCCCATGATTGTGATTCTTCCAGTGGGCAGTAAGAGTGAACAGAGAGACTTGCAGAAGAAAATCGAGCTAGCAGAACTCTGATGGTAATCACACATGGCTCTGAACTCATCTCGTTCACGTGGCTCCAGGGTGAATTTGTACTGTTCCGTCCAACATTCTTCTCCAACCCCTGATACTTCAGTCTCAGATTTCACTTCCATGAAAATGAAGTTTCCCTGAGATCTGAGGCGATACGCTCCGTGGCTCTGAACTTGAGGACTGTCTGTCTCAAGAGAGAGAGGGAGCTGGAATCCGGATCCGAACCCTACATCACAGAGCCACCTGTGTCCCTCCAGCTTCAGCATCATGATGAAGTGGTCGAACGGAGGCCCGTAAGCACCGGTGAACCGATTCCTGACCTGTGCGGAGAGAATAGTCACGTCGAAGCCCATCTGAGACAGAAGCCCTGAGAAGAGCCCATTATTCTCATAGCAGAATCCTCCGCGGCGCAGGACGACGATTTTTTCATATAAAAGTGGCAACTCCAGCCTGACCCGTTCTCCGATGTGAATAGTGAGATTCTCAAAGGGAACTGTCATTAAGTGATTCAGGTGAACGTATCGCAATGTCTCCAGCGTTGGAGGACATGGTCCCGAACAGCCGATACGTGCCAAATACTTTTGAACATCCATTGTTTTGCAAAGACCGCAGGTATGTAGTTAGGCTGAGAAAATTGGAGTGGGGGTTCAATCTTCAACTGGCTGTCAGGAGCCGCCACTGACAGGTCATGTAACCTGCCAGTGGCTGGTGGCAGCTGCCAGTGGCAGGTCACGTGACCTGTCAGTGGCTGGCTGGCTGGCTGGCAGTATGCCTTAACAAGGTCCACTGGCGGATCAGTCAGACAGCTGCAAGAGCGCTCCGAGTTTAACTCGTTCTCTACCACTCTCTTTACAAGGAAATATATTATTTTATGATTATTTATATATTCTTATGGGTCTAGTCTTTTGATTTGTCGACATTTTATAGAGGCTTATTGCAAATAAGGTGCCCAAATGGCCGTGATCTCAACTGTCAGCTGGTTGTTGCTTCCACTGGCGGATCAGTCAGACAGCTGCAAGAGCGCTCTGAGTTTAACGCGTTCTCTACCACTCTCTCTACAAGGAAATATATGATTTTATGATTATTAATATGTTCTTATGGGTCTAGTCTTTTAATTTGTCGGCATTTTATAGAGGCTTATTACAAATAAGGTGCCCAAATGGCCGTGATCTCAACTGTCAGCTGGTTGTTGCTTCCACTGGCGGATCAGTCAGACAGCTGCAAGAGTGCTCCGAGTTTAACGCGTTCTCTACCATTCTCTCTACAAGGAAATATATTATTTTGTGATTATTAATATATTCTTATGGGTCTATTCTTTTAATTTGTCGACATTTTATAGAGGCTTCTTACAAATAAAGTGCCCAAATGGCCGTGATCCCAACTACCAGCTGATTGTCGCTTCCACTCGCGCTCAATCCAGCCACGCACGTAACTGCGAATAAAGCATTCCCGTCTCCACGCTCGCTTATGAAAAGACTTCTATTAATATTATAAAATATATTCTTATACTCTATCTTTTGTATGATTGACGTTTTAGGTTGGTTTATCCCATTAAAGCAGTCCAATGAACAGAATCACGACTGTTGCTTACGACGCTTCTCTGAACGCTCAACAGTCCAGCCGCTGCTGAGCTCGAGTATCCGCGTTCCTATCACTCTCACTGCGAATGAATACATTTTTTATTACTATGAACTATGATTCTTATAACACTATTATTTTGTAGGATTGACGTTTTCGTTTTTTTTCCCCCAAGAAAAGCCAGCCAAATGAATGTATCACGACGTTGCTTACGGGGACGCTCGCTTGCCGCCTCAACCATCCAGCCGCTGCTGCCTCTCATTCCACGGAAATCATTCTAATTTGTATGATAACTGCCACTAGTTGGTGACATTTACGATTAATGTTATTTAATAACTTTGTTATGCATAAAATGTAAAGTATACAAATGCCTATGACACGTGAATTATCCAAAAAAAAAAAAATAACTATCTGTCTCATAATAATTTCAAGCGACAACATTACAACTGCCATGCTTTTTACTAATTCTATAAAAGCAAGCCAACTTAACTCCATTAGGGTTCACTTCCCTCTATTGCAGCACCATTGACCATTGTCAGCTGGGCAGTCTGATTCTGGCAGGTCACTGAATCTGCAAGAAGAAAAAAAAAAAACAAGTGTTGCTGCCCTGTCGGCTGGGAAGTCCACTGTCAGGAGACATGATTAGGCAGATTTTTTTTTTTTTTTAAAAAAATGGGGGGGGGTTTTGCTTGCTCCTTCCACCATACTGGAATATAATATAGACTTTTTTTATTGTACATCTGTTCATATGACTTTATTCTTTTACATATTCGATGTTTTATGGAGTGATATGGAACCCTTTCAATTCGGAGCTGAAAGTGACTGGCTGCACTGAAGCGGCAGTAACCCACCAGTCTGGATCACGGTCGTTTGAACACTTTATTTGTGATAAACCTCCCTAAAATGTCCACAGTTTAAAAGACTAGACTTATAATAATATATTAATAATCATAAAATAATATAGTTAATTGCAGAGACAGTGGTAGGGAACACATTAAACTCGGAGCGCTCTTGCGTCTGGCCGATTGAGCAGCCAGTGCAAGTGGCAATAACCTGCCAGTCTGGATCACGGTCATTTGAACACTTTATTTGGGATAAACCTCCCTAAAATGCCAAACATGTTAAAGAATAGACTAATAAGAATACATTCATAAGCATACAATATTATATTTCCTTGCAGAGAGAGTGGTAGAGAACGTGTTATACTGGCAGCTTCATAGGCTGGCTGGACTAAAGTGTCAGTAACTCACCAGTCGGGATAACAGTTATTTGACCACTTTAATCTGGATAAACCTCCCTAAAACGTATAACATATAAAATGATAGATTCATATGAATATAGCCTATACATAATAATAAAATAATTTATTTTCTTGCAACGGGAGTGGTAGAACGCGATAATCTTTAAGTTTAACAGTGACTGGCTGGATGAGCGACTATCGAAGCGTCAGTAACACACCAGTCAGGATCACGGCAATTTGACGGCTTTAATCGGGATGAATCTTCCTTAAACGTCAATCATATAAAATAATAGATTCACATGAATGCATTAATAATAATAAAACAATGATTTAAATTGTAGTGAGAGTCATATGGAACGTGTTAAACTCGCAGCTCAATAGCAGCTGGCTAGGACTGAAGAGTAGGCAACCCACCAGTCGGGATCACTATCATTTGACCACTTAAATCAGGATAAACCCCCCTAAACCGTATATATCTTAAAGAATAGATTCATGAGAATATATTAATAATAATAGTAATGCATTTTCTTGCAGCTAGAGTGGTAGAGAACGCGTCAAAATTAGAGCTCAATTGCCACTGGCTGGACTGAGCGGCCAGAGAAGCGTCAGACCCACCAGTCGGTGTTACGGCCATTTGTCTCCTTTATTCAGGATAAACCTCCCTTATACGCCTATGATATTAAAGAGTACATTCATAAGAATACATTAATAATAATAAAACTATTAATTTCATTGCAGTAAGAGTCATTAAACTGGCAGCTGGCTGGACGGAAGCGGCAGTAACCCACCAACCGGGATCACGGCCATTAGACTACTAATTAAACCTCCTTAAACCTATATTATACGTTCAAAAGAACATATTCACAATAATAAAATTACGCATTTCCTTGCAGCAGGAGTGGTGGGGAATGCATAGGCATACTCGTAGCTTAAAAAGTCTGACTGGAGGAAACTGTTATAGGAGGACATGAACACAGATAATATATTAATTGACTCAAAGTTGTTTACAAAAACAATGTAACAAAAATAAAATCAGAATGATTTCCTTGGAATGAGAGGTGGCAGCGGCTGGCTGGTTGAGCGTCCAGGGAAGCGTCAGTAAGCAACCAGTCGTGATCCCGTTCATTTGACTGCTTTAGTTGGGGAAAAAAAACTAAAAGGTCAAGAGTCATAAAAATATATTAATAATAAAATAGTGTATTTCCTTGCAGCGAGAGTGATAGGGTAGGCATTCTACTCGCAGATCTACAGCGGCTGCCTGAAGCTGCCACCAGCCACTGTCAGGTCACGTGCCTGCCAGAATCAGACTGGCAGCTGCCACCAGCCACTGGCAGCTGCCAGAATCAGACTGGCAGCTGCCACCAGCCACTGGCAGGTCACATGACCTGTCAGTGGCGGCTCCTGCCAGCCAGTTGAAGATTGAACCCCTACTGGAAAATTGTAACCCACAGTTGAACACATCTACTAGGAGCGAACAGCGTGCACCTTTAGACGACCTTTAAGCAAGTTTTCACTTTGCATAGGCTGTAAACGCGGACTGTACTCGGAAGTCCGAGTCTTGTGCTGCTCATGAAAGCTTATAAGGACATTAAAACTTCTCATCAACCCTTCTTTAACTGTTTGCTATGTTTCTAGAAGACGATTAAAAGTATATTGCAAATATACGAAACTAAAAAAGCTGGTTTAAAACAAATTTAGACGTAAACGGAAGAGGTCTGTTTAAGTGTTGCCAGATACCACAAGAGAAAGCAACTCAAACAACCAAAATAAGCGATTGTTTTAGAAATAACATTAATTAATCGAGGTTAAACCTTTGAAAATAATATCTTTTCAACAGTTAGTTTTGTTTCACAAAATGTTCACATTTAATTAACGTTAACATTCATATTTTTTCATAGTCTACACCTCTCATACTTACGACTTGCTAGGCAAAAGCATCAAATTAGCGCATCATTGGATGAGGAGCCAAGCAATTGCAAACCCACATACCATTTTTAAAAAATATATAAATAATGCACCGAACCGTCCCGTTTTGATTTTTAAGGGGGGGAGGAAACACACAAGCGACTTAAAATCAATGGACATGGCAACACATGCTCTAGTTAACGCCCTCTTTGCTGGCATTGGCCAATCAGATCTCGGAGCTCTTTTTGGTTTCTAGGAGATGCTTACAAACAACACGTTGCTATGAATAACACAGACATTCAAGTCGCTGCTGTTTTATAAGATGACAAAATAATATTATAGTATATATATATATAAAGTGCTAGCCTATATATACACGTACACTATACGTTTATAATACGCTATTTATGAAGAAGGATTTAACTACAACATTGTATTTACAATTACCACAAAAAAGTAGGTTCTTTTGTTTAAATGAATTGCTATTTAGTTAATCTAGAACGTCAGCCTATGGTGTAACGTTAGCCAATTAAAGTAACACAATTGAATAAAGTAACACTTTTTCCTTATTGCATGTGTTGAATGATATTCTGACTGCTGGCTATTGTCATTATCTTAAAATACAAGCAAAGTGATGCCTCCTCCTGAGACAATGTACTGCGCCCAGCAGATCAACATTCCTCCAGAACTGCCTGATGTTTTAAAGCAGTTCACAAAAGCTGCAATCAAGACACAGCCACGTGATGTGCTGCAATGGGCAACTGAGTAAGTTTTGCTTTATTAAACAAGTGTACTATGATAATGCATCAGATTGGCATTATATATAATGTATGCGTTATAAAACAATGGAAATATAATATAGTATGACAAATGACAACAGTAAAACTGCTTCTCTTCCAGCTATTTTTCAGCATTATCAAAAGGTCAGAACCAACCAGTCAAAGAGAGGCTGGAAATGCCAGTGGCAACTCAGAAAACAGACACAGGACTTACACCAGGCCTTCTAAAGATCCTTCATAAACAGGTGTGATCCAGTGCATTTCTTTTGTATGTTTTATACACAGTACAGCAGATATATTTACGAATATTGATGAAATTTCTCTCGCCTGTAGTTTGCACCTAAAGAAATCATTACAAAAGAGGAGCTTCTTCAAAAGTGGAAAGACTTGTGTTTGCCTATTGAACAGCTTGACACAATCCTTGCTCTTGGCAACTTCAGTGAAAATATTAATTGGATGCAGTTTTCTGCTTTAGGATGCAGCGCTTTGGGTGGGGTGAGTGGCTATAAATATGTAACTGTGTACTTAACGATACATTAAAGGAACGGTTCATCCAAATTTGTTGGAAATTTAGTCATCCAAGATGTCGAAGAGTTTGTTTCTTCATCGGATGAAATCTAGAGAAATTTAGCGTTACTTCACATGCTCAGCAATTGATCCACTACAGTGAATGGGTGCCGTCAGAATGAGAGTTCAAACAGCTGATAAAAGCATTACAATAATCCACAAGTAAATAGTCTTTGACTTAAAACATAATTTCTGGAGAAAATACGAGCCCATAATCCATAATTATGGAGTCATGGAACCAACGGTTTGAAATGTTAAAATGATGGATTTGTATATTTCAAACATGCAGTTTTTCATCTCACAAGACATTAAATGATGGACTTGAGCCGTGTGGATTACTTATGTTTTTATCATTCTGACGGCACCCATTCACTGCAGAGGATCCATTATGCAAGTGATGTAATTCTAAATTGATCCAAATCTGTTCTGATGAAAAAACAAACTCATCTACATCTTGGATGGCCTGAAGGTGAGTAAATGTTCAGATTTTCAGTAGATTTTGTAATTCATTTTTGGGTGAACTGTTTCTTTTCATGATATTGTATGCTACGGGCTTTATTTGAGATGCTGTAAATGTAATTATACTAACGGGCTCTAGATGGCAGTGTTGGATTTTAAATGGTTTAAAATTTCAAGGAGTTGAACAAGAACTAAATATTTACAAAAAACGATACAGACAATGATGTTCAATTCATTCAAAGTTTGCTAAACAATGCCAAAAAAGTGTGTTTTTGAAAGAGTGTCTAATGTACTGTTCCCACAGACCATCATAAGTGCTTTGAAACATGCTGTGAATACTCACGAGGACCCTGATGTGGTGCGCCCAGATTCCTTTCGACACATTTCAGAGTCTCTACACATACTTGGCCCATCTGGATGGAGAAATTCCTAAAGAACAGATCGACAGCTTCTTGCATAGTTAGAAGAGTATGCATGAGTACACACACACACACACACATGCACACACACGTTTGTTTCTGTGAATTGTGGGGGCTTTCCATAGACTTCTATTACTTTTATACTGACCAAACGATATTTTCTATCCCCTACCCCTTACAGAAAACCTGTTTGCATTGTTACACTTTCAGATAAACATCATTTACTATTTGTAATAATTTTAACCGCAGGCTGTCCCACAATGTAGCATAAACAGTACAACGGACACCACACACACATACACACACACGTTTGTTTCTGTGAATTGTGGGGACTTTCCATAGACTTCTATTACTTTTATACTGACCAAATTATATTTTCTATCCCCTACCCCTTACAGAAAACCTGTTTGCATTGTTACACGCAGGCCGGTCCCCACAATGTCAAAAATTTCAGTTTTTACTATCCTTGTGGGGACATTTGGTCCCCACAATGTAGCATAAACAAGTACACGTACACACACACACAAATGGATTCAGTGAAAACAAGAAACAAAAACAAAAGTAAAGTGGTATGATCAAAGCTGTCCATTTGCAGGAGCAAAATATGTCATTCTGACAGTAGGTAGTTTGAGACAAAATGGCAATAAGAGGCTTTATTGAATGAATTAGACACATTTTTTGAGGGTGACAGTTTCTTTTCTGTCTTACTTTTGTTGCCAAAGAGGTCTTTTAGGAGGACAAGTGATAAGGAAGAAAATTAATTGCTTTGACATTTGTTGCTTGAGGCACCTTCAAGTCTTTTTTGTTAGAATTTACACCTGTGAAATTACAAAGCCTTCTGTTGTTTCTTTCTTAAAACCGAAAAAAACTGTTCTATATTCAAAACTATGATTGAAATGATTGAAAAGGTACATACGTCTTGAAACATCACATAATGCAATAAGCTTATGTAGTTTTCCAATTGCCTAATACAAGATCTGAACCACTATTGTCTTTACTCTTAAGACAAGTCAGTCTACAAATGCAGAAACAATACCAGAAATTATCATTGCATTTGTAAGAATTTTTGTCCTGTGGGTGGTTTTATTACATTTTGATAGGTTTTTGTTGTCATACATTATCAGCATACCAACAGCAATTGTTTTTATCAGTTGCATTCAAAACATATGATTTCATCCCCTGTGTTTAAGACATTTTTAACTCAATTCAAAAGCCCAGCACCCTATTTTACTATTAAGACTTAATAATATGGAATTTATGAACAAACGTTGCATGAATCATATTATCATGACCAGCAATTAATCTTCATAATTATACAGGTCAAAAGCCTATGTACAGTATTGTTATATATTTGGCTGTCCCAGATTATTCAAATGGTATTTCTGCTGTATGACTTCATGACATGTTATAAATCAACCTCTTTGTAACTATTAACATTTTTAAGTACAAATATTCTTTTAGTCTATTTAATTGCCATTCAGACAATACATCAGAAGGTGCTTTGTACCAGTTCTGCTTGGAAGGATAGTCAATGTTTCTTCATAGGTTGTCAGCACTTCTAAAGGCTAAAATGAAGAAGACCAATTGACACTTTTGTAATTTAAGTTTTTTAAATTATGAACTAAAAATGGACATTCACCTCAATTTAGGTCCCCACCATGACACAAGTCCCCATGAGTCAGTGTTTATTAATGTTTAAGGACTTAAACAGGGATATATAAACCTGTACACACACACACACACAAACAACGTCTGTTTTTTGTCCATACAATGAGTGTCAACAGATGCTTTAATTGTATTGATATAAACAGTTGATGCATTTTTCTAAATATCATCTTTTGTGTTCCACAGAAGAAAGAAAGTCATACAGGTTTGTAATGACATGAAAGTGAGTAACTGATAACAGAATTGTCATTTTTGGGTGCACTGTTCCCTTCAAGTCTTAAAAAACTGATGTCTTTGTAACAACAGGAAAACGGACAAGTCTTTTTCTGCTGCTTTGCATGCGTACACTAAACCAACCCAACCTCACAACAGCGTGCCCTTTTTAACTCCCCAACAAACATAGAAGCAAAGTAAATGTTTGCTTTGTGTACATGAAGAAGCTCAGATCTTCAATGTGATAAAACAATTAGAAACTAAACTCCAATTCAAATGAATTCTTGTAAGCTGATTATTGACACATTTACGGGTCTTGATTACAATCTCATACACGCTTTAATGTCTGTTAGTTCTCCTAGAAACAGGATCTCTTGACACAAAAGCAGTCTGTTCCTGTGAATACACAATGTTTGGGAAGCATGTTAGTGAGTCAATATTACCGACACAGAAGCAAGAATAATGAAATGTCACCAGCATGTGTTTTAGACTAATGATGACAAGCCTAAAGCAAATGAAAGAAAAAGAGAATTGAAAAGAGGATGTTAATAAACAATTAATAAGCAAAAACATCTCCGGTCATGATAAAAAAAACATTACACATGACATTTGTAGACGTCTAATTGGAAACTTTGTTTTTCTTGCTTTCAGAGAATGCCAAGGAGGAATGGTGCAACCTTCAAATTTTACAAGCCTCCACAGTGCTGAGAAGTCTGAGTAAAATCCAGTACAAATGGTCCTCAGGTGGTGATATCTCAACATGCTTGAAAACTATTGATCCTTGTTACTGTGTCTTGTGTTTGCCCTCTTTATCCTTATATTGTGATGTGATTTGATTATTTAACCCAAATAAATCCTTGAATCTCAAATCTAGGTTGCCTGGAATAATGTTGCGAAAGTGAAAGACAAAACAAGGCTTATGGAATATTAGGTGCTTATGTGAGCCTAATGAACTTTCAGTTTTGATTGCGATTACAGATGTCCCATTGATACTATAGGTTGGGGTTTTCAAAACCCCATTACCTCACTTACCATTGTGGTTTTCTGTTTGAAAGAAACCGTATTCTGTATATACTTCAAACACTCACACACAATCTTTTTATATCGGAAACAATGACATGAACTAGATCACATTTTTGTCCTTGCATTGTACCGCACATTTGTTTTGTGTTTCAGAAAAGCAGTGGCACAGCAACAGGCAACAGTAGTTTGATTAATTGACTTTTTGAGGATGGAAAGAGGCTGTGTACCAATTTGGAACCAAAAGGAGCTACTCAACCTTCACAGACCTGTTAATGAAGGCTATTCTCAACATTTTCTCTGAAATGAACTGATTACCCATCAGTAATCAAGGTCATTTTAGATTAACAGCCCTTTCTGAATGCTGATACAGTCTCAACAGTGAGATGTTGTTCACTTCTTTATGAAAAAATATTTTCAGCAAGCATAATCTAAAACTGTTTTAAATTAGAAACGGACTCAAAAAATCGTTGTTTGAAACCGGTAATATCAAAGCTTGCTGGTCAAGGATCTATTGGATGATTTACAGAAGATACCAGATGAACTTTACTCAGCATGAAGTTCTCCCTTCTTGATCGGCTCCTGAGGATTTATTAACCTAAGCAGGCCAGAGTGCTGAGCTAATGTAATTGTCTAAGCCAAAGCAGCCAAGGAGCAGCATGGCATCTATCATTTCTAAGAGAGATGAAAGTCGTTTCCCTTTTCAATCTCTCACTAATAATTCACTCCTAATGAGGCTGATTCTCACAAACCTGAGAATAAAAGCAGTATGCATTTCAAATTGAAGTGAATATAGACATTTTTGGAGGATTTAAAAGCAGAAATAATTTATAAAAGCAGTTCAGTTTAAATGTTTTTTTTTATGTGGGCTGCAAAGCCCTTTTTTTTTACAACCATTTTGGGGGTTTAGGATTTATGGTGTTGTTGTACAAAGTTGTAAAGTTGATATAACTTTACAGAAAAGATTAGTAAGTGATTTTCCCCTTAAAATCATGTTAACTCTCATATTGTTCATATCTTGTGGCTATAATACTGAAACAATGAGTATTTTGTTTACGCATTGGTCTCATTCACTTCCATTGTAAATGCCTCACTGTAACCCAGATTTATTTACTTATTTAAAAAGAGGGACAAGTGAAAATTCATTTTTTGTGATAATGAGTATTATGCTACAAATGCTTTCAATTCTAAAATTGATTAATATTCTAAATATTAGGATTAATATTGCAGGACTAATGTGTAGTACAGTAACTGGGCAGAATATATGGAGTATACAGGATACAATAGAGAGTGAAATTTCTGGCAGAAACCCCATTGTGTCCGGGGGGTTGTAAAAATGAATATTCATGCTCGGGGTGGCGAGTTAAAGGTTAATACTGCATTTTTGCTCACATTTCTTGTTTTTAAAAACCAACAGTACTTCCTTTATAACAGATCTGTAATGGCGATAGCAAGCAGAACAAAGCGGTGGACTGGCTGTCTTCTGTAATCGGATGGTGGACTTATAAGACCCAGCGCAAGGGGTGAGGGTTGATGGTGCTCCGGAGCTGGTCTCATCTTTTTGTGGTGCGGAAACGAGGGTGTGTGGTGTGGGTGATGGAGCTCACTTTAGTATTTGTTATTTCCCTGGTAGCAAGTTATGGTGCACGGGATCGTATAACGTCATAGTGTCATTGGTGAGTTGTGTAGTGAGTGGTGGAAGGTGTGGTTTTGGGTATCATTCTTGTTATGTATAGATCTAGCTGTTTGTTGCAGCAGTTACTGATTGTGGGGTTGTTGTCGTTTTTTGGTCTTTTTTTGTTGGGGGTTGTGTTGTTGGGGGGTGTGGGTGTTAACTTCCCTAAAGTAGTTTCCATAGGAATTGAAAGGCGGGCCTGCGTCTATTGAATGGTGAAGGACATGCTAGTAGGAAAGGGACTGTAGGCGAAAAAGCTGAATAGACACCATCCAGGTTTTGGTATATTGTTGTTAAGGTCTTCCTTTCTTGTGTGTTTTTTTTCTGGTTTCATGTTCTAGTTTTTGTCAGTTCCCCTTTATATGACACAGCCTTCCGTTTTCCTTTGTTCGCGGTACTTGGGTAGATGAAAATCCCTCATGAGAAAAGCTTTTCGTTACACGTGTTTTGTGATCGTGGCCAGGAGACATGATAACTTGTGGGCACTTGTCCCCAGGATAAAAAAAAAGAGATATCAGTATGATAAGAGAATCTGAGATAAAATGGAAATATACTTAAGAAAGCAAAAAAAAAAGAGGCCAAAAGGGGGGCCTGTCGCTGGTCACGCTTAAGTTATAAGTAAAACAGTACATCACGGATCAGGGTGAGCCGCAACACACAAGACTAAGAAAAAAAGGCACCTGGGGCAAAATGTTTAGTGAATGTAAAAAAGGAGTTGTTCATAACACCTAAACTGGAGGTAGGAGAACAACGCATTGACCCATCGTGATCAAAAGGATTAAAGAAGAGTGAAATAGAAAATAAGAGAAGTCATCTCGTCAGGAGAGCAGAGGAAACAAACTGTCGCTGGGAGCGTCGCGAGAGGCCCTCCCGCGCTCAAGCGGTTGGGGGGACACACTATGCACAATATGCGAAAGGGCGCAGAACAAAGCGAACAGGCGAATGGCACGGACCAGGAACGGCAAAACTAGGGGCTGGATTTGCTGTGTCCACCGTGCTGGGATCGGCCGAGCCCGATGAACCGCACACAGGCGGGATAAACGAAATGTTCAAGCGGAGAAACCACGTAAGGGAGTAGGACATCGACCCAATGCAGGGCTCCGAGAACATGGAATGATAGAAAAGCAAGCGGAAATGAGAGAAATAACCTCAGTTGGGAGAGTGCCTGGGGGAAAGAGAGGGGGTAGCTAACGCGGGAACGAACCTAAGCAGCCGCATGAACCGCATGGGGGGACGCCCATACGGAGATGTATATCCAGGGGTGAATGGCAGAGAACACCTGCAGGGAGGCGGAGCAAGCCAGAAAAGAAACCACGGAACAGCAAACCCCAGAGCGATCCCCGACGTGGGAACACCTGAGCGCTCTGCGAGAACTGAGAGGGAGATATCGCGCGGCGGAGAAACGCCGAAGGGAGGGCGTCGCAGACCTCCGATACCAGACAGCCCACAGAGACTCGGGATCCACCGACATACTTGCTACTCGGAGAGACCCCGTCCCCCCGAGAGGGTCCCGCACCGCTTGTCCTATTTTGCAGGCGTGTTAACAACAACAACGCGCTTACATGAAACCATATTACAAGCATCGGGAGGAGATGTACAAGACACAAAACTAAGTAATCTATCAAATTACCTAGGCTAATCACAATGAAAATCTACCCTGTGAAAAACGCATATGCTGTTAGGTATGTTTTGCCGCGATGCTTGGTTTATTCGGCCTATTTGCTGTCATGGGCTTGCAAAGGACGCACATAAGCACGCACAATCGGTAGACCCACTATATACACATCCCCATGCGACATAAACCTTACACTAACCACCATATGCTGGTTGTTTCAACGGTGGTGAGAGTACGCGCTGGGCACAGGCAGCTGTCAGTCACAGAGAAAGAAGTGGGAACATGTAACGAACGGTGTCCCGCGGAGGCGGATCTTTCAGTGAACAAGTGGGGGGAACCAAACCGTGTGCGAGGAGTCTGCAGGTACAGGGAAATTGGAAGCAGGGGTGCGACGGCCAAAAGACGGGGCAAGGGGGACGACTCGCAATAACAGTAAGGGATGCCACCCAAAACGAAAGTCGGATTGGACGCACTGCAGGAGAACGGCTGCAGAACAGTGAAGACCGTTTGAGCTAAACATTGGCCTTGTGATGGAGAAAATGTAAGTCCTGGCTACCGCACGTGAGAGTCCAAAAAAGCAGAGCAGGGAAACAAAAGAAGACCCGGGCTACGGGCGCGATATGGAGGTCGGCTGAACAAACGATGGACTGTGCAAGAACTGAACGTAGGACAACAGGTACCGGTAAGCCAGACTTTAGGTAAATGTCAGAACTCTTGCCGGGAACGGTTCTGGTGGACAGGCAGTCCATGAACGGTTCAAACATGTCTATTAATATTTGACTCGTACGGAATGATGTAAAATAACACTTTTATTATTAAGCCACCCTATAATGATGTAACCGCAGAGGTTTACATAGTAATAAACTAGTCGTAATCAACTTAATTTTACGTAAAATGAGAAGCATAAAAACTTTCATTTTGCTCCTTGAGGCAATGTTTGGTTCAACGCATGTTTGCATCAGGCACTCCTCGTTCTTTTGTTTCATTCCAAACTGTTCCTCAGTAAACGAAATGTATGTTGGAGGAACTGGACACTAATTAGTTGGCAAAACCGCATCATAATCAGAACACTGGGATAGATCCTCGCCATTTTCGACCCCTGGCAATTAGTCCCCTCCCCTCGTGAAATCGTACCTGCTTGCCTATTCTAAACCCCGCCCCTAATCCTAACCTAACCCGCTCCCCCACCCTAACCCTAAACCTAACCAGTACTGGGGGTGGGGGGGGGGGGGGGTAATAATCGGGCCAGGTGTCAGAATTGGGCCAACACAGTCATGTCAAAACTGAGCTTTGATTGAGTAACTTGTAGACCTGTGCTGCTCTGGCTGCAAACTGTTTCAGAAGGTTTAGTCTGATTTGGTGAACTGATTAATTCAGTTCACTAAAAAGAACCGGTTCAAAATAATTATTTGCTTGTGAACTGGACATCACTCTGGACCGTTTGACTGAGGCTATGAATTACAGGAAATAATGCTGTAAATAATGTATTGTCAGATAGACCTCAATATCGCCAGGAGCCACGGGTATAAATTTTGTGCTGCATGATATGCTTTTCTGTCTCAAAGTGACAGTAGCTATTGAGTTTCACGTGGTAGGGGTGATCACGCTAAGTTCGGTGGGCCGTGGTTTTCATCTACCATTTGTATTCAGGTCACCTGAAGAAAAGTCAAATTTTAAATGGCCTAAGGATGGATAAATTAACAGCAAATTTTCATTTTTGGGTGAACTACTTCTTTAACAACTCACTTAACTGAGAACCGCCCTTGCTCGAACATGTCCAAATCAACTTGTAATGAGTCGAGAACTGATGAGTGAGCTAATAGTTAAAGCATTTGGAGTCAAATGAGAAAATAAAAGAACTTTAATAGCCAACTAAAAGAAATGTTGCAAAATAAATCGTAGGCCTACTGGAAATGTTATGAATTGTGTGAGTTTTATTAACACATATAAAACAGAACAGGTTTAAATAGTTTGTTATTATTATTTGTAGGTTTATAGAGTTTTTTTTAAATAGACTTTCGTAAAGAACAAGACATCGTTTCATAGTTGTTAAGGATGGGAGCTTACTTATTTATGTATACGTTTGTGGTAAAAATTGAGGAATGCAAAGGCTGACCACATGCCAAACTTTTATAATGCGCAAGACACCCAAAGTACTTCAATATAACCTAGCTTAATTGTGATAGTCACAAGAACTTAAGGCTAATTCATACTGCCCCAACAAATGCCTGGTGTTAACACACTGATCCAACGAAACCCAACAATTCTTGTTGGGGCAGTGTGATCTAGGTGTGATCTAGCCTTATAATTTATATTGTGGTGTGAATGTGGTAGAGTTATAACGTTCCACTAACAAAATATCTTCAAATGTCAGAAAGTCAGTTAGACAATCAATTTTACATGAACATCAAACACGTGAAGTTTCAGGTTTGATTCTGGCAGTCTGCTGTGACCTCTAAGGCATGTGTTGTGGGATAATTACATTATATAAAAGCTAAATGCAAAACACATGTGCAAAGTGTGCACGAGTAATGCACAAATAATTTGCAGGCCTTGAGGGTTTAATAATGGAGTTGCACAGTCACAAGAACAAGCCTCTTGCCTTTTCTCTTTCTAGCCCAAACCTGGTCATTCCTCACAAAAAACGAGTCCCCAAATGACATCACCTCCCAGAGCTTGAGGCCTCGACAGTTCAGAATGTATCACATTACAACTTAAAAGCTTAGATTCAAGAGAATGTGTTTAAAAATGTAAAATCAATACACTCTATAAAGAGAAGCTGATATGATGGCATGGCTATCCATTCCTGGTAGCCTAACAGACAGAGCTGTAGTGGGATGAGACTGTGGAATTCCTCTGTGGAACCTCAAGAGCTTCACTTCACACAGGCTCATCTCTTATCTCTCATCACTCTTCTACAAGACAGTTCAGAGCAAAAGGCACAGGATTTCCCCACTAATAGTTCCAGCATGTGCTCTGTTCATTTGAGACTCTGCATGGTGTAATGCTGTAAATAAGGTCATTAGTCAGTGAGCATTACATCTCTTCCTGGGCTGAATGACTTGACCAAAAAAATAAAAATTAAAATAAAACAATAAAGTAACACAGTAAAAACCAAAATATTGTCACATGTTATTACAATTTTAAATAACTGCCTCCATTTGAATATATTTAAAAATGTAATTTATTTTTGTGATGCAAAGCTGAATTTTTAGCAGCCATTACTCCTTCAGAAATCATTCTAATAGGCTGATTTGGTGCTAAAATATTTCTTATGATCAATGTTAAAAACATTAATATTTTGTGGAAACTGTGACACACCATTTAAGAGTTTGAGGTAAGAAAGTTTTTTTTCTTAAAGGGGTCATATAATGCTGCTAAAAAGAACATTATTTTGTGTATTTGGTGTAATTAAATGTATCTATGCGGTTTAAGGTTAAAAAAAACATTATTTTCCACATACTGTACATTATTGTTTCTCCTCTATGCCCCGCCTTTTTGAAACGCGTCAATTTTTACAAAGCTCATCGTTCTTAAAAGTGAGGTGTGCTCTGATTGGCCTGCTATCTAGTGCGTTGTGATTGGCCGGATACCTTAAGCGTATGACGGAAATGTTACGCCCCTCACCATACTGTGATGATGCCCTGTCAGGCCGGAGCGAAGATTCAAAAACATGAAAACCCATTATAAACGAGGCATTTGTTGCATCCAGTGGGGAAATAAATACGGATTATAAAGACTTATACTGTCTTTTAACGCGTTGCGTTGCATTGCATCGCGCAGCGTAAACATAAAACCATGTCTGCATTGTGATCGGAGAAATGACAAACAACAAAAGCTACTCCACACTGCTCAAACTCGCGTTTGAATCATCATTGGCAATCTTTAAATGAAAACGTACTTACAGTCTTTGATTCAGAACAGCCGGCATTGTAGTCTACCTTTCAGGTTCAGGAAACAGTCCTCCATAAAAATGCGCTGGACACATCGGAATATTTAGGTTGAACTGTTCTGGAACAGTGTTGTAAATAACAACTTAACCACTGATTTCTAGTCGTGTCCTCTTTTGGAAGACCAAACAAAGTAGTTTCACAAATGGCGGGCTAGAGTGAGCACAGGCAGGCGGGCTTGAGAACGGTGCAGCCAGCGGATTCGACGAAGGAGCGGCAACCACAGGTGACGACCACCGGACTGGGGACTCCGCTTATCATCAGGAGAAGTACTCTTTTGGAAGACAAACAAAAGTAGTTTAACTTTAACAAACCGGAAACCACAAGCTCCTTTCACGACATGGCATGGTGGCGGATACAAACAGACTACAGCGAGAATAAAATTACGCCTTCTTTCTTTGCTTGAATATTTGGGCGGCGTTATGCAAATATTCCAACATCGTGACGTAGACATGTGGGGTCATGTTAGAACGAGCCGTTTTAGGTAAGCGTGGCTGACTCTTAACTTTTATAAAGAATATATTTGAGATATTTGAGACTTTAGTCTTTGCAACTTACAGATCTTATGCACTGAGAAGGAAAAATTGAAATCGCCATCATATGACCCCTTTTAACGAAATAATATTTCAGCAAGATACAGTTGATACAAAAAGTGACAAAGACATTTATATATATATATTATATTGCAATTTCAAATAAATGCTGTTCATTAAACATTCTATTCATCAAAGCATCACAAAAATGTATTGTTATTCATGTAGCAAAAAATATGTTGTCAGCATCGATAATAATAATAATAAGAACCATTAATATTAACTGAACCCCAATAATTATTTGGGCACCAAATCAGCATATTAGAATAATTTCTTCAGGATCATGTGACATTGAAGACTGACTGCTGAAAATTCATATTTGCCATCAAAGGAATACATATATTTTCAAATAGAAAACAGTTATTTAAATTGTAATAATATTTCAGAATATTACTGTTTTTACTGTATTTTATTGTCATACTTAAGCAAATTCACATAAAGGCAACTACTAAAAAACTGATTCATCTGATTCATCTTATTTACAGCATTACACCATTCAGAAATGTCTTAGCTCACATATTAGCACTGGAATGCTGCAAACACAGAAGCAGAGTGATACCACAGTAAAACATCCCAGTATTGCTGGAACATCACTAATTTGTGGAAAAGAACTAATCACTGTATAACATGTATTGTCTTTAATGTCATAATACTTAATGACATTATATTATTAGTCTTACATTACAAAGCATCAGGCAAATATCTTAGTGCTGTTGATTTAAAGGCGTCTTTTGAGTGAACTGTTAATATCATTACAGGATGCATAACATCTGCATTTTCAAGCCCATCTGTATTTTCCATTATATACATACATACTCATGACCCCTAACATCCTGTTTACCATGCAACTACTATTGCTATAGGAGTTCAATATACGTGTTCTTGCAAATCTGTATTCTTGCATTTTGTATTCTTGGTATCAAGAATCTGGGCTAAACTACAACACCGGGCCTAGCAGGGAAGTCAATTCCGCCAGCTTAACCAACAACTCTCTGGCAGATTCAAGGCATTTCATTTACACACTGCTGTGCAGGTAGGGGTTTCCAGTTGATGAATGCATCAGGATCACTTTGAGCCTGGCGTTGATGTAATATCAAGTCATTGACGGAACATCTGTGGATGGATGTTACCCACTGACCTGTTTTCTGGGACTCCAATACTTCACAGCCAGACTGACATGATATTATCAAATCCAGGCCAGCGTGCTCCTGTCACACTTTTTTGAGGCCAGCTTGTTTCAGGGTTTGTTTCACCAGTTTGTCATATATTACTATTCATACTAAAAATGTCTAAAAACTTCTAGTGACGCACAATAAGTAATCTAATGTTCAAAATAAACATAATAGTACTTTTTTTTTGTGTTATTGTGTAATATCGTACAGCATTAAGGTTAAACTTTGCATTTCACACCCACAAATATGATATGTAACGTAAGCAGTTCTGTTCTTTTTTTTAGAAGGATCATAGATGCTGTATTTTGTCTTCATTGTCAAAGCTGAATTGGAGGACAAATCCTGTAACTCCTCTTTCATTCAAAGGCTCACATGGCTAATCCTTTCTATTTTAAGAATCAACCAGGCCACAGATTACCCCAACACATGTCTACATTTGTATTTAAACCGAGCTGAGTATGTTTGATATAAAGATGCAGACTAAGAGAAACGGGTTGCACCCTAAATTACATTTTAATAATAAATCTACCTATAAATGAGTTTACAGTGCAACTGTATTTATACACAATACTTTATGAAAAGCAAAACTGCAAAACAGTTCACCCAAAAATAAATGTAATTTACTCACCCTCGTGTTGTTTCACATATGTATGCTGATTTGTTTTGCATTAAACACAAAAGGACATTTCACACTTATCTTTTACGACACAACAACAGTTAATAGTGACCATCATTCAAGCTCCAAAATAGCATCATAAAAATGCAATAATATACATAATACAAATCAGAAACTCAGAAGTCATATGAAATTGTTTTCATAGCGTCACTGGGCCACAGTGTTTACAGTTGGACACTGACCTACTAATGGCTCACTAATGTCTCTGTACTGTATATTAAACATCAATAAAACTACATACGTCACCTTAAGCACAGACTGTCACCGTCATCTGATGTGCAGCAACTGGAAGCATCTCTCTCTTATTGTCATAGCCGTGTAAAATGAGCTTGTCCGGGGTTTATTTTTAGTGTGCAGCCTCCAGCTGTGTGTCAGAGTGATGAGACGCTGCTGACACTCCGTTCCACACTCTTACTGTTCACACTTAAATAGGCCAGACTGACTGTGACGAGAGAAACAAGCATGCCAGACATCTACAGAAAACCCCCCAAAATCAGCCGCACTGCTTCATCACGCCAATAACACTGTGAAATTTTCAGATTTGAATCTGCCTATGTCAAGCCAGATTAGAATTCATAATTCACACGCCCAGCTCAGCAGATAGCCTACCATCATACGTTTCATTAGTAAACTTTTCTTGGTAAACACTGTTTAATCCTATGAGCACACCTAAAAAGAATCGAATCATTAATCACAATCGAAAAAATATCATCGGGAACTGAATCGAATGGTTCAGAATTTGCTAAATCGTTCTCGAATTGAATCGAAAAAATATGAATCGTGAATTGATTCGCTGTCTACTCAAAAGATTCACATAGCTCAGTTTTATAGCAAAATTCAATCAATCAATTCAAGTGGCAACTTGTTGAAAAAACAGTAGAACTTTCAGAAATATATAATATTTTTTTCGCTAAATCAGCATTTTAACTGCGGATAGAATCAGTAAAACACTTGTAAACAATGTGTCAAGTAACGTTTACCTCAGGAAAGCCATTATAATGAACCTAGTGGAGCATTTTGTTAAATATATGCACTATATTACATATTCATTATATTTTTACTTTACATGCAATATTGTAGAAATATATGGACAGCATTCCTTGTATAGTTTACAGCTTACCATATATATTTCCAAATCAAAATGGAAATTGAATGGTGAAATCTGTATCAATACCCAGCCATTTTCCTCAGATTTTCCAACTGCTAGTTCCACTAAATGTTCCTGGCCAGGGTGGAAACTTCTTGACAGTAATGCCTTGTGTGTGTGTTGACTTTGCAGACTGGACTAATAGTGGCATGCTACCAAGGATACATGGATGTGGTGGTTGCTCTCTCCCAGTGTCCTCACCTGGATGTGAACTGGCAGGACAATGAAGGCAATACAGCCCTCACCACTGCTGCTCAGGCGGGTAAGAGCGATCAAACAGCCTCAATCCAAATCACTACCTGCACATATTTACATTTAGATTACTATAAAGTTTAAGTAACTAGTGTCTCAACATTCAAAGTAAATGGATGAGTGTGAAAACTTCCAAATACTACTAGAAATTAACCGCTGAGTGCCCTAGAAGTGTTGTTACATATTCAACAGCTGACTGCATTTCCATAATTCTCCTGAACAATTGCAGGTCACATCACAATCACTAACTACCTACTCAACTACTTTCCCGGGCTTGACATCGAGAAGAGGAACTGCCACGGTTTCACCGCTCTGATGAAAGCTGCTGTACAGGGTCGAGTGGAATGTGTCAGAGCCCTGATGCTGGCAGGTACTCGAGCCTCAGATCACTGTGCGATAGACTGACAGACGTGCCAGGAAACACTACAAAGTAAAGCAGCTGTTATATGATTAGCTACAAGACAAGGATAAAATGCAAACAAAAAAATCATACCACAGATTTACTAACTGATTTTAAAGGGATAGTTCACCCAAAAAAAAAAGTTGTCATTATTTATTTACTCTTATGCCATTCTAAATCCATATGCTGTTATTTTTTTCTGTAGAAAAAAAATGCAGCTCTTGCTATACATTGGCACTTAAAACAACTATATTACAAATCTGCTGGAGTCACACAATAGTCACACAAGTTTTTTTTAAATTTAATTTAATTTAGGCTCTTGTTGTTACTGTCTTTTTAATATTTTATTCTTTAGTTTTTTGCTATACTTTATTTTTTTCTAAAAAAGATTTTATATTCTGACCTGTGAAGCTACAGTTTATGTATGATGTGTGCCATACAAATAATAATACTTATTACAAAAATATTATACATTTTAAAAATATTTTATAGATATTTTTTATTGTTATGCTTTTTTTTTAAAGTGATGTTAGTTTGACCTGTGAAGACTGCATTTATGAATTATGTGCCACAGGAAGCAATACTTTTACAAAATATAATTTTTGACATTCTATTTATTTTATTTCTAAAGTTTATATTCGAACTGTGATGGTACATTTTATATGTAAAAAATGTTGCCACTCAAATAATGTTTGTAAAAAAAAAATTGTATTATTTAATTATAATAATAATTTTTTAGCTCTGCTTTTTTTTTTAAAATGCTAAAATCATTTTAGGAGGAAGAAAAAAAGAAGCATAGCAAAAAAAAAAAAAAACACTAACCTGGTCGCTTCATTCTAACATATGAAGCTCCTGGTATGTATTACATTTTTTCATTACAAATTAACTAGTATATTATATTACAATATTACAATTTATTACAAATAATATATCATTATTATTTTCCTCTGTGAATAATGAATTAAATGCCATATAACTTAAGACATGTAGTGCAAGAAAGTTGTGAACAAGCCATATTTGCCACTTTTTTTGGTGTGTTTGTTGTTGTATGGCATAATGATTCTTCCAAATTTAGTTATTTTGTTATAGTCAAATGAATTATAGTCAATAATAGGAATTATTAAAAAATAATTGCTTAACTACATTTTACTGCTAAAGTTACCACTATTTTGAGTGTTTTCGCATGACACAACAGTGGTCAGGTGGCACAAGTCGGAGCAGATTCCTAGTTGTATTATGAGTTCTAGGAGGATGCGAGCGCTTTTCACAAGTCAGATTTTTTATGGTAAGAACTAATTCTAACTCCAATCACACAATCACATTTGCTTTCTTGATCAGGAGCTGACATAGATGCCAGGGACAACGGGAGGAAGTTCACTGCGCGAGAGTGGGCCATCTTTACAAGCCGCTATGACACTGTGTTCGCCATGACGCGGCTGATGCAGCAGCCGTGTGCGGATCAGTTCTGCGACACCTATCGGTCTGAGTGGCCCCTTCTGCCTGCGCTGTTGGCCAAAGCTCAGGCGCCCAAAGGCTGCATTCAGAAAATTTCAGAGACACTACGTGACTTCTTTGACATCAGTAACGTCACCGAGGCATCAGAAGACGGGGTTCTGGATCACATGGTGCGCATGACAACATCGCTGGGGAGCCCGTTCATCGCAACTGCGTGTCGAACGGTGTGTCCCGGCAGCCCGCCCTGTGTGGGAAAACGCCGGTACTCTGTTCAGGAGATACTAAAAAAACAACGCATCGAGCAGCTGAAAAGTTTGCGACCCGAGCGCCTCGAGAACTACAAACGTCTCTTCCAGAACTCCCGCGTCCTGCTGGTGCCCAAATCAAAAGATCGTCGTGCGAGTCTGCAACCCCAGGCCCAATCAGACGGCTCCTCCTCTTCCTCCCCGGGCATCCGCAGGGCCAGTCTGCTCCCCTTACACCTGCTGAGGAGGAGCAGCGTTAGGCCAGGTATGGTGGTGCCCAAGCTGAGGATTACCAAGGCTCCTTCGTCAACCTACGTGCCGGAGAAAGTGCGGCGGAAAAGCAGCTGTGTAGACGACCAGTTCCTCCAGATCCCAAAGTGGAGATACAAAGAACTGAAAGAGGAGCGAAAGAAAGCAGAGGAGGCGGAAAGGAAAAGACTGGAGGCCATAACGAAAAGTCAACTCACTACAGGCAAAAGGAAATAAATGTGTGCAGACACACTGCTCACTGTTTTATACTTGAAATGCAATTTTGATGTTGGATTCAAATTTTTTTTTTTTAAAGACAATTCATATTTATAAAGCTTCTCAACTACTTTTTACCCTCTTTAAAATAGGGTAAAGTGAAGGATTTAAAGTGGACAGCTCCTTTAATCCCTTTTCATGTGTTTTGAGCATCAAGAAAATAGCTAATATGGGTAAACTACTAAAACCAGATGCTACTTTATGTTTACATTCTTAAAATCGGGTTCTTTGATTTTTTTTAGAGTTGTCCAAATGCTAGTGTTGTCTCAGATTTAACCGTAACATTGTGAATGTATTTAACAGACATACTTTGTCAATACCTCATTTTTAAACTATTTTTCTAAACATTGTAGATGTTAATGGTATTTCGGCAGCAGATCTGTCTGTATTTGCACACATTTCAGAGACAAATGCTACAGACAATCACCAGCGAGTAATGAAAGACGGCAAAAGAGGTAGTGATATCATGGATCAGCATCTTATTTGATTTTTTCTGAATATTTAATAATTATTTATACTACTAAAGCACTCTTAAGTTCATTACTTTAATGACTATGTTCTGAACCTAGAAAAAACAAACATGTATTGTCTTTTACCAAATGGTATTTGCAACATACACAGCTGCCTGTGATGGAGAGGTGCATTTACAAAAAGCTAAACATTTCTTTGCATGTCAAAGTAAATAGTACTACATGAAAGCCAACCCAAATGTATACAGGTTTAAAAATATATGTCATACACACTACTGTTCAAAGTTTAGGATGAATGAGATGCGTTTTAAAGAAATTAATACTTTTATTAAGCATTAAATGCTCAAAAGGACTGAAGATTTTTATAATGTTACAAAATATTTCTTTCTCAAATAAATGCTGTTCTTTGAACCTTTTATTCATCAAAAAAAATTCGGAAAAAAAAAACCAAGGTTACAACATTGATAATAATAAGTGATATATATATATACACACACAAAACAGTTATTCTAAATTGTAATTTCACAGTATTATATATGAAACATATTAAAAACAGTTATTCTAATTTATATATAAACAGTTATTCTAATTTATATTTCACAGTATTACTGTATTTTTAAAAATTAAATAAATGCAGCCTGGTTGAGCATAAGAGACTTCAAAAACATCAAAAACATGATTAGCCATGAATTATTAAAAAAATATTCCCAAAACAAGAGACTTGTGGCTAAGCTGCGCCAGTGGCTCCCCTAATAGTGAAACTTAACTTTGCCTTCAGATATAGGAAATACTGTTACTAATAATATTATAAACGCTGAAAATTATTAAATATTCTTAATATTTAACCTTATCCTGGATATCTTGGTATATGAAAATGCAAATAATGTGCAGCAAAGTAAGACTTTACAAAGGTACTGTACTGTACATTAGTAAATATTTTCCTCCCTCATTTGCTAATTTAATATGTAAATTATTTCCCTATGATTCGATTTAACCTTGACATGACATTTACTCCTAACATGGGCCCTATTATAAACACATAGGAGGCATCCTGAAATATTAAACATATGTTTTTTTCATTTCTTTCTCGCAGGAGGCATCTTAAGTAAAAAGTGGTACAACTTACTCCGCTATCCCTTATGATTTCTTTGAGCTGGAAACAGTTAATCCAAATTCAAACATATCACAAAAAAATCTCAGATATGAATGCTTCTGTATGCAGAAAAATGCAATGTTAATTTTAAAGAATGTGTAGTGTTATCTGTTTGAAATATCTTCTCACTGACTGTCACATCATCTCAACAGCACCACTGTGCCTCGGTGTCCAACAAAACTCACTCCACACTGCTGATTTCACAAAGATGCAAAGACCAGTGCACACCTAATGTCAGGTCACCCTGTTATCTTAAAATAACACTGTGTTTACACTACTTTAGGTTGTAAACCAAAAGTAATGACCAGCAATGCTTAGAAGAAAAATCTCAGTGTAACTTTTGAATAAAAACTACTTTATAAATCCAAAGTGTGACTCCATTTATTGAACTTTGAGCAGGAGTAAAGGTGAAGCACACACCTTATTAAGCTATTGAGGTCACCGGCACGAGCTGACAGACACTGAGGGACTTATCAGTCTTGCAAGGTCAGCACTTGCCTCAGGACAACACTGTATGAAAAACAATGAAGTGCCCTCTGCTGGAGAACCAAAGCACTGACGTGGGATCTGTGGTAGCTCTGATAGCCTATCAAAGACAAATACACTGAGAAGGCCTGACTGTCAGATAGACCCCAGGGTTTGGGTCACTCTGAACTGGCTTCAAAACCAGTGCTCCATTTCCAGATACCATGCTGAGGAAAAGTACAACCTTGACCTGAAACATGACATTTCGTAAGGGTTTAGCTCCCACTCATGCCTTTAAGGTTCACCTTGTCCAAGTGGGAACAGCAGGTTTGGCCAGCTGGTCTGCTAACGGCACGTATGCATAAGTCTTGCTGCTTTGGGCCCAGTACATGCTGTGGGAACAACCTGAAGTTTGTGGCAGCTGCTGGCTCTTATCGACACCTGAGTGGAACACAAAGTGAATGGAGCGAGATAGGAGGAGAGCTGGAGAACATGATATAATGAAACAGAGGAAGAGAACGGGGCAAATCCTGAGTGGCGTTAGGTTTGGTGGCTCAGCGCCGCTGAGGCTGAGGAGAACAGGAAGCTGACGGGCTTTGCCACGCTCTACTAGTTCATAGACCATGAAAAGTAGGCCATGGGATTACACATGAACTTTTCCTGCTGAGCTGATTGTATATTCTTACTAACATTAATATTTAATAGGACAAAACAGACATGGCAATTGTTTTTTTAAATTTCAATGCATGCAATTCGAGTACTGAAATTCCTCTACTTTTTACTCTCCACAAATTCTACAATTAGCTCAGATTGCTGTCATGACAGCTCAATGGGATAAAACATTGTTTGAAGAATTTACCTGTGTACTTTTTCTATATCTGGGATTCTTCAAAACAACTCCACTGTGTGCGTGTATTATATACTATATATCTATATATATACAACACATACACATATAGCACGCATATGGTATTATAGCCATATTCTTAGCAAACATTGAAAATGTTTTTTAATTATATAATGTCTGCAACTATTTCAATATAATAAAAAATGTTTATGAAAATTTAAAATAATAGAAAAAATTTGATTTAATGATTTAATATGTCTGTATATGTATACACACCACACAGGCTTAGTATTACCCCTCTAATATTTGTTGACATTCATTTGAAATATTTCAATAACTGATTATTTTGTCTGGGAAATGTATTCTCCAAAAATTTAGGCCAAAAAACTCCAAGGCACACATACTCTCTATTACAGTTTTGTAAATCATTTCAGCCTTACATGTTACTACTTGTTGCGAAAGCACTGTTATTTCCATCAGGTAATGCAAGTCTAGCTTATGAACGTGTTTTTAAGAGCAAAAAGGCGTGTGGTTTTATGTTAACTCTTTATTCAGATAGCCACACCTAGTACCTAATGCCTAATATACAACATTCACCGACTTCAAAAAAAAATTTTTTTTATACAACTTACATCTCTCTGGAACTATTTATGTAAAACAAAATTAAAACAAAATAAAACACAGCTCCAAGCATCCCTCATGAAGTGGACCCACATATTTAACATGTTTCTGATTAGTGATTTGCAATGGAGCTTTCAATTTTAGTGTTGCAATGATCTACAGGTAAGAAACAGGAAAAGGAACGCGTGTCATGATACTGTTGGAAACAGGACACTTGCAGGCACAGACGGAAGGGGGAGGGGGGTGTACGGAATGCTTGATGGCAAGAGATCCCTGGCAACCTGAGCAGGTGTTTGGGGTGGTGTGGTCCTGGCCCTGTGCGGGGGGCCGGGGTGGTCTAGAGTTGTGTGAGGCTCACTTCCGGGGCTGGTGGATGTGCTGGTTGATGTGGTGGGCCGGGGGCAGCTTCTGTACCGCAGGCACAGGTTTCTGATGGGCCACCTGGGCAGCAGTAGGGGTGAAGTCTTTATCCCCCTGAGGAGGACAACCAATAGAAACACACCTAATTATAATGGTGACATGGCAAATGCTTTGTGTGCAGTAAATCACACCAATAATTGGACAAAAGTCATGGTTCTCTAATCTGATTGGCTGAAGGGTGTTCGAAGAGTGCTCTGTTGTCAACCAGGGCAGAGTTTTTCAAAAGCATCGTAAGCTAAGTTGATCGTAAAGTCCATTGGTGTCAATGGTTCTACGATCAGTTTAGGCTTACAATGCTTTTGGGAAAAGCTGCCCAGTACTGATGACTGCTGTCTGTGAGCCAGGCTTTATTATACTGTAATGAACTAAAACTGAAACCATTAGGCCACGTATCCACCAAAGCGGTTTTTTCCAGTTGTTTTCAATGGGAACGCCATATTTTTTAAAACGCCAGAAGAGTGACAAGCGCTGAGCAGCGCTCATCACTGTCACTTTGTAGTCAGCCGTCCAATCACAGTAGAGGAGGAGCGGGGCAAATACCACCCCGACCAACGGTCACATCCTCCTTGTACTACGATTGCTTGTCTCGGAGTATTCATGTCTGTACCAGCTGGGATTCTTTAATACACGATAATTGATAGAAAAAAACAAACAAACAAACAAAAAACTGCTAACAATATTTAATTCACAAAAGCATCTCAACTGAAAAAACAACAACAACAAAAAACCATTGCGCTGCAGAAGCACTCAGTTGATTTTCTTTTCAGCTGGCTAAAATGTTTTGGTGGACACACAGCTTTTTATGTCAACTGAAATAAAGGTGAAATAAAATATAAATATTCGGAAAAAAAAAATTCACGAAAATTGGAAATGTTTTGGAAGTTGTTTTGGCAACTAACTGAAATAAGCTGAAGCACTAAAATTACTAAATGATAAATACAAACTTAAACAGAACTAAAACTGAAACAAAAACACATTTCTTATAGTAATAAAAAAATAACATGACATTAGCACAAAATGACTAAAACTTAAGTAAAATTAAAATGAAAACAAAATGTAAAAATCTAATTCAAAATATGATTAAAACACATATTATCATATAAACAATAAATGCTGTGTTCGCAGCATTCCAGACCTGAGAATGTGAGCAGTCCAGAGTGGAAGCATTGTTTTTTGAAAGTTTTTTTTTTGTTGTTTGAATAAGAATAAGATGGAATAAGAAAACACCTGCTGGCCATATTGTGTCTGACTCAATAATAGCCAGGGTTTAAAAACTGATCAAGGAACTTAATGAAAATGAACAAAATTAAATTGAATGTAATTGTGTAATTTTAACAACTGAAAATAATTTTTTATAACTTATGTTTCTAAGGAATATCACACTCACAACTATGCTGTTGCTCAGAATGATATCCAGTACTCGAATGTGATATTGCTTAATTATGACGATTCATATCAGCAACAACAAAGACTTCAAGTATATATAATTTGGTTGCCATCTTTTTAAAATCTAAACTACTTTTTAAGAGATGCCGAGACCTCCTTGCCTTAGTTACACGTCTATTAACATGAAAAGAAAAGCGGCACACAGAAGCATCTGATGTGCAACCGCTGGATGCCCAGTGAGGATAAAAAGCAGCAGCCGCACACATTCTTCAGCATCACTTTAATCTGTATGAGAGAGTCTTTCAGAGCAAATATGTGAAGCTTTTGAAGTAGATTACGGGGTGGACAGTCCAAGACTGAACACAAGCGTGGCATTTTCTGTCTGTTTACCAGCTTGCCAGAGGACAAAAAGAGCCTCAGATGTGAGTATTTAGAGAGGAAATATTGCAGAAATTGTCTCTCTTGAGCACTATTTAGATCACTTCAAAGTAAAAGGAGCCCACTGCCTCAGTAAAAGTGCTCCATGTGCATCTAGGGTCACACACTGTGACATGCGTAATCAATCACAATGCTCTCTTATACACCTCCTTGTAAGCACAGACGGATGCATTATGTCACAGCCTCCATCAAAACACAATAAATCCTGAGACGCGGCCAATCCCGTGGCTGCGGACCAGATTAAGGTCAGCTCGGTCTGGAAAAGAGCAGAGTGGACTCTATGAGACTAGCTCTTCAACAAACCCCATACAGAGTCTCCAGAGCATTGGACTATTGATATCATCTCAATAAGTGATGCAAGACTTATCAGAGCAAACTGTCTATGTCTGAGCCTCGGGCTTGGGTGATTTTAAACATTTTAAAATGAATTTGGTGCTACTTTTGATTATTTAAAGAACCATTCACACCAGAGGCAAATAGTTGTTTGCAGGTAAATGTTTGAATATGAATAAGGTGTTCCTATAGTGCTATTCAAACGGAGCAGAAGTATCAACAATTACATGTGCCAATTCAATATTTTTAATGTACAGCAGTTTAAACTGTCTAAACCAGTGATGGGCAAGCTTGGCCCTTCCAGGCCAATTTCCTGCAGAGATTTGATCCAACCCCTGATAAAACTCACCTGCCTGTAGCCTTATAGTAGTCTTGAAGACAATGATTAGCTGGTTCAGGTGTGTTTGATTAGAGTTGGAGCTAAACTCTGAAGGAAAGTGACCTGGAAGGACCAAGTTTGCCCACCCCTGGTCTAAATGTAAAACTGACTGACCAATAAGATGAGAATGACATATTTAAATATGTCCATAATAGAATAAAATGATAGAAATGTATAATATTACACTTTTTATTTGTGTACATTACATACAGAAAAAAATGGGACAAAATTGTACCTTTTGGGGTACAACAGCTTGTCACTGGAGCAGTACCCTTAAAATGACATATTTGTACCTTTTTCTGTGTATATTAGGTACCATGTGTTCAATTATTCTGACATTAAAGCTATAGTTCACCCAAAAATGAAAGTCCTTTCATCAATTACTCACCCTCATGTTGTTCCAAACCTGTAAGACCTTTGTTCATCTTCGGAACACAAATTAAGATATTTTTGATGACCTGCAAAGACAGCACGCAACTGACACGTTCAAGGCCCAGAAAGGTAGCAAGGACATTGTTAAAATAGTCCATGTGACATCAGTGGTTCAACCTTAATTTTATGAAGCTACGAGAATACTTTTTGTGCGCAAAGGCAAACAAACAAACAAACAACTTTAAAACAATTCTGCCACATGGACTATTTTAACGATATCCTTACTACCTTTCTGGGCCTTGAATGTGGTAGTTACTTTGTTGTCTATCAGATTTAATTAAAAATATCTTAATTTGAGTTCCAAATAACAAAGGTGAACAAAGGTCTTACGGGTTTGGAACGACGTGAGGGGGAGTAATAATTAAATGCATTTTTGGGTGAACTATCCCTTTAAAACATAAAACTGGCAATTTATTTGGACTTAAAATTAATCCTAACAGCTTGCTTGATCTGCATCCTGTCACTGTGTTTCTCTCAAAGAGCCGTTTGACGGTCTTCTCCTTTTTTCTACTCTGTCGGCAGACCAACTGGTGCATTTATACACCAGTGTCACCTAGAGTACAGGGTAGAATTTAGCCTCATGAACATTCAGGTGTCAGTCTTTGGTATGAATAGATCTTTTGCAAACAGCAGCGGTTGCTCTAAGTTGCTCTGGACGAAGCCAATAGAAAGTTAACTGGTAGACACCAACAAAACTCAAAACGTTGGACCAGAGACAACCTGGCCTAGTTTGATTTAGATGTCATGTAATCAATGGACATGTGTACCTACCTTTGTGACAACTCCTGAGACCACAACAGGTAGCTTTGGTGGGCTAGAGATTGAGGAAAATAAGAAAGCCACAGTTACAAACAGAAAGCAATACATTTAAAACAAAAAGCAAAAACGCTTTAAATATATGTGCTAGTTAATGAAGTATAAGCAAAACAGATGACAGTGTTTATGAAGCAAAACATTCTCATGTCAAACAGCAACTGATTGTAAATAAGCTTGTATATTAATCAGTCTCTGATTTTTTAGCATCATTCATTTTTTCACAGGGAATTTGTGAAGGAGAACACAAACAACTCTGTATTCTGGAAATGAATAACACCACTCATATTTTAGAGGGGGGAAAATGTTTTTCGTGGATTTCAACCAGATTTGGCTCAACAGTGCTGCCTTGTGTCTAGGCCAGACACCTTTAAACTGAATTTATTCAGACGGCGAGGGCCAAAGTTTGTGTTTGCTGGTAAGATGAGTGAAATGAGATGGAGGTTTCCAAACATTTAAACCAACTAAAAACAAACGGTTTATAAGAGATCCAATACATGTGAATGTGAATTTAGACAGCAGCTAGTGAGACGTACATCTGCCTCAACAGTAAATTTTCCTCTTCTTCCATCTAAATCCTCCCCAACTACATTATTAACTAACTCATTTTACTCTTTACGTTACAGATTTTTAAAACGTGCTTTAAATGTATAGCAAATCCCACTGTATCTCAGATTGACATTCTGAATATGGAATTTTCTGAATATAAAATTTGACTTAAATGGCTGTATTTAATTAATAATTATTAAGTATATACTATATTTTAATGTTAATATTTTGAAAAGTAAACATTAAAAACGATACATATTAAAGAAAAATTACACAATTAATAATTACTGAAATTGATGAATGATTGAATGTGAACTAGTTATGAATTTAATGCCTATTATTAATATTGGGATATTAATTATTATACTTCAGATATATTAAGATATTGTGTTGTAGTAGCTATACAGTATCACAAAGCCCAAAACACATAGCAAGGCTTTGTGACAAATCATCAGGGCTACTTATCAGCATCCGCAAATACATATTTTATTATTTTATCAACGCCGAGCTGACAGCAGATTGTCGGCTGTATGAAATCAAAGTGTGAGGCCTGTGCCGATTAGCTGAAGGTCAACAGGCAGCATCATTATGTGCACGGGAGCTCGAGCAAAATCGAGCTCAATCAGAGGCCTGACGCAGCTGTCAGCAGATGCCCTCTACTCCATATAACCGCTAGAAGGAAGCGTCTTCTCCATCCGGACACGTATCTGATCGGATGCATGGATGGAAGAATGCTAATGCAGCAAATTAGCTACAGCCCTGATGGAAACAACATCATATAGATTTCACATTCTGCATGCGTGATCGGCATTCACCGGGCCACCAATTACAGTGGGATCAACATGATAATTATTCTTCTAATTGTAGCCTAACATGGAATACAATATCACCGATGAGTAAAACATGACAATAAACAAGATCCTGCCTAAATAGCGATTTGAACATTGGGTACACTAACCAATAGCACATGGCACTGATGATTCCAACTGCAAAGTAATTGCATTTTGATTATAGTAAAATTTAAATAAATACATAAAATAAAATGAAGTGAAATAATATAATATTATAAAATATATATTTTTTGGAATCGATGTACACTGAATCCACTGTTGAATCAAATATACAATAAACAATACTATAACTTACCGATTCTAAATTACCTGTACGACTCCATTACATATTTTAGGTAATATAATCAGACTACTGTTTGATTACTTTTAACCTAACTCGTTTATCACATAGATGTAAATAGGATAATCTTGTACCATATTGATATAAATGCCAAGAAAATATATAACGTGGACATAACGGAAAGGAAAATTTAAATGATGGAAAAGAATTGGGGAGAAATAATAAATTATGAAGAATTTATTGCTATAATGTGAATATATGTAATCAAATAATCAATAAAAAAAAGTAACTGTAGTCTGATTGTGAGCATTTGTAATGTAATTTAATCTGATTACAAGTACTTAATTTTTGGAATTTGATTACACAATCCAGACTGCACATAATCAGTTACTACCCAGTTCTCAAAATTTGATTTTTTTTGGGTGAACTATTCCTTGTACTTCTGGTCATTTCTCAAGTCCTGCATGCATGAAACTAGGGGGAGTAAACGGAGGGCTCTGATGCAAAACCAGGTACTCCAGGCAGTGGGTAAGGTACAAAATGGCCTATAAACCTTCCCGAGGGACAGGGAATTTACCACCACCATCTGAGCACAGAGCAGAAACATGGCCCCAGGCTTGTGCAAGCCGTCAGCCTCAGAAATGACTCTCATTCATTTTCCAAAGCCAACTGTTTCCCTTAAAGCACTAAGTCAGAAGAGAAGGTCAAGAGTGATAATTGACCTTGACAAGAAAAATGGTCTATTGGAAATAGAATTATAATGTCAAAGAGAAAGTTTAAAGAGTGGCCGATTTCCAGTAGCCCCTGTCAAATACTACAGTGACTGTTACACCACCACTCGCACACTGCATGAAACAGAGTTATAAAAGCAAACAGTTCAATTGTTATCACCGCGTGAGACAATCCTGATGTCTCAACATACTTGAGACTGAAAATAAATGAGGGCATTGTGAGAAAGGGCTTCATCTCTAATGCTGTGAAATCCAGTATATGTCAGAAGTTTGTGGCTTTCATCTTGCTGAGAAGCCAAGGAAACTCCAAAGATAGCTCAAGACAGTGAAAGAGAGAGAGAGACTTTGCAAAGGGATAATCTCACTTTGAGGCATAACAGTGCTGCTCAACCTGTCACATAGCTTCCTATCTTTTAAAAGAGACAGCTGTATAATCTCAGATTAAGCGGACACTCCTTTTTCTAAGGGCAAAAATCTTATAAAGCCCTGTTTCAAGAAAATGTGAGATTTTGGGATCAAAAGCCAAGTTATTGAAATCATGCTGTGAACGAATTCAAAAAAGCAAGCAGGATGATATTTCTAAACTGTTATAGCTTGTTTAGAATTTGCTGAATGGAAAAGGATGAGAACATAAAAACTGATAAAATACATGTTATCTATTTCTCCTTTGGAGGTCATTCAAAAAGGTATGTTTTGGGATATAATTATTAACCCCAATACTTTGAACTTTCTTTGTGTACAGATTAAGAGTTATGATACATAAAATGATAATCAGGTACACAGTTCACCCAATTCCTTTCTCAGCAATGAGAATCCTCACCTGAGGGTGGCAGCAGTGTGCTGGGGTTTAAACCAGGCCAGAGACGTTTTAAATCCTAAAGAGCATCTAATTTCACAAAGCTAAAATCACACAAGCTGAAATAGATTACAAGGTTAATATGAAGGTCAATAACTGAAATATTTAATCTTAAACAAAAACATTCACAAAAAGCCAAGGCAGAATGTTCTTGTGCAGAAGATGCAGTCTACAATTTATACAGAAGGCAGCAGTGTCACATGATCCTTCACAAATCCTTCTAATATGCTGTTTTGGTGATCAGTTATCAATTATTATTGATGCTTAGTTATTAATAATAGTTCTTATTATTAAGGTTGAGGCAGTATTTGTTGCTTAATATTTTTGTGGAAAACGTGATCCATTTGTTTCCAGAATTCTTTGATAAATGGAAAGTTTCCTTGGTGAATAAAAGTGGTAATTTAGATTTTTAAATTTTACTTATCTGTGTTTTCCACAAAAATATTTGTTAATATCAACACAGTTAATATCAACACTGATGATAAGAAATATTTCCCGAGCAGCAAATCATCATATTGGAATGATTTCTGAAGGATCATGCGACACTGAAGACTTGAGTAAACTGAAGACACACACACACACACACACACTTAGCTATTTAAATGGGGACATTCCATATCGTAATGGTTTTTATACTGTACAAACTGTATATTCTAATCGCCCTACACCAACCATACACCTTACAGAAAACTTTCTGCATTTTTACAATATACAGTGGGTACGGAAAGTATTCAGACCCCCTTAAATTTTTCACTCTTTGTTATATTGCAGCCATTTGCTAAAATCATTTAAGTTAATTTTTTTCCTCATTAATGTACACACAGCACCCCATATGACAAAAAACCAGAATTGTTGACATTTTTGCAGATTTATTACAAAAAGAAAAACTGAACTATCACCATGGTCCTAAGTATTCATACCCTTTGCTCAGTATTTAGTAGAAGCACCCTTTTGATCTAATACAGCATGAGTCTTTTTGGGAAAGATGCAACAAGTTTTTCAAACCTGGATTTGGTGATCCTCTGCCATTCCTCCTTGCATATCCTCTCCAGTTCTGTCAGGTTGGATGGTAAACGTTGGTGGACAGCCATTTTTAGTTCTCTCCAGAGATGCTCAATTGGGTTTAAGTTAGGGCTCTGGCTGGGCCATTCAAGAAAAGTCACAGAGGTGTTGTGAAGCCACTCCTTCGTTATTTTTTTTTTAGCTGTGTGCTTAGGTCATTGCTTGTGGAAAGGTAAACCTTCGGCCCAGTCTGAGGTCCTGAGCACTCTGGAGAAGGTTTTCGTCCAGGATACCCCCACAGCATGATGCTGCCACCACCATGCTTCACTGTTGGGACTGTATTGGACAGGTGATGAGCAGTGCCTGGTTTTTTCCACAACTACCGCTTAGAATTAAGGCCAAAAAGTTCTATCTTGTCTCATCAGACCAGAGAATCTTATTATTTCTCACCATCTTGGAGTCCTCAGGTGTTTTTTTTAGCCAAACTCCATGCGGGCTTTCATTTGTCTTGCACTGAGGAGAGGCTTCCGTCGGGCTGCTCTGCCATAAAGCCCCGACTGGTGAGGGCTGCAGTGATGGTTGACTTTCTACAACGTTCTCCCATCTCCCGACAGCATCTCTGGAGCTCAGCCACAGTGATCTTTGGGTTCTTCTTTACTTCTCTCACCAAGGCTCTTCTCTCCCGATTGCTCAGTTTGGCTGGACGGCCATTTCTAGGAAGGGTTCTGGTCGTCCCAAAACGTCTTCCATTTAAGGATTATGGCGGCCACTGTGCTCTTAGGAACCTTAAGTGCAGAAGAATTTTTTTTTGTAACCTTGGCCATATCTGTGCCTTGCCACAATTCTGTCTCTGAGCTCTTCAGGCAGTTCCTTTAGCCTCATGATTCTCATTTGCTTTGACATGCACTGTGAGCTGTAAGGTCCTTATATAGACAGGTGTGTGGCTTTCCTAATCAATTCCAATCATTATAATCAAACACAGCTGGACTCAAAATGAAGGTGTAGAACCATCGCAAGGAGGATCAGAAGAAATGGACAGCACCTGAGTTTAATATATGAGTGTCACAGCAAAGGGTCTGAATACTTAGGACCATGTGAGATTTCAGTTTTTCTTTTTTTAATACATTTGCAAAAATGTCCCCAATTCTGTGTTTTTTTTCTGTCAATATGGGGTGCTGTGTTTACATTAATGAGGAAAAAAATTTAACTTCAATGATTTTAGCAAATGGCTGCAATATAACAAAGGGTGAAAAATTTAAGGGGGTCGAATACTTTTCCGTAACCACTGTAATTAAAAAAAAAAAAAAAAAACTTTATTTACTTAATTGTTTTTATACCAGTTTTACAAATGAGGACATCCCCAAAGGGACGTTTTTTTTTGGAGATTTTGTCAGGTTTAGTTCACTTTTGGGTACAAATTTGTCCCCAAAATATGGTTAAGTAGGTACACACAAACACACACACACACAAAAAGACATTTCTTTATTTTAGTTTTAAGACATTTCTTTTCTTCAGCGCATCAAGGAAATGCATTTATTTGTTCACAATTATAGTAAAAACAGTAATATTGTGAAGTACTATTACAATTTAAAATAACAGTTTTCCATTTGAATATACTGTAAAATATCATTTGATCTGATTTATTAATGTTGGAAACATTTTTGGAACCCGTGACATTTTAACAGGATTCTTTGATGAATAAAAAGTTTAAAATAACAGCATTTATTCAAAATAGAAATATTTAAAATAAAATAAAAGTCTTTACCATCACTTTTTATTGATTTAACACATCTTTGCTGCAAAAAACCCCAATAAAAATAAATTAATTAATTACCAACCCCAAACATTTGAACGGTAATGTACATTTTACAAATATTTTTTAATAAATGCTGTTCTTATTTTTTACTTTTTATTCAAAGAATACTGAAAAAATTATCACAGATTCCAAAAAATATTAAGCTACAAAAACGGTTTCCAATATTGATAATAAATCTGCATATTAGAGTGATTTCTGAGAGATCATGTGACACTGAAGATTGGGTAAGAATGCTGAAAACTCAGCTTTGCATCACAGGAATAAATTGTGTTTTAAATTATATTAAATAGTAACCATTTAATTTTTTTTAAATTGTAATAATATTTCATATTACTGTTTTTAATCTGTATTTTTTATAAAATAAATACAACTTCGATGAGCATAAGATACTTCTTTAAAAAAAACATTGAAAATCTTTCTGATCTGAAACTTTTGATCGGTATATACGATGAGGGAAGGGAAGACCCCCTGTAGAGAGTGATAGAGATTGTGTGTAGGAAGGAAGAGAGTGAGCTGGTACATTACAAGCAAACTCAGCTTCAGGAGCAAAACGATTGCTGCAATTAACAAGTCGGCACAGACACTCACAACTTGCTGTCGTCATGGCAACCATGTGGCATAGCTTTTATTTACTGATGAGCTAAATCGGGAGGAAACAGCAAAAACCTCTCGTCTGGAGCTAAGGGAATGAACCGTGCAAATGAAGCAAAATTGGACTGGACCTAAAGCTCCATACTTAGCCTCTGCTGCAAACAAGAATGAGTCTCAACATCAGCAGAATATAAACACAGGGGTGGACGGAGGAAAGCATCTGTAAAACAGAGCTCAGAGTAGTACACTCTTACTGGCTTCTGAAACCACAATCAAATGAACCAAAATATTGAATAAACGAACATGAAATGACATGAGCAGGAGCTTGTTAATGAGAGGTGTTACAGTTCTGCTGAGCTTTCTGTGTGGCCTGATGATAGGTTAGAAAAACCACACACAGGTGGCACGACACGGACACAATAGCGCTCTGATGAATGGCTTGCTTGCTATAATTACTATTATCCGATTAAAAAGTCCTTCCCCTCTGAAATTAACTAAGGTATGGGGTAAAACGACATCGGTATCTGTTCCTTATCATACAACAGTTTGCAGTAGCGAGACTAACCCTTGAGGTTTTTCCAAAAACTGATGATGAAAAAATGCTAAAATACTCACAATTATGACCGATTTTAGGATCTAGTTGGGCATAAATCTAGATAATGCACAAAAGATCTTTTCCTCAAAGCACTGGGCGGATGGGGAAGTCAGATTTGGACTTTAGTTATGCAGCTCCATGTGTGGTTTGACTGACAGGCGGAACATTTGAAAAGTAACTTCTGTGGTAATGAGATAACATATAGTTATACAGAAATTCTTCCGACACAGCAGTGAGGCAAATTTAAGCAGATTAACTGAAACAACACACCAAGAGCCCATTATTCCAATAGCGTCAGCACACTTCGCTAAACAGCGCAGAGAGGGAAACTAGCGTGGAAATAATTGTCATCAAACTGTCAATTTTTATTTTCCTTTTTTTCATGTTGCTTTATTAAAAGTCAGCACCCCATCCCAATTTTCACCATCGGAACGCAGGCAGTGGGATGCGCTTTAGCAGGGGCTGAAATGTGGTGTTGTTTCCCCCAGCGCAGTGGATGAAGTTACTGTAAAGTAGCCAAACATTGACTGCAGTGTGTGGGAAGTTGCAGTCCAGCCTATGAGCTTCTACAGAAACCGCTTCTGCTCCAGGGTTCAGCTAATGACCTGAATCTGCCTGCCAGTTACTAGCAATCACACTCCATGTGTTACACACACTCTTCTAAACCTTCAACATACCGAGAAGCCCTAATATTCTGACTAATTATTTAAATGAAAAAAAACAAAAATTCAGATGCCCACAAAATTAGCATTATTACTAAAATGTGTGTAATATATATATATATACTATATAAAATTTTAAAATCTTTTATTATTATATTATTTTACACTACTTTGCTCATTAGCTAATACTTTTTATTATTACTTAATCAAAAGTAACAAACTTTCACTTGTTAAAAAAAAAAAATCTAATTAAATTCTAATAAATGCTGTTCTTTTGAATTTTCTATTAATCAAATATTTATCGTTCTATTCTCTGTTCTCATTCCCATAAAAATATTAAGCAGCACAACTGTTTTCAACTGTGATAATGATAAAATGTTTTAGATGACTAAATCAGCATATTAGAATGATTATGCAACACAGCAGACTGGATTAATGGCTGCTGAAAATTCACAGGAAACTATTTATTGCATTACATGAATTACATTTTATTCTAAATGAAATGTATTCAAATAGAAAATTGCAACAATACCTCACAATATTACTGTATTTTTGATCAAATTAAATGAAGCCTTCATGAGCATAAGAGACTTCAAAAACATTCAAAAAATCTTGACGACCCCAAACTTTTGAACAGTAATGCATATTACGAAGCATGCAAAATGTAGTGTAACTTTTTAGCGAATGCTGTATGCATGGACACTCCTGATGACACAAATTATAGATCATTGCGAACCACGGATGGTCAAAGTATACTTTGGGCTTAAGTATAAAGAAAGGACAGGGAAGACAGCGGAGGCGGACGCATCAAAGAGTGAGCTCACCAGCACAGCACATCACATTAGCATCTCAGACCCATTCCATTTTGGCCTCCGATCCATCTGAGAAGCCCAAATTACATTTGACAGGTGGTCCCTAGACAGTGCCACTTGACTTGCTTCGACAAATGTGCAATTTTTCCATCAGAAGCCACCTGCTTACAGGCCATCTCACTGATAGCAAAGAGAACATGGAGGAAGAGTGAACAGAGCAAGACATGAGAGTGTGTGCACGTCTGGCACATTCGGCCACACTTAAAAATGTATTAATATCTATAATAAAAGATGAAATACAGAGCAGGAACGCTTCAATCAAACTGAAACTCAATTTTGAGCTGCTCATAAAGGTTCAATGATCCGTGGCCATGGAAAGCATTAGACTTAATCCTGATCTCACTGAAAACATCTGTGAATTTGTTTAAAGACGTGTATGGGAGCATTGTGAAGGAATAATGTTTGCAGAGAACACCGCTTAGCTTTCGCCAAACAAAACCAACCCAGATGAAGGAAATCGAGTGTAAGATGACAATTCAGGCATGTTACTTCTGTCCATTGTTAAGTTTTGGTTCCTTACACCAGGTCTTGTGCATTGGCCTTGTACAACTACTGTACAATTTCCCTCATTCCAGCGTTCTGAAACTAAACCCAGCTGAGACAGGTTCACAGAGGTCCTAATTTAATTCCACAGCACTTTCTGACGATGTATTGTGAAGGATTTTGCTTCTGTCTCTCTCTGTTGTTGAGCTTCTATTTGCAACTATTGTCTTGCATTTTGTCTTTGTCTGGTATATTATATTGGCAAAATCTTTTTCTTTTGACTCACTAAATGTGTGCCAGACATCTTTAATGGCTGACACACTATTTAGCATTCAGCATAATGACTCACTTTTGCTGATGGATTATTATGTTTAGTTATGCGAGTCCCCCACATGCATACATTGAGGGCCACAAGCAACTTGGTGGATCAGATGCGAAAATGTCTCCTTGGTTGGGAAATGTAATTTTATTATCTATATCACTTCTAAATTTAGGGTATGATAATTTCGTTTTTTTAGTGGCTCTTAATATTACCATTAATATTAGCTCTGAGCTGTTCATTTCCTTTGATATGTAATTACGAGTTTCTATGGCAACACAATTAATGCCAAAATTAATTTGTGTAATCAATAGCCAAAACCACAATTTATTTTCCATTTTTTTGCAAATGCCTTATTAATAAACTTACATAAGTTAGATATTCATCTCTGTGTTAGATGTATTATTTAATCAGATTCATGTCAGATTACTCTAGCTTTATTTTGACATTATAAGTAGTCAGTTTAAGAATGATAAACCGAACGTTACTAAAGAATTGTACTACAAAATTTGCTGCTACTTCTGCATGACACTATAGTAATCAGAAGATACAAGTCAGAGCATATTTGAAGTTTACAAGTTGTGATTATGAGTTCTATGAAGATGTGAACACTTTTTACAAGTAAGAACCTTGTAATTTTGTTAATTCCGATATGGTGTGAATGTGCTATTTTTGCTCAGTTAGTTAGTTACATAAATACAGATACATACAGAAAATGGGTGAAATTATATTAAAATCGATTAAATGTATTACAATTAAATTTAAATATGAGAGTATTTGAAATTTAATTGCAATAAATTGTTAATATAATATATTCATTAAATTAATTCACTTGAAAAATGTAAAAAGATTGACATTTTTATATTAATATTAAATATTTCGAAAAATAAAACATTCGTAGAAGATGATTTCTGCTGTAATGATTTGTTCCTGTTTTTATTTTACATAACTTTAAATGAAACTCCCCTGATTAAGTAAGAAAAAAAAGATTTATTAAATTGGGAGTTTTGGGAATCAACACAAAGATGAAGAAACATCCATTAATCAGCCAAGCAGACAAAATAACTGGCCTATAACATACTATTAGCCTATAACTACAACAAAAAAAAGCTGAATTAACTGATAATAACCAACCACTATAATAACCATGCAAATAATCTCATTGTTGTCAACAACTAAAACAAGCTTTGGAAAACCATCTGAGCACAAAGAGACTACACAGGAAAATGGCGAGTTTCCTCTTGGCTTGCCAGTGGTGCGAGAAAATGCCAAACCTAATAACGTGGGTGGACGGATCACATTCTAACATCACAGTGTTTGGGCACTGAAACCGCATTTCAAACTCTTCTCTGAAACGTCCACTTGCGAATGGCTGCCACGTTTCTGAAGGAAAGCCAGAGATATTAAAAGCAGCTTTAAGCTTGTTCAGGAATGATACACCTCGTAGGATTTCCTGAAGCAGGCTGAGTGAGCTGATAAGGGCTCGCTTGCAGACCCGCTGTAACGGGGCAGCCCATGAGTCATCAGGTGGAGGGGACCGCTAACAAAGCCATAAAGCCCATCAGAATCAGCAGTCAAACCCTATGAACACACCTCAGTAGCGCTGAAAACAGGTCAGCTATGACAACACAAACGGGGAAATCTGAGGACTGTAAAACTTTTGCACTGCACATGTGCACTTGCGCGACTAACAGCTAAGACAGCTACCTAGTAGCAACAAGCAGAAACCTCAGTGAAACCTATTTAATCTAAACACACTCAACCACAATGAAGAAAAAGAAAAAAAACGGAACACGTGGCAATATCCGGCTGTTGCCACATCCTAACTGACACACCCAAGATTACATTTAGTTTGTGACCAAAAATGATTGTCATGTGCTCACCAATCCAGAAATGTGTGTTAAGACGGCCAAATTCACCTTCACTTTTAGTCATTGAGAGACAGATGGGCACTAACAGTGACTTCATCATCATATTAAATATTCTGGTTTAGTGTGGGCCGCTTCACCAACACAGAGCAGAGAAAGTCCAAGCTAAGAAAAACATTTCTCGTTTTAGCAGAAACCTCTCCATATACCCACAGTCATATGGGAATTGCACACCTGTGTCACTGATCAAATGTTCAACTCAGACAATGCAGAACCAAGACTTTCATAGCGTTACTAAAGTCTATAAAGAATTGTGTTACTTGGAAAGTAAAGGGATAGTTCACCCAAAAACTACTCTCATTAATTACTCACCCTCATGTCGTTATAAACCCGTAAGACCTCCGTTCATCTTTCGGAACACAAATTAAGATATTTTTGATGAATTCTGAGAGCTCTCTGACCCTCCCATAGACAGCAAGGATCCGTACACGATCAAGGCTCAGAAACGTACCAAGGACATCTTTAAAATAATCCATGTGACATCAGTGGTTCAACCGTAATTTTACGAAGCTACGAGAATACTTTTTGTGTGCAAAGAAAACAAAAAGAACGACTTTATTCAACAATTTGTCTCCACGTCACCCTATAGTGCCATTTTGGGGAGTATCACATACGTAAACAACATATGCAACATGTACGCATATATGTTGTTTACTCTTTGATCTGAATGTAAACAACGAACATGAGTGATTAATGACAGAATTAAAATTTTTGGGTGAACTATCCCTTGAAGTAGGGCTGCATGATTAATCACATTAAAAATGAAAACGAGATATGGCTTAGTGCAATCATCAAATCACAAAGTATGCAATTGAATTAAATAAATGTATATACTGTGCGTTTCAGTACGGCACTGTGTTTTCTTACACGCCAGCAACTCATGATCTGCTGTTTTCAGTGTTTCAGAGAAAAAGAAAAAAAAACATACACATTATTTTAAATAGAAACTTCTATGAGAAAATTGGAAATATCTATTTAAACAACAATCAATCACAGTTTAATATTATTATTCAAAATATCCACCAGCAGAATTCAGCGACTGACCAACCAGAATTAAGTATTAAAGTGAGCTGTACGATACATTTAAATAAAATGCTGTTTGTCTTGATAAGAGACTGGTTATTGCTGGAAATAGTTTACCTGAGGAGGTTTTAAAAGGTTGGTAGCGTGCAAGTAAACAGAATTAAAAAGTATAAGCATGAGCATAAAGATACTACAGGGTTATGAAGTGATGTATAAGAACTGAAACCTATTTTGATTTTTATTCTCTATTGGAGAAGCATCAAAATGGTAAGACTTATGAGCCTACAATCTCTTCAAATATACTTCATAAATAAAACCAATCAATAAAAAACAAAGCAATAATGATTCTGACAAGCTATAGCTGAAAATAGAGACGACCATATGCTTCAATAGAAAAAACAGTCTGTCAGTGCAGAGGTGTATGGTGAACTAGAATTGAAATCCATACTTCAGAAATGTGAAGGTCAGAATACTTACATCTCAGTCTCATATTCTTTACTGTCTTTGTCATTCTTCTTGTCTGGCACATCATTTGCAGATTGGTGCTTCTGAACTATCCGCATGCCTCCTGCTTTTACTGCCATAAATAAACACAAACAGTTCAGAGTTTATTTCCAGACACTGGTGGTAACTGAAATTGCATTTATTATACAATGTCATCAAATAACATAAATCACAAGTGGCCATTTTAATATGCAACCTTATGCTATCTTTTTTCCCTTGGCCTACTATTAGGGCCATTACACACATGTTGTTATCTGATTTCTTGTGTACTTTACACCACACCGACAGATATGCTGACAGAGTGAAACACAATGCAAAAATCACATTTACATTTTGTGAAAGGAAAAATATTTCGATGAAAATCTGCGCCATGTCATATAATCAAACATGGTTGATCTTTAACATACACTGCCTCTTAGAGACAAAAGGCTACTTGGGAAGAGCTTGCAAGCAGCATAACACATCAGCTGAATCATGCACTAGGGAAAATCCATAAAAGTATGACTTTCAAATCCCTTGTGAGCATATGTGTAAACAATGAAGAGCTGACACCAACTTTTATTATAGGTATTTTTCTTGACGCGCCAACCAAAATCCAGTAACTTTATTCTATTTTTGTTGGAAGTCTTTTTTGCTCATTCCATCCCTCTTCCAACATTATACTTATTTAGTTATTATATATATTATATATAAAATATATATATATGATATATATATATATATATATAATATCTATATATATATATATACTATATTATAAATTTGTCGCATCATGATTCAACCCTGTTATTATCAAACACACACCAATTTATATATTATATATATATATATATAGATATTAGATATATATATATAACCACACACACACACACACAATACATACCAGACATACAGGTGCATCTCAATAAATTAGAATGTCGTGGAAAAGTTTTTTTTTTTTTTCAGTAATTCAACTCAAATTGTGAAAACTCGTGTATTAAATAAATTCAATAAACACAGACTGAAGTAGTTTAAGTCTTAATTGTGATGATTTTGGCTCACATTAACAAAAACCCACCAATTCACTATATCAACAAATTAGAATACTTCATAAGACCAACAAATGTGTACATGTACTCAATAATTGGTAGGGGCTCCTTTTACTTTAATACTGCCTCAATTCGGCGTGGCATGAAGGTGATCAGTTTGTAGCACTGCTGAGATGGTATGGAAGCCCAGATTTCTTTGACAGCGGCCTTCAGCTCATCTGAATTTTTTGGTCTCTTGTTTCTCAATTTCCTCTTGACAATACCCCATAGATAATCTATGGTGAATCAGGTCTGGTGAGTTTGCTGGCCAACACCAAGCACACCAACACCATGGTCATTTAAAAAACTTTTGGTGTTTTTGGCAGTGTGGACAGGTGCCAAATCCTTCTGGAATATGAAATCAGCATCTTCAAAAAGCTTCAAGGAAGCATGAAGTGCTCCAAAATTTCTTGGTAAACGGGTGCAAGTGACGTTGGTTTTCAAAAAAAACACCAATGGACCACACCAGCAGATGACATTGCACCCCAAAAACATCACAGACTGTGGAAACTTAACACAGTACTTCAAGCAACTTGGGCTATGAGCTAATCCACCCTTCCTCCAGACTCTAGGACCTTAGTTTCCAAATGAAATACAAAACTTGCGGTCATCTGAAAAGAGGACTTTGGACCACTGGGCCAACAGTCCAGTTCTTCTTCTCCTTAACCCAGGTAAGACGCCTCTGACGTTGTCTGTGGTCAGGAGTGGCTTAACAAGAGGAATACGACAACTGTAGCCAAAACACGTCTGTGTGTGGTTGCTCTTGATGCATTGACCCCAGCCTCAGTCCATTCATTTTTGAAGTTCACTCAAATTCTTGAATCGAATTTACTTGACAATCCTCATAAGGCTGAGGTACTCTCGGTTGGTTGTACATCTTTTTCCTTCCACACTTTTTCTTCACAAACTTTATGGTAACATGATTGGCACAAACTCTGTGAACAGCCAGCTTCGATGGCAATGAATGTTTGTGGCTTATCCTCCTTGTGAAGGGTGTCAATGATTATCTTCTTTACAACTGTCAGATCAGCAGTCTTCCTGATTGTGATTGTGTAGCCTAGTGAACCAAATCGAGAGACCATTTTGAAGGCTCAGGAATTCTTTGCAGGTGTTTTGAGTTGATTAAGTGATTGGCATGTCACCATATTCTAATTTGTTGAGAGAGAGAATTGGTGGGTTTTTGTCTGGGTGTATTGAATGTATTTAATACACCGAGTTTTCAATTGAGTTGATTACTGAAAGAAATGAAAAACTTTTCCACGACATTTTAATGTATTGAGATGCACCCTGTATATATATATCTATATATATATCTATATATTATATCTATATATAACACACACGTTATTACCAAACATCAACTCTTCAAAACGTTAACTCTCAGGTATATTTTTTCTTTATTTAATATTTTGTTAGGTTTGGCATATTAAATACTCAACCATATTACCATGTTTTTGCACAGTAAACAAACTTAGTAGAAACATCAGAATCAAATTATTTTCTAAAAAACACCTAAAAGTGTCATGACCCTGAGCACATTTTATTCATAGGCATAGCTATATCCCAACAAATGTATTTATGTAGCAGTATTAACCCAGGATGGCACAATGCAATTTAATGAACATTTATTAAATACGTGCAATGCAATGTCTAAAATCTACAAGAATGCACTTTTTAAATCACATTTTCCAAATGAAAAAGGCGCCCATTGGTGGCTTGATCCACGAGACTTCCCAGCAGAAAAACAACAACAGCAGAAGCAGTAGCACAGAGACATTACCAGCAGGAAGATGTCCAGCTTTGGTCTCGATTTTCTCTTTGGGCGGCGATGACATGGCTGCTGTCAAGCGCTTCTTCCAAAGAGTGGTTTTTCTTTACTTAGGTTGTCTTCAAAACAAAAACAATCCTTCAGGTTCCTGGCTGAAAAATAACGCACACTTCTGTCGACTTCGTCAACGTGGCTTTTTCCTGCCCATTGTTTGGCAACGGTGCGTGATGACGCCAGTGGTCGGCTCCAACCAATAGGACCGTTTATTGAGAAAGGACGTTCCTCCTCTTTACTATGGAAAGTCTAATGGGACATACGAGAAGTATCAGAAAATACAAACCTGCATGCATTTGTAGAGGAGCCGTGTAGCTTTTATTAATAAATGCATACTAGCCCAAACAGGTGATAGAGAGAGGGAAGAAAATGCCTTTGTTTTTATATTAAAAAAATTATTGATAAATCATCAGCATAATTAAATTAAAATTATTTATGGTAACATTACTCACATGAGTTGAGGTCCCCGGTCGATGCACTCTTTTTCATACCTGAAATCATTAACTCTGGGTCATTCTGAGCCCCGGGTAAAAGGAATCATTCACGTTTCACACTGCTCATAATTTAATCCTCCTGGAAATTCATAAAAAGACGTTCATATTTACAGCGTTTAGTGTCAAGCTGTCAGCGATTGGATGAACGCGGCACGTGACCTCTTTACGTAAAGGCTCTAAACATTCACGTATTTTAATGAAATATTCCTGAGAACAAGTTTTCCAGGATGGACTTTTCGGACTATAAAGGTAAAAATGAAACGGTCTCTTTTTAAACTCCAATTAATGCGTTTTCTGTCACCATTATTTGACTTGTTTTGTCGCTGAAACTGCTGTTAAAACGCGCGGGGTTTCTGTGACTTTGCCAAACACGTGATTAAGGAACGTCGGGAATGGGTGTCTGTAAGATTCTAGCCGTAACATTCTAACTTCGTTTCTCTCTGTTCAAGTTGTATCGAAGTGGGGTTTAATAACTCGCTTCTAAATTACAAATGTGAAACGGTGCTTACCTGGGGTTAAAAGCGAGGTTTAGAACGAAGAAACCCGGTTAAGCGCAGTGTGAAAATCCTGTGTTACATTTTATTAAAGCAAAAATTTGTATGGGAAACTCTAGCAGACATAATAATAGGGAATCTTATCAAACAATTATGTCTGGGAAAAAATTAGTCAAGAAATCCTGACAGTGCTGGTGCTCATATCACTAAAGCTGGTTGACCTATTGCATTATATTAGATGATGCAAAGCTGCAATTAAGAGAGAGAGAGAAAGAAACATTATTTTAACAATCAGAAATACAGTGAATGTGATTTTAATGGTAAGTTACGTTTACTCTATGAGGAAAGGGAATCATGTCAGTTTTACACAAGTACACAACACAAGGGGTTCCTCTCATTAAACGTTTTGGAATGCATAGCCTATTTGAGATCATTGTCCTATATGCTTTATATTAACCCCTGTGTTATTGTGTGCAGAATCATATAGATATCATATCAAAGGGGTCAGAGTTTGGCCCAAGGCTATTCAAGTCTGAAGCTGCGACGCAAACACAATTTCTCAGTTTTCTCAGTAAATCAAGTTTTGTTCTTCACAAGTGCATAAATCAGTTGTTCGATATATAAATCTGAGGTATTTGCCCTTATCTATAGCACTCTCTCTGTGGCAGATGTTGAGCTGCATTGATGAATTTACACTGAGGTGAATCATGACCACTAGAGGGGAGACTAATGCTTTAATAATAATGACAGGAGTCTTCATTTTGAAACAATCCACACAAGCAAGCCTTATGTAATGGTACTTTTTAAAGCAGCTGATAAAATTACGCAAACAGCCATAACTGCATACGAATCAATATATGATCAAATATTTTGGAGCAGAATTCTGCATTTGTAGCCTCAGATGCTGTCCATAATTGCTAGGTGAAGTATCCCATCATTAAAGGATATACATCAGTGACCACAAAAAGCCTAGTGTGTTCTGGGTTTAAGAAAACAGTTGTCGTACAGGGCAAGGCAATCAAACCGTTATGGTTTTAGGACCTACAGGAGCTGCTGATCTGAGCCTGACAGAGGCAGTATTTGATTGTTATATATCACTCACAGGTTGAAGAGCTGTATTGTGCAGAGAAAGTTGTGCCAGTAATGTCTGGCTCTGTCAATAAGCACTATGACGTTCACATTGGATGTATCATGGGAGACTGATGGGAGCTTTATGTAACCTTTAGCTTGCATGCTCTAATAACCATACTGTTCTGATTATTATGGAGGACTCTTAAAGATTGAGTTTCTTTGTGACAACCTATCAAGAAATGTCCTCATAGTGTATAATTTCACCCCCTCCTCATTTTCAGAACATATTAAGCACATTTCCTCCACAATTCTTATTACTGTAATGTCTGGTCATTTCAGTATTTTTAAGTAATTATTATTACTGTAATAGTCATTGTTTTTTTGACAGTAAAACAATTGCTTTGCTATTATTAAAAAAGTAAAAAAAAAAGAATATTTTCATGGTTCATATTAAAGATAGAATAAAATAAATTCATAAAACATATATTGTTTTTACATAAATATAATTGTGTTTATAAAAAATAAAGTATAATTGTAGCATTTGTTGAAGAGCATTTAATGTTTATAAAGTGTATAAAGTGACTTGACATGTGGCCAAGTATGGTGACCCATACTCAGAATTAGTGCTCTGCATTTACCCAAGTGCACACACACAGCCCGTGAACAAACAACACACACGTGCGACTCGCTGAACACCCCCCCCCAACCCATGAGCAAGGTGGCAGCCAGCATATTATGCGCGGCGCCCGGGGAGCAGTGCGGGTGCGGTGCACCTTGACCTCAAGAACGAAAGAAGCCTCAGCTAGTGGTATTGCAAGGATGGGAGAGATTTTGTGCGCCTGCTACTATTCACCCCCCACCTGCAATTCCGGCCTGGCTACAAGACTCTGAAGCCCACAACCTTTAGAGCGGTCTTTGATTACAGTCGACTCTCGAACCATTAGGCCCACGAGCATCCTTCTTTTAAAATAATGTATTTATGCTAAACATTCTCAAATACATATGCCATACAAAAATTGAGGGTGTAAGAAGTAATTTTCGACTTATAAATGCTAGTAGTAAAATTCACCGACGAAATTATAAATGAGAATGGGACAAGACTCCCCCTTTCCTTTATGCTTCTAGGCTATTTAATTCAAGTAAAGGATCGAAACAGTCTGAATATGACGTTGAATTAAAGATAACTGAAATATTTCCTTGTAAAACAAGGAATTCAATAAGTTTTATTTACAACTTCCGAAAAATGTTACAATGTACAGCTGTTTTACTGCAATACAGTAAAACAATGACTATTATAAAAATCATGATAAAATGTAATCTTAATTTCATGTTATTAGATTAAGATTGTATTTTACATTACAGTAATGACAACTATGGAGAATGAGTTTAATTGTTCTGAAAATTGTTACAATACAAATCATTATAATAGCAGACTTTTTGGGGGTGTCCTGAATTCCTTTTGATATTCCCTTGTACATGAAAAAGAAACTATTGGTCATTTTGTTGGGAAATTACTGATTTAATCAGGTCTGGCACAAAAATGTAGCATCTGACATTCACGGATGCCTATTAAACCCTGTTCAGTCTGTCCAGACTCTAGAATGAATCCTGACAAAATTCATTTTCCCTTCATGAATAATTTCATCTGCAGTGGGCTGATGATCCTTTTTTTTTTTACTTTTGTACCAACAGAAATAGATTTTGTGTTTTTTTTTTTTTTTGTTTTGTGCCAAATCTGTATTTTGGACTCTAATTCATGGATGTGTCAACCGTATGGAAGAGAGATGGGTTTCGAGTTCTTGCCGTATTTGCCCTGGTGTAAAATGAATCACATTGTTCAATTGAAGACCTATTTTCATGCCACATTAGATTATAATCCCACAGCGTGAGGCGGCGCACACTGAAAATGAAACTTTGGTACATATTGAACACTTAATCATCGCATGGGTTCATGGGAAATAGAGCTATTCTGCACACCCTCTGAATTTAATTTTACAACTTCACAGAGCCGAGGGGATGAGACAGCGAGGGTCTGACACTGAGTGTTGCATTGAAATATTTCAACCTATGAGTCAGAAACACTTACAGGTTACTGTAACGGAGACAGGCAGTCTACAATTGCAAACATTCAGACTAATATATCCCAGAATTCAAGTCTGCAAATAATGTTAATCTAATTATTGACTTCGCATATGTGCGTTTGTAAGTCGTAGCATCCCGTAATATCTGAATAAATGAGACTCTCAGATGATGGTGGAGGGCGGACACATTTGTTTTCATGATTATAAGACTGAAGCCCAAAAAATTCACCAATTTTTTACCTTCCTTTTTCTTTACGACCCAGTACTGTGCTTGCTCACGGCTGGGGCTGCCTTGATACTCTGGACAAAAGTACTAAGCTCCAAAGGTCTTTTTTTATGGTTTTGTTCTTCACAGCGATGCCATAGAAGAACCTTTTTTGGTTCCCCAAAGAACCTTTCAGTCAACAGTTCTTAAATGAACCATTTTGAATAACATTTTAAAAATCTAAAGAACCTTTTTCTAGTATAAACGCAAACTTTTTGCATTTCGAAAGACGTTCTCTGGAATGATTGGCCAGGTTTGGAACCATCGAAGAACCACAATGAAAGATAACCTTTATTTAAAAGAATATCAGATTGCCCATCAAGTACCTTAAGATATAAAGCCGTTCAATATAGGGGAATTTAAATGAGACCTTGTTGTGCAATGCGAAGGCTATTGTTAAAGTTCTTATGCTGGAACAGTATGCTAATTAACTTAACCATTATTTTTAAGCGTGTTTAATAATACATATTTCTTCTTGCCATGTTACTCTACCTGTTACAAAGGGAATGAGCCAGGTTAGATTTTGAAGATATATATAATAGCAGTGTATTCATCAGAACACATTCACTTAAATCAAGTGATAGTAAAAACAATAAGGAATTCAGTTTCCTATTTTCACATATAATTGCCTATTCTTTGGGAATGTCCTCATTTCATCATAAGAACCCACGTACATCAAGAATATAGTTAAATCGAGGGTTTCCTAAAAATCATTAAGCAAGCACAAATTTCCAATTAATAACGAATAAGTAATTGTTTCTTCGCATGCACCCAACTAGCATAATTGGAATCTCGATTTATATAGGATCATGTGAGACTGAAGTATTGAGACATTTATGGAACTGCCCTTGCAATATTCAGCTTTGCCGATCACAGGAATTACTATTACATTTTAAATATATATCAAAAAAGCCGTGTTTTGCATGTAAATATGATAACCGTATACTGCGTTATACTGTAGTTTAATCAATACAATGGAGCCAGGAGACCATTAAGGTCAGTCTTAAACCATTTAAAAACTTCTTACACTTAGACCCAATACTTAAGAGAACTGCCAATGGAGTCATCTGGATAATATTCAGTGCATCAATAAAATTTATCATGCACTTATTCCGGAGCATTCCAGTCTTGAGACGTCCTGTGTACTTTGTCTTGTAATGGAATAATTTTTATTAATGAAGAGATCGACTGAGGTAAGACGTTTCAAGTTAGTTGCTCAGGAAAAAAATCTTTCAAAAAGAGAGTTTCAACAATGGACACTTAACTAGTGCCACCCTACAAATGTGCTCGTCCATAACAAAAAACCCTCAGCGGGACGAGGCTTGAAGTAATCACGATTCGCGCCGAGGGCCAGTTTACACCAGACTACTATATCTAGCTTGATGCAAGTATTACAGAGCCTAGAGCCAAGAAACGTAGATGGCAATAAAATATGTGCCAACCCTTTATACCCTCGACTTATGTACTTCGGATCCATTTTAAAATTCTCCTTGCATTGCCCATAGCACCATCAGCGCCACCTATTCCTGATGCCCAGACACAAAACATCCACTATCTCATTATCTCGCTCTCTCCTGTGCTGGAGTGATGAGCGACACTTCTGTCCCTCGAAAGCAGAGAGAGATAAGTGACAAACTCATACTGACAGAAGAAAGGATGAGAGATTAGATGTCCGATCTCAAAGCTGGACTAAATATAGATTTGGTGCCTGGCCCTTTACTTAAATACCTCCTATAATCGCCTACGGCCAGGACATGCATGCACGACACATCTCCTTCCTACAAGATGGTAGTAATCCCATCCTTGTTGCTTAGCTGCCTTACTTATACTTATCACTCATCCCGTCATCTACATGTAACTAACGGGATACAGGGCCACTCTTCAGCGTCTGATGCTGCCCATGTTGCTGAATTAGCTTGTGTGGATTAGCGGTGTGGCGAAATGACGCGCAACGCAAGACACCACTGTTGTACATCATAGCAAGCTGCTGGAAGGATGCCTAGAATCGCCCTCTTGAAACTGTGCTTCTCTCTGCATGAGCGTGTTGGATTAATGGTTAGGATTCAAACCCAGCTACTTTGTGCTTCTGTTTTCCTGTTAAGGGCATGGTTTCTAGGTGATACGCTCGATAGTACTCTTTCATCAGGTGGAGATTTGAACATTCAGATGGCGTTTGGATCCTGACAATACCGCACCCGCGTCAGACGGGAAGTGGTGCAGATAATTGAGTGCTGTCGATCAATAAAGGTAATTGTCTTTTTTTTTTTTTTTTTCTTTTACCCTGAAAATCGGTATCTGGCCCATAGGATTGGCGCCAGCTTCGGTTAGTAATCCTATTTTTTTTTAGGGGAATGTCTCCGCAAATGTTTAAAAGATCTATATACAATTGCATAATTGATGAATATATAAAACACATACATGTATACCATTACCTAAATACCAAACCCACATTCAATGTGGGACATATTTAGGCTTGCCAGAAAGGTCTAGAAATGTTCATGTTTAAAGGTGCGAAGGAGGGTGGCGGATGACATTATTAAGTTTCTTTTTTCTTTTTTCTTTGTTTCTTTTTTTTTTTTTTTTTTTTATGGACGCAGACGTTGCAACAAACATGTTCTCTCGGGTATTCCGTTGTTATACACAAAAACAATGCTCATAACACGTCATAAGCGCAAGTTAGGCATAGAGCAATGTAACCGAATCTAGGAAATACTTACAGTGTCAGAAGTATTTTACATTGCTTTTCATGGATACACGTGACTATTTGGTTTATTAGAACTTTTATATTCCTTTAAGGCCTGTGCTTCTATTGATATAAGTTCTTTGTTATTATTATTTATTGGTCCAATATATAAAATAATAAAATAAAACACACATGTTAAGAATCAACACTGCCGCTACATTCAGTTAGGCTCACCTGTAAATCTGTCAGTGTATTGATAAGACAATCTGAAGTGTTGCGATCGTAACTTAGTTATAACGGACATTACATAATTAATATTATCAAATTATAAGACTGGTAATCTGCTAAATACGTTAGAGGAAAAATTGGTGCCTATACTAATTTCATGGTTATAGTGAAAGCTGTTATAATGATAATACAAAGGGGAGAGTTACATTACTAGCCTATTTCTACACATGAATGATGCTCTGTTGTGTCTTCTCCTAATATTGACATTGCACTGCTTCTCTTAACAATATGAGTCACCAGTGTTTATTTGACGTTATAGGACTATCAAATTTCAAAGATTACATATACAATTTTTAGGGTTAAATTAGAAAGATGACCGTAGGCAGGGGCCAGTTAAAGGTTATAATAACATTTAAATACTTAGGACGTGAATCCCCAAATTATTCATTATTTTTGCGCTGATCGGAACCCCCCCGAGAAGGCTGCTCTCTGGAAAATTGTGTATGTAGTGACTATTAATGTAGCCCCTAATGCCATATGCTTGTAGGCATGTTGCGCGTCAGTGTTTATATGATTATCTTAGCCTATTTTATAACGTAATATAATATTACAACGGACAGTATGTTTTGCGGATTTTAACATAAAACTAGTTTTTACAGTAGACATCGTTTTTGTTGTTTTTGAGTTTTAAGTTGGGTCTGTGGTGGATCTCGCTTATTTGGCTTTAAGACTTTGACGCGTGAGCTCAGTTCTTTTGCCGAACTTATTACGCTGTTTTGGCGCTTGGCCTCATAAAGCGATTAATTTTCTTCATGGATGATAAATAAAGTAGGCACGTGCAGGTTAGCCGGCACTTATTGTGGTAGACGATGGTTTAATTTCCAAGATAACACTATTGCCGTTTATTTAAAGTTTATTAGTCGGCTTAGCTTCTTATGCTTTTTTTGTATTTCAAGGATTTGGCAATAAACGAGTCAAGACGTACATACCTTCGCAACTGTGATTTCTTGCACCACACACGACCTAGCAATAGCTATTTAAATACCATCATAAAAACTAATTGACTTCAGTTCGACACCGTTTCTGTATACACCGCATGAATTTCTGCCCACATGTGGTTGTCACTACCTGAAGGTTTTCAGAAGGGCTCAGATTGCGTTTGACCCTTGTTGAATGTCGGTTGTACGACTTCCTCTTATAAAGTGCCAATACTGAAGTGCTGCATAGTACTAAAAAGGCCCACTAGAGGTGAGGCATGACAACCGAATTTAGCTGCAGCGTGTACATGGCCATAGTGTGGTGAAACTTACTCCATAGCGCCAAGCAGTGTAACTGTGGCGGTGTAACTGCAGAATAAATGCAGAATTGTTCGGATGTGAAAATGATTTTGTGGCATATCTACTGGACATAAGAAAACGGCTCCAAATCACAAAGAGTAATTTATTGTCCTGACATCAGAACATCATCCAAATCCAGCGTGATTATTTTAGTAGCTTGGTAACAACACAACTGGGATCAGGTCAACATTTCAAGTTTCATTTTCTCTTTTCTCTGTTGGAATCAATACATGAAGGTAAACAGAATCGTTTTTCTTTTTTTGTACAAGTCTTTTCTGGTTTGTTTCTTTCAGTGACACTGACATCAACAAATAAAAATTATATAGATCTATATTTATATTCATATTTATATATTTATCATTCTCTATTAACATCTCAGTGTAGCAGTTCGAATCCTCTTGTAGCCCCCCGGTTCTCATCTGACTGGTCAAGTCACACAGAAAGAAGAAGCCACCTGTCCCCAGAAAACAACAGCTCTCATAGCAACACTGATCGACATCACAGACACACTCCCACAACATTGAGAGACGGGGGTTTTTTGTTTTTTTTTTTTCACCTGTTACTTGGTTTTTCTGCCCTAGCACTGTGGAGGAATATAACGCGTAGCAAGTTACATTTTGGCCCCCTACTGCACCAGTGAAGTATTCAGTGCCTTTTACTAGATGTCGTTCACTTCCAGGTAAAACACTACTTCATGACCAAAAAAAACGCATGGTAACACAAATCGAAGAAAAGAATGTAACTAACTGAAAAAACTTCACTTAACAAATTTGTCTCCTAGTGGCTTTATTGTATGAGGATTTTTAAATTTGAGCCCCCCCCAACTAGTCACTAGCCACGAATGAAAACTGCCAACAGATCAAGGGTCTAAAACAACAGTTTTCATGCCAGAAGTATGGATGAAAATAGCCGCATTTAGTTGTATCATACACGAGCTCAATGTAAAAGACAAAATGACTGACTATAGACAAAGAAGATCCCTGCTCAAAAATCTACATCGTAGTTGGGCTAGGCTAGTGAGGCCAGAAGCATCCAGGGTGATCGCACGCAGGGATGAAGGATTGAGGCCAGAGTGCGAACGAGTGCCTCTCCTCGAAGTCTTCTATGTATTTTGTTAGTTGCCCCCCACTAGAAATATCACGTTTTCAGATACGAAGATAATGGCCATTATACATCCTTGTTTTGAATGTAATTTTGGAGGATAGAGGGACCTGAGGTTTAAACACATCTTCAGTAGGTTCTATTTTTTTTTTTTTGTCTTTTTCTTGTACTGTAAAACAAATACCCAAAGCCGTGGGAAGAACCGAGTGGTCTGTGTAATTACACAATGCACTTATGCATCTCTTTAATGTACACCAAATACTTTACATCGAATTAAAAAAGATCAAATAAAAATAGTGTGGAAAATGTGTAAAGGAAAAAGCTTTTAATCCACTGTGACGCCAAATAAATGAAAAGAAAGTTTTGAAAATAGTGAAAAGCTGTTCCCGTAGCTCGTTTTACAAACTTAATTTTCTTGTGCTTCCATACCTCGCCTTCCTCTGCTATATTTCTGTTTTTTTCCCTCTACACTTTTCAAATACCTTTCAATACAAACCCACTTTCTACTCCAAAGGTTAAGCTTTCACTTCTCTTTAAAGTATGTGCTCTCTCTCATCTCACACGCATTCTTTCTCTCTCTGTCAAGGCCTTCTTTTCTCTCTCTCTCGCTTTCTTTTTTTTTTTTGCTAAAACTCCGCTCATATCGCCCATGGAACCAGCTTAGCTTAGACTTAACAAAAATCGCTGAAAAATGTTTTGAGGATATGCAGCCCCACATGCGTTATACCGACGCCTCTACGTGCCTTTCGCTACTCAGTCCTAAACCCAGAGTCGGAGAGACGATTGCTTGGAGCTGGTTGGTAGTGACTCGTTTCGTAGTTGAGTTCGCTATAGGGCCGGGCGGCAGAGTAGAAGTCCACGTAATTCCCGGTGGACTTGAGTCCCAGGTGCATATTCAGATCTGTGGCGGGAGGTGGGCGATGGACCTGATCCTCAAAAAATGGCTCCTCAAAGTCCCTGGTGGAGTTTTGATAGATGGGGTACGCCTCGTAGTCATTGCGCGGTGGCTCCTGTGGTGCAGGCGGCACTGGGATCTGAGGTGAAAGAAGGATTTGTGAGTGAAATTGATCAACTTCTCACATCTCAAATTTGGGAGGAAGAGGCAGCTGTTGTGCTTCCAAACACATTGATTTGGAGCCGATGTTCTTTTATATTGTACAAGGCTCAACAATAAGGATGGCCCAGTGCTTTATCATACATTATTTGATACTGTACACACATTACGCCTTGCAAACACAAACATTTAGTTTTCAGTGACAAATTCTCCTTGTCAACTTTTTAAACTCGGCTAGGTAAAATTATCTTTGAGTTTTTGCTGAAATTGCAACAATGACTTGTAATAGTCTTGGTAGCATCAGTAAAAATTGGTTGAAAATGACAAACCAATCAATAATGTTTGGCCCTGTATGTATTTATGAATTCACTGCTGTCAGAGTTTTTACAATACTCTATAATTTCCTGCTGTTATAGCAAAATGTCTTCGCAAAGAACACTTATAGGTGTCATGAAATGGAGGATCAAAATATTGCCAGTTTCAAAATTCAAAACTAACAAAATCATGAATTATTCTATACCCTTCTGAAAAGATTTGATTCAGATTTGAAATTTGGAAAATGGTGATGTCACAATTCTCCTCGAGACGCCCCTTAATCTGCATCATCATAAGCAATCCGAGGAATAAGACTGTCAAACTCTGACGTTGTTCTGTCAGTGGATGTAAAGAAACTGCAACTCCAAAAACTTTGCATAGCCTTCCTAAAGATCCGAGCATTAGAAACGCATGGCTGAAGTTTATTTTTAATGATGTGCCTGAGAGATAAAGTTTTCATTTGTTCTTCACATTTCACAAAGGACTATTTTATGAATTATTCTAAACATGCTGCTGGTGTTGTTCTGAATTCTTACCCCCCCCCACCAGATTGTTTTTTATTATGGATATGGTGCAGTGAATTTAGCCAATAGCAGCAGTGGGCATTTACATCTGTATCTGCGAGAGGTAACGCCCCTTGAAATTGAGTGTTTTTCACAGAGAGTGAAATGAGGAGGGAAAATGATTATTTTTACAAATATTGGACATTTTTTGGTGCAAAAAACTAACCTTGAGAAGCATAATACAAAAATCTGAAACTGCAATGTCTGACCATTTCAGATTTCATGAAAACACAAAAGACGGAATATGCAGGAACATTCTGCCTAACATCTCCTTTTGTGGAAGAAAGCCAGGTGAGTTTGGAACAACACAAGGTGAGTAAATTATGACAGAATATTCATTTTTGGGTGATCTATCCCTTTAAAAATCAACATTATTCTGTCCATTCAGAGCTGCTTTCGATAACAGAGAGATTTGAAGCAGAAAATGAGATGTTACTAATTGAAAAAGATTCAGAGCTGAATGCTCTCCAGCTACAGAAAGGAAAGATCCATGTGGAAGCCAGGCTTATCAGTACCCAGCCTCCTCGCAGCTGCTCGTCTGGGAAAGCATTTCTGTCGACTGACTCAACATACGGTGTGGTTCGGAAGTGTGCCAGGGACATCTGGCAAACTTTATCCATATGAAATCTGAAAATTTACCATGATGAACCTTGACAAGTAGAAGTAATATGTCTTCTATTTGGCCAAAGTGCCTAGCACTTGGAAGCATATAGTTGCGATTCATTAGCATAGCATGATGGCTCACAAAGTCAAATAAACAACATCTGACAGGTCTATGCAAGAACGAATAGATCTTCAGCCTTTTGTTTGCCAACACAGTTCTGGATTGGTAGATAGACAGCTGCCTTGTGTTGAAAACATTCGCTAATGACTTATCCCAACAGCCGCATTTCAGTTGTAGTAAATGTAAATGGTGTCTGATTTTTGCAAGGATTTCCACAATTTGAGACATATTTCTCATGCAGCCTTGGAACTGCCTTTTCTCCTCTCCCTCTTTTCCCTCCCCCCCTTCTTCTCCCCTCAGTACCCTGTTTGACCATGGTTTGGTTAACGTGTCCGATCTCAGGCGCTGATTCGTATGATCACCATCTGGATTCGTGTGTTTGATCGTAGCTTCACTTTAGAAGTACTAGTCCGAGTGCGGACACACAAGATGTGATGACCTGTTCGCCCCATCAGGAGGTTTGAACGCGGGATGAAAGGCGAGCAGTGTGCTAATGGGCAGAGGACGACTGTTTGTTTTTTAACGACAAACATAAGAATTACACACGGGAAATTTCTGGAAATTGAACTGTTCATTGGGACAGAGTGAAAACAAATCATCCTTTATAGTATTGGCAGGGCTCTGTTCGCAAGGCTACTCTGGGCTTCTATGTCACAGACCAAATGGGACCGTTGCTCCGGGACCAAAGTTGACTGGGACGAAGTTACGAATTTAGCTGTCTTGACCACCTGTCATAACACACCTTTCTCACATTGTCCGGCATAGGACCAAGAATCTCAACCCAGCAGAATGCTGGCGATTTAGCAGCTGACTCAAATATTATAAAATCCCACTTCCGTCTAAAATTACTGATCACTTTTTACATTAATGACAATTTTACATACTAATGTTGTGTGTAGCGACCCAGCGAGTATCCAGACATCGCTGGGACACTGAGGTTTAGGATCGACCGATCCTCCAACAGCCGTGAGAGCTGACAGGCGACGACAATGAAAAGAGACTAGGAATTTTAGAGTAGATGGGAATTCACGTCTATGCTACAGCACGTAGTCACTCAACGCTATTGAGCTAGCCATGTTCGCCCGTAGCTACTCTATTTTCATTACTCTAATTATCTATCGCAAGCAGGTTGACATAATAAAGTATAGCAAATCATAACGAATAGAATAACACAAATAAAAGATATTTTAATTATTAATTAACTATCTTCTAATTCACCCATGGAACATAATACGACCAATCGACTGTTATCTATGTTCTTGCCTTATTTTTAATTTAAGCAAAATTATTGTAAATATTCAAGTTCACATTCTCTTGTGTAAAACCTTACATTCTGCAGCAGCAGTTGAAAAATAATTCACCATGGATGTTTTCATGAATGGCAGAGTTTAAACTTTGTTATTCTTATAATTTTTTTGTCCATTCAAAAGTAATTTTACATAAAAAGCTCAGAAAACAGCGGAACTCACAGTTCTGTAAGTGTACATCTAGTTTACTTGCTGTTAAGTGCTTCAAATAAAACTCTGATCTTCCTCCTCCTGCTGAAGTTAGACCTACCTGCCATTGTGTCTTTTCTGGAAGTGTGCTCTCCTTTGTTTCCATGGTAACTGGCATTGGTTCCAGTGGAGTCGTAGTCGCTCTTCCTGTCCTTGAGGCTGATCATCTCTCTGGGTGAGGCGGGGGCGCTGGCTGCAATTCAAACCATCACACAAACATTCTTACTGAGCATCTTGGAGACACACTGGCCTGATTTGACACTTTTAGCTTTTTTGTAGCTTTTTCTCTTTTTTATTTAGATATTGTTCTGTCTGCCATCTTTATGTCAGTGTAACCAACTTTGAATTTGTAGTTCTTTGCTCTTTTTTCAGTTTCTGTTTATTTTGTCCAATTGTCTCTCTCCTTTTCTTACTGTCTCTGTTCATCATTTCCTGCCTGTACGAGGCTGGACATGCAGAGATGTGCATCATTATTCATCATTAGTGCTGTTTAGCATGACAGCATGAAGGATGTTTTCAACAGGTCCTGTAACAGCCAGCTCCACCAAGTCATAAAAAACAATAAATCACACAAAGAATACCATATTTGTCCTTGAAGTGCCATCTTTTGGAAAAAAAAAGCGTCAAGTCATAACAGAAAAGTTACCATGTGACAAACACCACCTCTATGGAAGCAATTAGACCAGAGGAAATATTAGGGGTTATGGGTGGTTTCTATGATCAGTGCTGGGTAGTAACTACTTACATGTGATCTGGATTTAACATTTAAATATATGAACAATAGGGATGGTAAGAGTCACCGATTCGCATCGCGTGAAACACGTACACATTTTCTCATAAATAATATTTCTGAAAGGTGTTTTGGGGGGTTGACAGGGACGATGTGAGCTCACACCCGTAGATGATCACATGATCCCACGGTTAGAACAACCAAGTAATGGACGCGAGGGAGGAAACTACATACAAAGAAAACAAAACAAATATCTTCAGAAATTGTATGCGAAATTAAACATGGTGACGTGTTCAATACTTATTTTACCCGCTGTATTTATATATAATTATTAGTAGATGCACTATACTTATTATTATTTAGAAAGTGTGCTACGTGAACTAGACGTATTAAACCTACGGAGACCGAGGAGAAGGAGTGTCCTGAGAGTCCCATAGAATTGATAGATTCACATGGTGTCTGTCTGAACAAAGAAATAAAGCAAATTATCTGTAAAATAGGATTGCATAGCATCCCTATTTTTTCCATGCAATCATATTGCATGAGCGGATTGTGTTGAATCGAATCGAATCAGTTGATGCATTCATAATTGGGGGATCATATACACGGTAGTTGGCGTCTATGTATCTTTAATGTATCGTTTGATCGTGGGTATGTATGAGAGCATATCGCATCGGCCTGGTTCTCGAGGCAAAATCCTAATAAATATTCTGTCAAAAGTAATTAAAAGTAGTCAGAGTCCATAACTAAAAGGAGTATATGATAGCATTACTGACTAACTTTTTAAACGTAATTGTAATCACTGTAACAGCTTACCAATTGGTAAGTACTCTACCCAGACATGGCTACGGCGCTGCAAGCAGTGTTCTGTGTTATGGTTAGAAAGCTGGTATATGGGAGAGCCACAGTCTGCAGACTTAGCTTCAACCCTAATCAAACACACAAGAACAAGATAATCAAGGTCTAAGAGTTACTAAAAAGCAGCAGGCAGGGGAGTTTTTATCAAGGATGGAGCAAAACTCCGCAGGACTAAAATTTACAGATTTATGACTGAAACGTTTGTTTTAAATTCTTAATGGTCTACTGACATTTATGACATCCGCTTCAAACATTACAATGCACATGATAACTTTTGTTAATGCTACAATAAGTAAATCCACTCACCCGCTCTTAACGCTAGAACCGCCAGGGGCGCTGTATACCTAAAAGCAGGAAGGGGGTACACACTATTACAAGTTAACGCGGTTACGTATCAGATACTTTTTTCAAGTAACTAGTAAAGGAACGCATTACATTTAAATTTACAAGAAAATATCTGAGCTACTTTTACAAATAAGTAACAGCAGTTACTTTGTTTCCCATGTATTGACCGACAGCTCTCCTGTCCCCATGTTGAGAAATCAGAAGATGTTACTGTAGTTCTAATTTAAATATGAATATGCATTAATTCATCTAACTCATAAAAAAAATAAACAGATTCAGTATTCCTCAAAATGGATAAAAATAATGTAACTCAGAATATGACACAAACCTGCAATAACTAAATATGTTAAATAACACAAATATCATTTATGTATTTAATCCCATTCTATAAACCAATGTCTTTGCTTCTGACCTTCGCTGATCCAGTTCAACCGTACTAATAAGCAAAAATACTCTAGACAAACATTTGGGTCTTTTTTTTATTGCTGCAGTGTGTTGAAATTTCTTCTTCTGCAATCTACTGTACGGACGTAAAATTTACTTTCCCAGCAGCCGCTGACGGTACCTTTCCTTTCAAACTGCATTCCCCGTTCGGTGTGCACACAGGCTTTTCTCTTTGCCCAACACATCTACCTCTTTTTCTTTTTTCACAACAACCCGCCCTGTCCCGCTTACCCGTACCTGCCACCGCCCCCTCAAGCATCACCTTTCCACACCACGTCCCTACGTACCGTAATTAGTTCCTTTTTTTATGGATGAGTAAACGCACTCTTGTAACTGCAGAGACAGTGTCCTTATTCCAATCCCTTTCCTCACACCCGTGCGAACTCACACTTTCTACCCCTGCAGCAGGACCACGTGTGTGTATGGACGTGGCTTACAGAACATTAGGAATTTCACTGTACGTATCGGGACGGCTGCGTGTCACAAAGAAGTGTCTAGGAGTCATAAATGTTGTTTAGTCATCACTATATTTTTGTCTGTGTTTATGTTCGCCTCGCTGGCTGTATGCACGGGCTCCCGATAGTGCTCTTTCCCTCACCGGTCCTCTTAAGCTACATGACCACGCCTGCGCACTGCCCACGAAGATCTTAGGAAGGAAGTAAGTTAACCAAATGTATGTTGGTGTGGCGTAGATTAGGACGTCTATAGTAAGACATGGCATTAATCATATTGATTTCAAGAATCCAATCCTCGTTGTTCTTTAACATGGACCTAAACTAGCCTCTACGATAGCTTATGGACAAGCGATACTAGGCCGTAATGTTCGACCAGTGCTCTTAGGATGATGACGATGCTCACTTCCAAGCCACCGCCATGGGGTCACCAAATGTTCGTTGAGAGGCAGGGAAATAGGTGTTCGTTATATCCATTTATCATTTTGAAGATACACGACGACACCACTCACACTACGGGTCCTCCCACTACTTTTTTCTCAGGCAACCGGCCGATCGAATACATCGCCAACACCGAATGCGAACACTCAACGATGAGACCTGGCGCACACACACAAATTTCACCTAATTCATCCACATTTGTAACCAGTAGTTCGCGTAACAATTAGGAGTAACAACACGCTCATAGTATATTGACTCGCGTCCGCTGATGAGCCGCCAGGACGCTTTACTTATCTCCCCACCATCAGACTCCATCGCTCATGGCATTTAGTGCTTATAGCCTACCTCTTCAGCATTCATAAATCGCCTTCTTTTACTCATTTTGTCTTAATTTATGAAACTGATAACTGCTAATTCAGTGGGTGAAAGGCATTGCTATATTAAATTATAGGAATGTTAGATTAAAAATCTTTTATGTACGTTTTAAAAACGAAATTTACCCTGTACAGGTACACAGTATACAGAGCTACTGAAAAAAAGGAAGTTTAAAGACAAAATTCTAAAGATGGCTGTCCACTTGTTTCTCTGGCACATAAGGTCTATACATTTGCTAGAGTGTTCTGAGTGGTTGCAAGGTGGGTAGCTCCACCCCCTGTGAAATCTCATTGGTCTAACTTCTGTTTCTTATAACCGTTCTTTAAACATCAGTACATTCTGATTGGCTATGATTGTGTCACACCCCATTGTGTGGACTGACAAATTGCTTATTTTTGGAAATGTCTTAGACTTTGGAAATGCTATTAATGTGCAAAAGTTAATTACAATACAGCACAAGTCCTTCTCCATTACTTCATGAAGATTTATTTAGATAAAAGCTGATTCTTGTATATAAAGCAGGGGTGCCCAATCCTGTTCCTGGAGATCTATCTTCCTGCAGAGTTCAGTTCCAACCCTGATCCAACACACCTGTCTATAATTATCAAGTGCTCCTGAATATCTTAATTAGCTGGTTGTGTTTGATCAGGGTTGAAGCTGAACTTTGCAGGAAGGTAGCTCTTCAAGAACAGGATGGGGTGCCCTTAATCTAAACTGTATCACTTGATGTAGGCCTATAATCGAACTTTCTGACCTGATTTCTCCCTCTGTCCATGAACTCTGAGTTTTGTCCTAGCCACTTCAAAACAGCTGTAAGAAGGTCACAGAGATCAGGAGAGAGTCTTCCCTCTGTGCCTAAAAATCCTCAATGCTCTAACCGGATCAGTGCCACTCCCCCTCCGGCCCTCCTACAGCCCAGTCTGATCGAGCCTGGATCCCTGGATAGTGGGCAGCGGCACTATCTCCAAAGCACACAGCTACCCGAAGGCTCACGGGCACGGAAGACCTCTTTGGCCAGCATAGAAGGATTTAGACACACACTCACACACATACCTATTACTGATTAACCCTGACCACGAAACATATACACACGCTCTTTTATACACACACTCCAGTAAAACACATAATAGCTTTGAGCACCACTCTACCCACAATGGCCAAGAGAAACATTAGCATGCTAATTATTTCAAACCCATAATCAGATTATAACCGCAAGTGCTTTACCCTCCTCTAAACTGCCTCGATATGACTCCTAATCTAATCATTGCTCCTCAACAATGCATCATTTTGCAAAAATATGCACATAACTGATTATCGGTCTTAAATATCGAGGAGCTCCGGCGGTTACGCCGGAAAAACTACTAATGCATTTAACTCCGTGTACAGTGCTTTCTGATTTGATTTTCTTCAGGTAAAGCTGCAACTCTACCAAAGAGTTGATGACCTTAATGGTAGAAAATGAAAACAATATTTTTCGAAGGACATATAGGAAAAATTGATATTGTGAAGAGATGTGCTACACAGCAGATCTTCGTGATTTAGCTGGATTTGGCGAAAGGGCTTTTGTGTCTGAGCTCCAATGGTATCAGGAGAGGAACACTCGACTATTGCTGAACTTGTGTGTATCTCCTTGCCTACAGCACTGAAAATATTTGATTCTGTGAGAAATATGTCCTGATATATAAGCTAATACACACAACAACCATTATTGCCAATAAATTCCTCGTGAACGAAAGTAAATTCCTTAGAAACCTGATGACATTAACCATTTATTGTTGAAATCGAATCATCAATCATTAAAACTTTAAACCATTGCTTCGGCAAAAATACGTTTGTCCCTATATCCTACCACAACCTTGGATTCCTTGCCCAGAGTGAAAGGATCTGTTATGATCAGGACCCGAGATTAGCCACAGATCATGCAAAAGCAGTCCCAAACAGTTCTAATCAAATATGTCTGTGGCCTTTGATGTGAGAGGACAAGAGGGGATGAACTTTTTCACTGTAAAAAACGTTATAAGGGTTAATGGACTGGCATTTTTACCAGAAGTGATGATATAAAGTTAAAATTCCTAAAAAAAAAAAACACAAAACTAAGGGAGCTTTTGCTTCACAAGATGTTACCTGATGGACTTGACGGTCATGTGGGAGTACTGCTGTAGCTTTCGGTGATGTTTTTCGCAGTTGTTTGGACTCTCATTCTGACGGCACCCATTCATTGCAGAGGATCCAATAGTGAGCAAGTGATGTAATGCTAAATTTCTTCAAATCTGTCCCGATAAAGAAACAAACTCAACTACATTGTTTGCATGGCCAAAGGGTGAGTAAATTGTCATTTTTGAGTGAACTATTCCTTTAAACACCAGTAATGAACTCAATTGCACTTTATTAAAATGAACAAAGAGCTCTGAGTCCCATGGCCTCAATGTGTCTCAGTAATACAATAATAGCTGGCAACTCCATATCATGGCTGTTGTGTTGTTAGAGTCTGGCATCCCATAAAAGTATATCTGAAGGCCTTGTCTGATGGCATTAGAAGCATTACCTCCGTGCTTCATGATTAAATTATAAAAGTGAGCAAAAACGTGTCAACCTTGCATTGAAGTTCATGCCAAAATCCTTAATGTGGATGTACTGACCAGACAAAGCTCCAACTTAAATGAGCAACTGCCTTAGAAACATTGATCTCTGTGTAATTTTAATGTGAGGTTGCTGAATTAATATAAATGAGGAAAACGATCAGCGATGCTTTGTCATTTTTAAATGAAAAGATTTGGTTACACTTTACTTGAAGGGGTGTGCATAAGACTGACATGACACCTTCATAATCATGACATGACACCTACAGTACATAATCACGACATGACATGTCATGAATATGAAGGGTTTTTTATGCATGTTTATGACAACTGTCATTAAGTGTCATTCGCTCAGTTATGTAATTTTTAATGTAAAGATGACATTGTTTGAGATGTCTTTGTTATGGGGTAAGGGTAGGGGTAGGGTTAGGTAAAATAATGTCATATTTGCATTAAAAAGGACATAACTGAGCGAATGACACTTAAATGACAGTTGTCATAAACATGCATAAAAAAAAACCTTCATATTCATGACATGTGCCATGTCATGATTATGAAGGTGTCATGTCAGTCTTATGCACACCCCTTCAAGTAAAGTAAAGTGTTACCAAAGATTTACACTAAGGCATTTTGCATGGCTTTTTTAGTTGAATTTATCTACTTTATAATTCTACATAAATATATTCACACATGCACCAAGCACAAAACCATAATCTTCTCTGCAAACTGTGTGATGAATGCTTTCATGATGTAAATTCAAAGATGAGCACTTCCAGTGTATCAGTAGATTATAATGGGAGTGATTCACTTTTGATGCGTCACGACGCTCTGCTGGTGTCTGCTCTAACTATACGTTTACGGTTGCCAGGTAACATTGCAAAACTGAGCGCTAATTTTAAAATGGTGCCAATCTATTATGGTTTTGATTTTATTTTTTACACAAATGTTACATTATAAGTGAAGCTGTTTTTGCACTTCAGCCAGATTTATGCATTTGTTATGAATAATCTTACATGTTGGTATGAGTCCATCAAGTTCCAATGAAAAAAGAAAGTAATAAAGCAAGAAAATAGGTACCTTTCATTTGTTAAATATTTACTTTAGCGATTCATTAAAAATTAAAAAGCTAAATAAAATAAAAACTTAAAGTTGATTTATAGTAAAAATATATCAAATCATGATATGATTGTGTCTATAATAAAATAAATTATTCTATTATTAATCTAATAAAATCATGTTTTGTGTCCCCTGAGCTTTATCAAAGTTGAGTAGCTCTTAGCAATGGCATATTAAACAAGTTTAAATAATTGAAAAAAAAAAATTTTGAAAATTGAAATACTAAATAAATAAATAAATTTCTTACCTTAAATTTGATACTGCCGTGTTGCACCACTTTTTAAATTTGATACTGCCGTGTTGCACCACTTTTTAAATTTGATACTGCCGTGTTGCACCACTTGCAACAGAGTTGTGAAGTGAATGAATTACATGGTATTGCCAATTTTGCTATATTATTTTGGCTTTGAGCTCACATGTATCTTAGGAAATGTTAATTGAGTAGCACAGGCGAGACTCTGCTGTCACATTCTGATGCTCTGAGCCAAAGAGCGCAGCTACTCTCCAGTATGCCTACAAGACCTTAGACACACCACTGTCTCTCTTTCCCCTACCTTCCTTCTCTCCGTCTAACTATGAGTGCTTTGATCTCTGGCAAAAATCTAGCATTCACCGTTTTCATGACACACACTGGAGCTCAGACCATAGAGGAAAAGCATGCAGACAACAGAACAGCATGAAACCAGCTGCAAGCCAGAGGATGACTGGAGACATCAGAGATTCAACTGAGAAAAACAAGCAGACAATAAATCAATTTATTCTAAAAAGCTGCAGAGAGCATGTTGAATCACGTGAGCACTGCTCTGCGCCATATTTCCTACACTGCTAGTCAACTGAATCTAGTGTCACGGCAAAATAAATTGCATTTTACATGAGACGTGAGCTTGCAGCCTGAATTGAATGCAAAGATAATGCACCTTCCTGTCTGTGTATAAAAACAATGTTTTTAGTTTAATCCGATTAATGAACGAAATGACACTTGTGACCTAAATCTTTTAATGAATCACCCCAAATTGGCCTAATGAATCCTTTACTGAATCCATGAATTAACTAATTATTTTCAGTCATGTTAAAATTAAACCAAACTCGATTTTGTGTAGTTAAGGTTTGTCACAATCAATATTGTTATTGACTGGTTCTGTTTTTTGGGGAAAAATATATATTTATTTTTTTATAAAATACAGAAAAAATAAATAAAATAGAGGAAAATAAAATAGGGGGAAAAATATGAAATAAAGTGATATTATTATATTATGTGCCTTTAGTTTAAAAAAATATGTTCTCAATGCAAACAAACGTCCCAAAATAGAGTGCCCTGCTGGTTACCTTGTCTATGTTCTTCTATTTAGTAGTTGAAATTTTATTTATTGTGATAAAAATATTGTATTATGCATTACAGAACAAAGAAGTTGTCACCTAATGTTTATTTCCACATTCAGTAGTTTGTTAATATAAGTTTTCAAATGATTAAGATTCCTAAATATGAATTAAATACAATGAATAGTAAATAAATATCACATTATATTACATATATTATTACATTTCTATATATATATATAAAAATATAGATTTATATATATAGATATACATACAGTGGGTTACACGGAAAGTATTCAGACCCCTCTAAAGTTTTTATTGAAGCTGAGTTATATTGCAGCCATGTGACAAAAATCATTTAAGTTTTTTTTTTTTTTCTCATTAATGTACACACAGCACCCCTTATTGACATAAAAACACAGAATTGTTTACATTTTTGCATATTTATTAAAAAAGAGAAACTGAAATATCACATGGTCCTACGTATTCAGACGCTTTGCGCAGTATTTAGTAGAAGCACCCTTTTGATCTATTACAGCCATGAGCCTTTTTGGGAAAGATGCAACAGGTTCTTCACACCTGGATTTGGGGATCCTCTGCCTTTCCTCCTTGCAGATCCTCTCCAGTTCTGTCAGGTTGGATGTAAACGTTGGTAGACAGCCATTTTTACGTCTCTCCAGAAGTTGGGTTTAAGTCAGGGTTCTGGCTGCGCCATTCAAGAACAGTCACAGAGTTGAAGCCACTCCTTCGTTATTTTAGCAGTGTGCTTAGGGTCATTGTCTTGTTGAAAGGTAAACCTTCAGCCCAGTCTGAGGTCCTGAGCACTCTGGAGAAGGTTCGTCCAGGATATCCCTGTACTTGGAAATTCATCTTTCCCTCGATTGCAACCAATCCTCCTGTCCCTGCAGCTGAAAAACACCAACACAGCATGATGCTGCCACCACCATGATTAACTGTTGGGACTGTATTGGACAGGTGATGAGCGTGCTGGTTTTCTCCAACATACCGCTTAGAAATTAGGCCAAAAATTCTATCTTGAGCTCAATCAGACAAGAGAATCTTATTCTCACCTTTGGAGTCGCTTCAGGTGCTTTTAGCAAACTCCATGCGGCTTCATTGTGTCTTGAACTGAGGATGGAGGTTCCGTCGGGGGCCGACTGTGCCCTCAATCCCCGTGGGGAGGGCTGCAGTGATGGTTGACTTTCTACAGCTTTCTTCCATCTCCCGACTGCATCTCTGGAGCACAGCCGCAGTGATCTTTGTGTTCTTCTTTACCTCTCTCACCAAGGATCTTCTCCCCGATAGCTCAGTTTGGCCGGACGGCAAGCTCTAGGAAGGGTTCTGGTCGTCCCAACATCTTCCATTTAAGGATTATGGGCGGCCACTTGCTCCTTAGGACACCTTAAAGTGGGCAGCAGAATTTTTTTTGTTGTAACCTGCCAGATCTGTGATGTTGCCACAAGTTCTGTCTCTCGAGCTCTTCAGGCGTGTTCCTTTGACCCTCACGATTCTCATTTGCTAGACATTGCACTGGAGCTGTAAGTCTTATATAGACGGGGTGTGGCTTTCCTAATCAAGGTCCAATCAGTATACATCAAAAACACAGCTGAGACTCAAAAATGAAGGTGTGAACACCACTCAAGGATGATCAGAAGAAATGGCGACAGCACCTGAGTCTAAATATATGAGGTCACAGCAAAGGGGTCTGCATACTTAGAGACCAGGAGATATCTTCAGTTGTATTTTTTACGAATCTGCAAAAATGTCAACGATTTTGTGTTTTTCTGTCAATATGGGGTGTGTGTGTACATTAAGGAGGGAAAAAAAAAATTTACTTAACTGATTTTAGCAAATGGCTGCAAGATAACAAAGCTTTAAGGGTATGAATACTTTCCGTAACCACTGATATCTAAAGAACGACTTATATAAGAATATATATACCTATATTTATATAAGCTTTATATAGATATCACGCAACTCGTGCTTTTACGCGGATAAAAAACATATCGAGGCCATCGACCACTAAAATTATATTACATCATGGGAAAAAAAATTAAAACTGCAAGATAACACTGGCTATATATTCATCATAGATAAGACCAGAAGTGGCCTCCGAATAATAAATTTAATATAACACCTTAAATTTTGCATCAATTTCATCACTCTAGTCATTTAAAGTCATTCCAGTCATTTAAAGACCCATTAGCTCTAAAATTCCCACTTCTGCTGCTCAGCCTCCACCACCAACGGTCCTCTCAAATTCTGAATCTGTGAAAAGTACTTTTCTGCTTCAGCGAGATGCTAAGTCCACCGGAAAAGGTATCAGAGGCACAACCAGCCAGCCATGAATCCACTAACCCCAACAGTAGTGTGGATCATTAACCCTGAGTCCCAGGACGCACTGAGAAATCCCCATCAGTTTAATATCAGCGAATCAACCTGCTGTTTGTAATTGGTTTAAATCCAGGTTGAAGATCTTGGACTTCAGGACCATGGACAGCGACTCTCTATTTCAGCACTTCAGATCAAAATGTGTAAGTTAACACTGTTGAGAAAGATAAACACGTATACTCACCTGATCGGTTATTAGGGGACGTCCGGACCGGAGATACTGACGGAGTGCGTGAGGATGAGTACGGTCTCTGTCTGTCTCTCTCTATTGTTGAGGCAGAGCCAACAAAGTGATACTGCGAGTAGCCATCCTAGAAAAAGAAAGAAAGAGACAATAATGCATATATTAATTTATTTTATCTACTAGACAAGGGGCGAACAACACAACATCCAGTATCTATGTACGCTACATTAGCCCATGTCAGTTTTAGTTTAGGGCCTCCCAGTGTGGAGTCATTACAAAAATCAATGGGCGGATGGAGGTACAGAAATCAATGGACGAATGATCTGGAGTCAGTGGCTGTGGAGAAAGCTTCTTTGATGTGTGACTGAAGAAACCTGAAAGGCTGATGGAGGAGATAAACTGAAGCCATTGGCCACTGGCTCTATGACAAGTCACTGTGAGTGTCAATCAATGGGTCTGCCGAGCGCATACAGTCAAGTATTACATTACTAAAAAGAACAACTTAAGGCTGTAATACACTACACAACTTTTAATATCTAAGCAGATGACTGAAGATCACAAACAAGACTTGGTGACGGGCGACAAATTAATACAATACATGCTCTAAAATTTCCTCAAAACATCAAACATGTTTGATATCCTCCTGGATGGTCTGATTCTATTTAAATATGAACTCTTTCAAATGTTTGAGTGGATTATGTTGCTTGTATAAGATATGAAGAGCATGTATCAGATCATACATAAGTTCACTCTCACTGAATAAAGATTAAATAATTCATACAGTCGATTCATGTGGCCGTTAATGCAGAACAGAGTACAAGCTCAAACATCTTACGAGGTCTCAGAATGGGTCAATGAAGAAGCTCAATTTCTGCTAGCTAGATCTGTGCTAACAGGCTACAAATACACAATAAAGAAACAAGGAGAACGTCCGAAAACTTGCAGTCTACTGAACAAGCTCTCTAACAGGTACACAGAGCACTACCCTTGACATCCCATTTGCCCCTCCGTGACATTGCTTTTGTTAGAAAGGTGAGGAATAGATCAAACGGTCGGTCCCTCCGACTCTGTGCAGTTCAAAGCTGCCCTACTTTCTCAACAAGGCAGAAACTCTGGCAGCAGAAACCACCGCTCTCCACCTAATGTGCCTGTTGCAAATAATGACATTGCACAGGTATTTGAAGGCTCCAAGGGGTGTGAAGAGAGGCACGGAACGAGGAGAAAGCGGTACTTGTCGCCTGTCGACTAAAGACATCTTCAGTAGGGGAGTTTGTCATTTCCTTATACTTATGCTGTTGTAAGTGTTACTTGAACTTTGAAGTTCCCACATGAGGAAGAAATGAAAACTTTTACCTTTATTCTTTATGATGATGGGCATTTGGGCTGGCTGTGCAATAAAAGATAGTAAGGATGGATACTTCTTTTGAAGATATTCCTGCCATTTGAAAACAATACTTGCAGGGAAGACTGAGTTTCAATGTGATTAAAGAATCTTTTTGCGTTCATTACATCCCATAACTCCTTTCTTTCTTCTTTATCAGGTCTGAGAGAATAATGTGCTTGAATTGATGGACTTTTGAGCTAAGGTAACTGTTCCTGAGGTGTAAAAAGGGTGAACGGTAAATGCACGTTCGTCTTTTAAACTCAAAAACTTCAATTTATTTGGTTAATTCCAGTTGAACGCATGAAGCACCATTACAGGACTGATTCTGACTCAGAACAAGACTGAAAAGACCAAGCAGACCATGCAAAGATGAGTCATTTATGGCAACCTGCCTACCCGTGATTCCTCAATAATGCTGCTTAAGAGTCAGACAGATAAAATACTTCTGGTGTGGAATTGTGCACTGAAGCAAGCCAATGGCAAGCACTCATTATTATACTCCCAGAGGCGGATGGAGCCAGGAGCGTTGCTCTTGCTGCGTTGGCTCCCTGGGGTCGCTGAGGCAATTGACTACCCTGGTACTTCCTCGTAGAGAGCGTTGGGGAGGGATGACTGTGGAATTGCATCTCAGGAGGCTGCCAGCTGAATGCAACACCTCTCAGCAGAACACGAGTGAGGCTTCAGGCTCAAGATCAATGGCATAAGCAACTTCTCTCAGGCTAGAACTTCAATTCATCTTAGTCCGGCTCTACGTCATACTGAGTAAATCAAGCCAAGCGCTTCTGGGCTTTCTCACAAACACACACACCTTATTAGTAGATGGAGCTGGACTGCCTCACCTCAGATGCACCCCCCCCGGCTGCCAGGCTGGAATGCAACACTCTCAGCAGAACAACGATGGAGGCTTCAGGCTCAGATCAATGGCATAAGCAACTTCATCAGGCTAGAACTTCAAATTCATAGTTAGTCAGGTCTACGTTCACTGAGTAAATCACAGGCCAAGGCTTTGGGCTTTCTCACAAAACACACACTAGTAGTAGATGGCGCTGGAATGCGTGCTGCATATCTTCAAAGGAATTCCTGCGATGTAGACAATGCTTGTAACTTTATATGAATTAGATGCGTTGATTATGCAAAATTATAAATATTATGCATTACGGCCCAAAACTTTTCAAAAAGCAGTTTTTTTTCAAATCTGTTACAGGACATATGAACCTACCTAGAGGCATAAATGCAATGCACAAAAACTCAAACAATGAATCTCGTGAAATATTAAAAAATCATTCAGGCTTGGGAATCTACAAACAATGCGAGATGGCCCGGAACACAAAGAGAATGAATTACAGAATGTCCGATTCTAAAACAATATGATGGTTACACACTTTATGCGATAGTCGAATTTAACATTCTATTAAACTATAGTAAACTTGTAACTGCACTGTAACTACATGTCAAGTAATTCTCATTAATTTGCAACTAAATGTCTACTAACTCTCAGAGTAGGCTGTTAGGTTAGGCTTAGGGTTAGTAGAATAAGCTGACAAAGAAAGTGTTAGAAGATATTAAACAAATAGTCTACTAATACTTTACTAACTGCTAATTGACATGTAGTTGCAAAATTACTTACTGTTAATAGAATGTCTAAAGTGGATATCGAAATAAAGTGTACCAGATAGAAATATAAGATATTTTGAAATATAAATGATATATAGTTGAGGTCAAAAGTTTACATGCACCTTGCGGAATCTGCAAAATGTTAATTATTTGACCAGAATAAGAAGGATCATACAAAATGCATGCCATTGTTTATTTAGTACTGAATAAGATATTTCACATAAAAGACGTTTACATATAGTCCACAAGAGGAAATAATAGTTGAATTTATAAAAATGACCCCGTTCAAAAGTTTCTTGATTCTTAATACTGTGTTGTTACTTGGATGATCCACAGCTGTTTTTTTTTTTGGTTTAGTGATAGTTGTTCATGAGTCCCTTGTTTACCTGCTGTTCTTCAGAAAAATCCTTTAGGTCCCACAAATTCTTAGGTTTTCCAGCATTTTCGTGCATTTGAACCCTTTCCAACAATGACTGCATGATTTTGAGATCCATCTTTTCACACTAAGGACAACTGAGGGACTCATATGCAACTATTGCAGAAGGTTCAAACGCTCACTGATGCTCAGTAGAGAGCTCTGCATTAAAAAATTTGTGTTCATTTTTCTTATTTTGCCTAAATATCATATTTTTCATTTAGTACTGCCCTTCAGAGGCTACAGAATATAGTTACATGTTTCCCAGAAGACAAAGTAAGTTACAGTTTCCCTGATCTTCACCTTCAAAACATTTTCACCCCCTGGCTCTTTATGCATGGTTTTTCCTTCTGGAGCATCAGTGAGCGTTTTATTTTTTATATTTTACATAAAATTTACAACAAAATTAGAGAAAGAAAATAATCAATAGTGATATCAATATATATATATATATATAAATAACATACGTGTTACATCTGGCGTAACTGTTACACTGTACACTCATAACACACAAATTCCTCCAATATGGTAGAAGCATCAAAACCAAAAGATCACAGATGCTTCCTGGGCATGAGGCCATTGTTCACAGCCTTGGGAGGTGTCTGGCTTCCCAAACCTCTTGTTTTCATTTTCCTCCCCTCTTGTGTTCCCTCTTCTCTCTCAGTTTCATCCATCACACCACCCAAAACACAAAGAATCGCGCCTCAGGTGGCCCGACTCATCCAATTGACACCTTTCATTTCAACGGAGGGAGAGAAAGACACATCCACGTGGAACAACTGTCATTATGCACTCATGAGATGAGAGACGGGGCTCTGCAAATGTTAATAATAGCAATCTCTTTCTTGCTGCCCTTTGCTTAATACCATCCCCGGTGACATTTCCAGAGCTCAGCTGGGCTGGAGGAAACAGGTTAGGTTGTGGGAGGTTTTAAAAATCTTTGCAAACCCAGCCTGGAGGGGGCTGGAACAAGTGTGAGAGGGATCCACAGAGCTCTATCCCTCGAAAATCAATCAGAGAACTGTTTATAATAAGCATTAGTGTAGATTTAACAACCTCTCTGATGATGCATTTATAGCTCCGGATGTCCTCCACGTCCTTGACCTTGTCACTTTATCTACGTCAGCTAAAGCAGCTGTTCGATAACCTGCCTCAAGACGGCATGCGAACACAACGCCACTGTGAACCTGTGAGCGCTTCGATATTATTTATAGATATTTAGTCAGCTAGCATAATGGGAATCGGCGTTCCATCTAATTACTCTCTTTCATTATAATTTACACATGGTACCTTTTCGTCGAACCCTCTAAATATTGAAAAAAGACAGAGAGGGTAATTAATAGTATGTGCACATGAAATTAGAGCTCGTAATTCGACATTGGTTTTGACGGCGACAAGTTCAGCGGGGTAAACTCGCAAACATCCATAATTACATATCATTACAGATATTTTCAAACAGCCATTGTGAATTCGCTCTCCGATGCAGTTCGGGGAGGGGCACCTCTATTTCCTCAGACACACTTCTAAACTCATCTCGGCGGTGCAGGCAGTCAGCTCTTGGCCTTTTCTCATCTCTAAAGGTCAGCGTGGCATCCGTCGCCATCTCCGTGGGCTGTAATTCTACAACGCCTTCTCCGCAGCGCCAAGTGGGCAAAACAACACATTATAGAGCTCGGTCCGGGACGTTCCTCACCACTCAGCGTCGTATCTGTCAGGACGGAGATTGCTCAGCGAAGGGGAACGGTGTGTTCTCGCAGCCTAGAGGCTTCTAGCGCTTGTGGGGGACGGTGGTCTGTCACAACCCAAAATTTCTCTTCTCATGCTCTTATTAGTAGTTCATTTGGGAACATTTTGGCTTGGTGTGACCTTGTTAATGTTTAACACTACTTTGGCTGCTCCTTATCTGTGTTTGAATGCAGCACGAGAGGTCTGGCTACATGTAAATAGGTTAATTCCTATTGCCCTTAATTAAATTTAATTTCATGAGCACATTGTCTATTCAAAGACCCCAAACGCTAGCTTAAAAAAGTTTGGTTTGGAAATGAAAATAAATCTGCTTTTAATTGCTGAAATATGGTAACATTCATACAAGGTCTCCTCACATCAGTCTATTCACCATGCTGTTCAGACCACACAATACGTTCTGAATGCCGTCAGCGCTCGCCAAGGCCAAAGTTTGCCTCAATAATCTGGAAAGGAGACATCTGAACGGATACACACAATAGTAAGTGCAACAAGCACTTATTGAATGGAAATATCTCTTCAGCCTGGCCGCTACTGCTCAATAGAGCATTCATTGCTAGTCACTACGGATTCATGTTTTCAGTCGGCTACAAGGTGTCGTGTTGAATAAATAGTGGGTCGCACATCTCTGTCAGAGAGGAGGGATACAAAAACACTTCTCCAGTTTGTTTCATTCTAAACTATTTTCTCTACAAGTTCAAACACAATCGTGTGGGAGTGGGAGATCAGTTAGCATGCTAAATAAATTCCTCATGTTGGGACGGATGAAGTGGGACACAGCTGTCGTGAGTGGAAGCAGGTCTCCTACCTTCTTATAAAGGCTCCGGAGATCTCTGTACTGCCACATGCTACTGAGAACCTGAGATGCTGCCTTTACCACTTTAGGTGAGTGTCTATAAGAGAGAGAGAAGAAAACAAACAGTAGAGTCAACAGTAATAAATGGACATACGTCTCAACAGTCAATTATTATTATCAGTTAAAATCTGACAACATTTTAAAAGCATATTACTGGAAGATTTGTTTTAAAATAAGTAAATTATTTTATTAAACAATTATAAGAAATTGTTGTATATTAAATGTAATTATATTATTTTCTTAATATGCTATTTATTTATTTAACAAGGGACATTTTATACAACAACAGACAAATGAGTGACGTTAATAAAAAGATTAAATGGATTTAAAAAAAAAAAACCTGTAACTATAAAATTTACACTACCATTCAAAAAGTTGAGGTCATAGTAGATTTTTTTCCAGAAAGTTTATTTTACTTTTATTTACTTAGATTCATCAACAAAATCCTGTAAAAAACTGCATCACAGTTTTTACAAAAATATTAAGCAGCACAATTGTTTTCAACAGTGATAAAAATAAATGTTTCTTGAGCAGTAAATCAGTATATTAGAATGATTTCTGAAGGATCATGTGACACGGAAGACTGGAGTAATGTTGCTGAAAATTCAGCTTTGCCATCAGCAATAAATTACATTTTAAAATATATTCAAATAGAAAAAGTGATTTTAAATCGTTTTGTTTTAAACTGCTTTACTGTATTTTTGATCAAAAATACAGTAAAGCAGTTTAAAATAAAACGATTAAAAAAAATACACTCATGAGAAGTATGATACACAATACGTATATGAGAAGAAAAAGTCTTACCAGCCCAAAACTTCTGAATAGTAGTGTACTTTTGATGTTTTGATGGATGACATCACAGAAATTTTTTTTTGGGATACATTGCGTGTTGAACCGAACACACACAAGAAGTTAAACCCAATTCTCCAGTATATTTATATGCAGCACATCAGTATAACAGTGACAACTCTAAAATAACACATTTTAATTGTAAAAAGTTTACAAAATATTCAAACTCTAAGATCAAAATGCCAATACCAAACATAACAGAGGAAAATAAAATTCCAATTCTGGTACATTGTTGCTCAGATGATTGTTCCTACGGAAGCATTTGATGTTTTCTCTGCTTTCTGTGCAAACATCTCACACGGACAGCAGCTTTTGTTATGATTAACAATGCACCACAAACAAAAGAAACAATCCCATGGTTCTCAAAAATGACACAAATTGTTTGACTTCAGCTGATTTGATAGAACAGCTGTGCCTTTTGTCTTCCGCCGAGCCGAGTCAATCCATTTCTGCTCAAAGGACACAATGGAACAATTTACAATTGCCACTTGAAATGAAGTTAGAGGAAAATCTTTGAACATGGCTTTAAACCACAAAGCGTGAAATGAAAATACGGACCGACCTTTCCTATAATCATTTTCGTCTTTTCCCCCTCATCAGATGAGGGCTAAATGGATTCTTAGAGGTGGAGCTGTGTGTTTGATTTATCCTTCCCCTCATCTTTCAACATGGATTTCAACACGCTCAGATCTTCAGTTGACTCGGGCTCATCTCAAATTAAACCTCTCACTTTGGTGATGTAAAGTCTGTCAGATTTGCTGGGAAGTTTGCATCAGATTTCACAAATGGAAACTATAAAGTAAGTGAAAAGTTGTGTGCAAAATGAGTAGTATGTCAGGACAGAATTTTAAAATCACAGAGATCTTAATGCATAATATAAAAGCGTTCATGATTTGGTTCGTATTTCTTTTAAAGGAGCGCGGAGTCATTGATGCGATTTCAATTTTTCCTTTCTCTTGGAGTGTTACAAGCTCTTGGTGCATAAAGAAGATCTATAAAGTTGCAAAGACTAAAGTCTCAAAGATATTCTTTATAAAAGTTAAGAGTCAACCACGCCTACCTAAAACGGCTCGTTCTAACACGCCCCCAGATATCTACCTCACTATGTGGGAAGATTTGCATAACGCCGCCCAAATGTTTAAGCAAAGAAAGAAGGTGTAACTTTTATTCTCGCTGTAGTGTTGTTGCTGCCGCCTCTATGTCGTGTAGACGCTGTGTGCTTCGTTGTGAAAGGAAAACTACTTTGGTTTGGCCTTCCAAAAGAGGACGATATCCGCTTCGTCATGCCTGGAGCTGATCCGGCTGTCGATGAGGAAATACTTCAACTTCGCACTGAGGATCGCCGGAATCGGCCTTCACCCGGTGGACGAAGCACCACCCTCCCGCCCCCCGAGTCCAGCCCGGGAGTTCGATCACATGTGGTTGCGCCGGCATCACAATATGAGTAAGGGAATAACAAGTTCCGTCACATGCTTGAGGATTCCCCAAGCCAATCACAACGCAACTGTAGCTGGCAATCAGAGCACACCCGCTTTTGAACGTAAGGAGCTTTGTAAAATCGACGCGTTTCAGAAAGGCAGGGCATAGGGGAGAAACAATAATGTACAGTAGGTGGAAAATAATGTGTTTTTTGAACTAAACCGCATAAACACAATTCATTACACCAAATACACCAAAACTAATGTTCTTTTTAGCAGATTCATATGACCCCTTTAAAGAAGCTTTATATAAAAAAAGAAATAAAAGTTATTCAAGCCAAGAGAGCGAGTTCATTATTTTGCCATCATGATGGTTGAGCACGTATCAAAATCTGACACCAAATCAATCCCCTCAAATCATAAAAATCATCAAATCGACGCATATCAGAACAATCCACACTGGTTGCTGCTAATGGCGGTTAATACATCAAACCTGTGCATTTGTGCTAGATCCAGACCACAAGCACTCCGAGGGCTTGTCTTTTATAAACCTCTCAGCGAAAACTGTAGCAGCTGTCATCGCCATATGGGCTCCAAGGGGGGGGCACAGTGTATGAAAGGTAGCTGATGGGGATATAAACGCAGGCGCAGAAGGATGTCAGTGAATCGGGATGAGTGGGTCGGACTAATGTCTTTGACGATTGCATACCTCTTACTCACTGTCAGACTCGGACCTACTTGGTGGTTTAAAGGAGGCTAAAGCAAGCAGCATAGAAAGGCGTGATTACAATGAAGATTATGATTAAAAGATATAATTACGGACAGATGCACCATTTGAAAGACACCTGTTTCAGGAATAAACTGCCATGGTATTGCGAACTGAAATACATCAAATATTAATACGAACTAATCAATTGTATACATAAGGTCGGAGACTAGAAGGGACTACAAAGGTAAAAATGAAAAAACGCAAAATACTAATAGATATAAGGACAGAGTAAATATTAAACTTTTATAGGGTCATCTTATTGAAGGCGCTATCAGGACTTCATTTGCTATATAAAACAAGAGCCCTGTATACTGATGACTTTTGCCTCAATAAACTCCTTATTCGCTGCTTATTAAGTTAGTAAGGTAGTTGTAAGGTTTAGGTATTGGGTAGGATTAAGGGAATATGAATATGCTCCTGCAGAATAAGGCATTAATATATACTAATACAACAGCCAACCTGTAAATAATAGGCATGCTGAAATAAGCAGACTAGTTAATATGGTGAATTGGTCCCATACTAAAGATACCCATTTGTATCGATCATTTTTTAATTATGCTATAATCCTGCTAAGAGGTTATCAAACAACTAAATAAAACAAAACAAAATTATTACATTTTTATTTTATATCAGAATGAGAAATGTAGCTGTAGTTGGCTAATACGACAAACACACAAACTCAGAGGAATTGTTGTGGTTTCCAGAAACTCTATGCAGACTATACAAGTTCCTTGTGGTTTGTGCACACTTATTATATCAAAAATAAACTAAAAATAATAAAGATTAATGAAGGAATAATAACAAAAATACTAAAACAAACAAAACAATAATAAATAAAAATACAAATAAAATTTGGTTCACTTTCAGGTTTAAATCACAGCGTTTTCAATCTCATCTTGATCACTTCTTCTCGTGATTCAAAAAACCAATAAGCCAGTGTCAAGGCTGTGTTACATTGGTTTTTACCTAAGTTAAGGGAGTTTTTTTCTGCATTGTCATGGCAGATAACACTAAACTGTTCCATACAGACTTGTGATATTGTTACATACAGACTTGTGATATTTAGCTTTATTCTCAAGGATGCATCAAATCAAACATCAGCTCTTTTTGTCAGCTATGGCAAAAGTGGACGTGTTCTTCCTCCAAGTTTTCTTCATTACAGTTCAGCAGGCACTGAATAAGCGGATGTATATATGATGTAGCCGAACATGTGGCCTTGAAGCTCGTAAAATGCTTATTGAGGTCTGACTCATACTGTGCACCTTTTTTAAAAGGCGCTGGAATAAAAGTAGAACCGTGTAGCTGGAAAATAAAATATTTTCAAGAGCAATGCACAGATTCTGGTGAACAAAATAACTCAGGGTCCATGAAAACACGAGCAAAAACAAAACCACGGCCTAGTGGTTAGCGCACACTGCAGGCCATTTTAGTAGTTAGTGAAGCTTATTATAAAAAAGACAACTTACTTGTCTCCTTTACTCCTAGCAATACCGATGAGCTTCTCAATGCCACCGGCGTCTCGTAAGGCCTTGGTGTTCTCCATGTTCTTGGTGATGACCTCGTGTAGGGCGCAACATACAGCCGTAACGGTGTCATCGCACATGGTTTTACCCGCTGTGCTGTTTGCTGTACCCCCGCTGCTTCCACTAGCATTGCTCCCACCCGGGAGCCGGTGCACGAGGTCACGCATGGCATACTTACCTACACAAAGACAAAAGATTGACAGAGAGAGCATATGAGAATATGGTGATTAGCGCTGAAATAATTATGATAGTCAGGATGACATTTTTCAGTCAGTATGACTATTGTGCTACAATTTATTCTTAATCTAGAGTATAATAATGCAGGAGCTGCAACAATTCAAGAGTGTCAGATGTGTCGGTTTAAGCATCACTGGATTTCTATGGAGAGGGTGTTATCCTGACTGCAGTGTGGATATATGACTCACGCTACTTGAACAAAGGGAAGAAAATATGAGAAAGTGAGAAAACGCTGACATTAGAAGAACAGCAGGGGATGTGTAATTTAAATTGACTTGGCAACACTCAACAGCACAGAAAAAGAACTTGACCAGTGGGAGAAACAAAATGATTCTTGAGTTTATGTGTTTGTGTCGGTGAAACTTGAGACAAATTTGTGCCGTAACACACTAAGTGACATTAAGCGCAATGATCGCTACAGGATGTTGAGTGCTCTTTCCTCACCCAGTGGTGTATGGTACACCCCTCACGGCGTTATGAGCCAATAATTATATTAAGGTTAAATTTTCCATGGAGAGGTTTTAGTCCACATAGAAGCCACATCAAAGCGGCAAATATTATGTTTGTTTACACAGATTTTCATGTCATACAAAGGAGGACTACCCTGGAATTACAACCACCGGAAACAACGCCACTGATCAACGTGCACAGTGGACAGGAATCAAGACTTACTGATTAAGTCAAGGTTAAATGTTAAGATTAAGTAAAAAAAAAAAATTCATATTGTGCGATATAGTCACACGGTGAGATAAAAAGTTCCATTATGAGATATTAAGCCTCATTATGAGATATAAATTCAAACTGTGAGATTTAAAGCCCCATTATGAGATAGTAAGCCACACTGTGGGAAATAGTCACATTATGAGATATAAAGTCATACTGTGAGATATGAAGCCACATTTTGAGATATTATTATATGGCTCTGTGGAATACTTTATTCTGCGATTAACAACTGGCTGGATGTACATTGGGATGTATATTACTTAAGTCACTCTGTGAGATATAGTCACATTACCAGACAAAGACATATTAAGAGATATGAATCCACAAAAATATACATTTAAATTGTGATATATACATGTAAATATTGAGATATAGTCACATTGTGAGATAAAAAGCCATTTTATGAAATAAAGTCCCACTGTGAGATAGTAAGTGACATTATGAGATATTAAGCCACTTTGAGATATAAAGTCCAACTGTGAGACATGATGCCACATTATGAGATATTAAGCCACACTTTGAGATATAAAGTCCTACTGTGAGACATTATGCCACATTATGAGATATTAAGCTACACTGGGAGGTATAAAGACACATTGTGATGTTTTGTTATATGCTAGAAATCTTAAAATATAAGAAATAAAAAGAAAGAGAAGACTAAATCTCCACCATACAATGAACACTCAATATATAGCTCATTCATGATGTCATCACTGGTAGGCAGGGGCCTATGTATGATTTTTTTCAATGTTGCTCTGACAAGTTCCTTCCACAGACCTGCAAAAGGCCAATGAAGGGACTATAGAACTCGTCGCATTACCTTGATCTCAACAAAAGAAATAATGGTACTGCCATGTCAAAATAGGGCATTATATATTTGTTGTTTGCACTTAAGGAGATCTAAGGTCTAGAATCACCTACCATGCACATGTTTAGTTCTGCATTGGAAAAATGTGAATGCTTCAGGGAAGCCCACTAGCAAAGATTATAAGTGTCTACATTTTTCATTTTGTTGTTGTTTTGCAGCTCCAGAGAATTTTTACATTTAAATGAGAACAAAACATGAAATGCTATTATGTGGACATCTGTATTAATGATAAAACTGGTGTATGAACACAAGCCTACAAGATATGTCTGTGAAGTAGCCATCCGATTTCAAGAAGGACAAGAAACTAGTTTGCAACAGAGTATTTTCCAGATTTCACGCTGCCACTTTAATCATCCAAGTGCTCCAATATTTTGACCTTTGAAATGCTGAAGAGTCCTTCTCCTTCTGGCACCCTATTATTCTATCACAGAAGCACACAGCTAATGAAATTAATCTAAGGCTGTTCAATTCTTTCCGCTAATTCCAAATGGTCTCCGAAGGAGAAACACAGACATTATTTTCTACATGATGCATACTGCAGAAGGGCTCCGTTTTATCACCAATAAGCTTCCAGTTAATTGGTGTCTCCTTATCTTGTAACCGCAGGCAAAAATCGTCTGTCTTGCGTGAGCTGACAATATGGAGGCAGTCCAATGAGATGTGAAATTTCTCTGAACAGTGAACTGTGGGAAAAACATGATATTTACTGAATAATAAAAACCTGGTAAAATGATTGATCAGTGATATCATCTCTTGTTGTTCATTTAATCTCCAATGTTCCAACAATGGACCTCTTCATTACACCCGAAGTGAAATAGATGGATATCCTGCTGCTTCAACATACTGTATAAATATCAATATAATTTTAGAATTGAAGAATATTTCAATATATTTATAGCTATAATATGCATCTCAATATATATATTGCTATTACTATTTCTACAATTATAAATTTATTTACTGTCACTTTTGATAAATTTAGTCTTTCCTTGCTAAATAAAAGTATTATTATTGTTTTTTAAAAATCTTTACTTACCTCAAACTTTTAAGTGGTATTATATCACTGGTTCCACAAAAATGTTAAGCAGCAAAAACTGTTTTCTACATTGACAATAATAAGAAATGTTTCTTGAGCAGCAAATCAGGGTATTAGAATGATTCTGAAAAATCATGTGACACTGAAGTTACTGGAGTAATGGCTGCTGAAAATTCAGCTTTGCCATCACAGGAATAAATTCTATTTTAAAATATATTAAAAGAGAAAGAGAAAACATTATTTTAAATTGTAACAATATTTTACAATATTACTGTTTTACTTTAATTTTTACTAAATAAATACAGCCTTGGTAAGCAAAAGAGACTTTTAAAAAGCATAACTAAAAACACATAATAATAAAACCAGAACTCTGATTACTTTGAAAAGTTACAGCATAAGATTTGAAGCATCAAAAAATAATTGAAGTATCAAATCTGGCTAAAAACAGGAGGACACATATCATGATCAGGATCCCACAGAGGAAGAGTGGCACGGAGACGAGAAACAGGTGAAGTGTGGGACATTTTCAGTCCAGTTTTAGGCTTTATGATCACAATGAAACACAAGATTGCATGATTACGAGTAATCACAAGCTTAGGACTCTTCAAGTACAAGCTGCTGATTTTCAAGAACATGAATTACTGCAATTCGGACAGGTTTAATTCTGAACATCCGTGGAGAGATCTCAAAGTCAGCCTGAGCATGAAAAACAACAGTGGAGAAATAAAAGTGCTTTAAGTAACACATTCACACTCCTCGTGATAAATGAAGAGTCTCTTTATGGACTCAGCCGGATGGTTCTGCAACATGACGATGAGATCTGGTGACTGTATATGACTCAAGGCTAACCTTGACTCACTAGAGTGCCTCATCTACGAGCTCTTGGGAATACAAGGGCTTAGTGGTAATCAGAGGTAAGTGCAGACCCTCCAGCTTATAAAAGCCCATTCTCCCACAAAACAGGCAATCAGCTACACGGCCCTGGGCCATCATGAGCTCCAGAAATACACACGCACCCACAGACATTAACAAAGAGAGAGAGAGTGTGTCCTTTCGTTATTGCTGCTTTTTCTAGGTGACTAAATTCTAGGTGACCAAGTTAGTCGACATAAAGAACATTAAAGGCAAAGTTCAGTGTTGTAATTTCTCACATTCAAAACCTGCATGCTTTTTCTGTATAACACAAAAGTAGAAATATTTAAAGAATTTTTATGCAATACAATGATAGTTAAAGGGATACTCCACCCCAAAATGAAAATGTTGTCATTAATCACTTACCCACATGTCGTTCCAAACCCCTAAAAGCTTAATTCATCTTCGGAACACAATTTAAGATATTTTGGATGAAAACTGGGAGGCTTGTGACTTTCCCATTGACTGCCAAATAAATTACTGTCAGGGATTTGGATTTTTGGCCAGCTGTGTTTTTCCTTTTTGTGTGTCTGTGTTTGTGAGTTGGTGTATCCCGGGGTGTGGCTATGCTCTCCTCTCTGTGGCTGATGGCTGAATGTGAATCACCTGCTGCCAATCAACTCATCGGCCTCCAGTATTTAAACCCTGGGTCTTCAGTCATTTTCTGCCAGATCGTTCTGTCTGCCTATGTGACCTCACTTCACCTGCATTTATCCTGAATTCTGCCCGCCACACCCGATCGACATCTCTGCTCTACCAACATATCTCTGGCCTGTTTGGTTTCCAGCTCACCTCAGCCAATCCTCAACAGCAAAGGAGAGATGGATTGTGTTGCTTGACTTTTGGCAATAAATTAATTATTTGCATAATTTTTTAGTCTGTGTTCTGCTTTTGGGTCCAAAGCTGTGTTTGGTTACAACAGAACGATCTGGCCAATTATGGACCCAGCACAAACAGATTCAGTTCACAAAGCTCTCTCTAGTCAAGGTGCACTTTTGGGACAGCATGACCTTCAGCTTCGGAATCTCACAGAAAGCAATCAAGCCATGGCAGGTCAGATTTCTCAAATTAGCAATAAACTCAATGAAATCTCTTCTCTTCTTGCTCAGTGGTCTACTAGTGCTCAGTCCAATCAGCCCGCTTCTGCAGCCCCACCATTACCACCTTCTCAGACTGCCTATCCTTCACGTGAAACTCATATTCTGGACCCCGAACCATATTCCGGTGACTTGGGAAAGTGTAAGTCCTTTTTGCTCCAGTGTTCTTTAGTGTTTGGCCATCGGCCTCAGACATATTCTACTGATCAGTCTAAGATATCATATATTTTGGGACTTTTGCGAGGAAATGTATTAGCATGGGCCACAGCTGTTTGGGACCGTCAGAGTGCACAATTTAATAATTTTTCCTCTTTCACTGCTGAATTAAACTTCCACTTCATGGAAAGGAAGCAGCCAAGCGTTTGCTATCTCTTCGCCAGGGTTCCCGAAGTGTGGCTGAGTATTCTGTGGAGTTTCACATTATTGCTGCAGAGTCTGGATGGAATGATATTTCTCTCCAGGAGGTGTTTCTTAATGGACTCAATGATCGGATTAAAGATGAACTGGCTGTTAAAGACCGATGTGATTCTCTAGAATCTCTTGTATCTCTTTCCATAATTCTAGATAACCGTCTCAGAGAACGCCGCAGAGAAAGGGTCAGTCATTCTAACTCCTCAACCTTTCCTCGTTCCACTACCTGGTCTCTGGCTAAGGATGTTACTGAATTACCACCCAGTCCCTATGCTCCCGCAAACTTTACACCAGGGGATGAACCCATGCAGTTGGGTAGAGCTCATCTTACACCAGCTGAACGTCTCAGGAGATTAAAGGCAGGTGAATGCATTTATTGTGGTAACCTGGGCCATTTCCTTGCCACTTGCCCTCTTCGGCCAAAAGAAAGGGCTCACCAGTAGATGAGGGGTTACTGGTGAGCCAAACTACCTCTTCCTCTGTGTCTCCTTGTCGTCTGCAATTACAAGCAAGTTTGTGTATTAACCAGCAGTCTCTCTCTTTGTTAGCTCTGGTGGATTCTGGGGCCGATGACAGTTTCCTTGATGCAAAGTTGGCTTCCCAGGCAGGAATTCACACAGTGCCATTGGACTCACCCATTTCAGTTAATGGCTTAGATGGAAAATTCCTGGCACAAATCACTCATTGTACGGTTCCTCTGCTTCTGGTTCTCTCTGGTAATCATCGTGAGTACATTCAGCTGAACATTATTTCCTCTCCAACTTCTCCTCTGGTTTAGGACACACATGGTTGAGACCTCATAATCCACATATTGACTGGTCTTCAGGCAAGGTGATGAATTGGAGTTTACCTTGCTATTCCTCCTGTCTACAGTCTGCCCTTCCACCAGCTGAGGCTGCTGTAGCCATTTCCATCCCAGAACCTCCTGATCTGTCTAGTATTCCTTCTGAATACCATGATCTTGGTGCTGTCTTCAGTAAGGATCAGGCCCAGACCTTGCCACCACACTGTCCCTATGACTGCTCAATAGATCTGATTCCTGGAGCTCCTCTGCCTACTAGTAGACTGTACAACCTCTCTCGACCTGAGAGAGAGGCTATGGAGAAATACATCCATGATTCCCTTGCTGATGGTCTAATTCGGTCCTCCTCCTCTCCCCTTGGGGCTGTTTTTTTCTTTGTGGCAAAGAAAGACCACACTCTACGTCCTTGTATCGATTTATCAATAACATAACTATTAAGAACAAATATCCCTTACCTCTTATCAACTCCGCATTCGATCTCCTTCATGGAGCCACAGTTTTCACTAAACTTGCGAAATGCTTACCATCTGGTCAGAATAAAAGAAGGGGATGAATGGAAGACCGCTTTTAACATGCCCCTTGGACACTTTGAATATCTGGTGATGCCCTTTGGACTTACAAATGCTCCAGCAGTGTTCCAAGCTTTGGCCAATGATGTCCTCAGGGACTTTCTCAACCGCTTCATATTTGTATATCTGGATGACATTTTAATCTTCTCCCACACCATCTCTGAACATATCAGCCATGTTCGTCTAGTTCTGCAAAGGCTTCTCGAAAACAAACTGTTTGTAAAAGCGGAGAAGTGTGAATTTCATGTCAGTTCTGTCAACTTCTTGGGATACGTGATTGAGGGCGGGCAGGTGAAGACTGATCCAGAGAAGATCCAGGCAGTGACAGAATGGCCAAAACCTACCACCCTTAAACAGCTGCAACAATTTTTGGGCTTTGCCAATTTTTATTGCTGTTTTATTAGGGATTATAGCCGTGTGGCAGCTCCTCTCACCAGCTTCACTTCTTCCTCTATCCCTTTTAGATGGACTCAGGAGGCTAATCAGGCCTTTGTCAAACTAAAAGAATGGTTCACCTCAGCTCCTGTGCTTATTCAGCCAGATCCATCTCGGCAGTTCATCGTGGAAGTGGATGCCTCTGATTCTGGTATAGGAGCTATTTTGTCCCAACGTTTTGCTTCAGATCAGAAGCTTCATCCTTGTGCCTTTTTTTCTCGTCGCTTGAACACTGCTGAACATAATTATGATGTAGGGAACCGGGAACTATTGGCAGTGAAGTTAGCCTTGGAACACTGGAGACATTTGCTTGAGAGAAGTGAACAACCATTTTTGGTATGGACTGACCATAAAAACCTAGCCTACATACAAACTGCTAAGCGTCTAAATCCTAGACAAGCACGTTGGGCCCTGTTTTTTGGTCGCTTCAATTTTACCCTCACTTACCGCCCTGGCTCAAAGAATGTTAAACCAGATGCACTTTCACGACAATTTACTCGAGAAGAGGACCCGCAAAGCCCTGAAACCATTCTCCCTCCTTCCTGTGTGGTTGGGGCCATCACGTGGGAAATTGAGTCAGTTATTCGGGAGGCTCAACGCACCCAACCCGATCCAGGCAATGGGCCTCCTGGACGTTTGTTTGTTCCCAATGCGGTTCGTTCCCAGGTCCTCCAGTGGGCCCATGCATCCCGGTTTGCCTGCCACCCTGGTTCTAGTCGCACTGTTAACCTCCTTAAACGACATTTTTGGTGGGGCACTATGGATAAGGATACTCGAGAATTTGTCAATGGCTGCTCTGTGTGTGCACGTGGGAAAACTTCACATCTACCCCTGGCAGGGTTGCTTCGTTCTTTACCTATTCCCAGACGCCCCTGGTCACACATTGCTCTTGATTTCATTACTGGACTGCCTATCTCACAAGGCAACAACACTATCCTTACTATTGTGGACCGTTTCTCTAAAGCAGTACATTTTGTGACTCTCCCTAAATTGCCCACAGCTCAAGAGACCGCTGACCTCCTTGTCCAGCATGTTTTCCGTCTTCATGGCATCCCTCTAGATATTGTCTCAGACCATGGGCCCCAATTTACATCTCAGGGTTGGAAAGCCTTCTGCCATGCGATTGGTGCTACTGTAAGTTTGGCTTCTGGCTTTCATCCTCAGTCTAATGGGCAAGCAGAGCGGGCTAACCAGGAGTTGTAAGCAGCATTACGGTGTGTGGCTATAAATAATCCTTTGTCTCGGAGTACCCACCTCACTTGGATTGAATATGCTCACAATTCCCTGTCCAGCTCAGCTACTGGTATGTCTCCATTTGAGTGTTCTTTGGGATATTTGCCTCCTTTGTTTCCAGTACAGGAGAATGAAATTGCTGTTCCATCAGTTCAAGTCCATATCCGTCGCTGCCGTAAGATCTGGAGGGAAGTCCGGTCTGCTCTGCCCCGTTCAGCTGATCGTAATCGCCACCTTGCAGACCGTCATCGAACCCCCGCACCCATTTATCAACCAGGTCAGAAAGTTTGGCTTGCTTCTAAAAACATTCCTTTAAAGACATATTCTAAGAAACTCTCTCCTCGCTACCTTGGAACTTTTGAAATTGAGAGAGTCATCAACCCCTCTGTTGTCAGACTCAAACAGCCTAGAGCCATGAGAATTCATCCCTCATTTCATGTCTCTCAGTTAAAACCAGTTCAGGTCAGTCCACTTTGCCCTCCGACCAATTCCCCTCCTCCTGCCCGGGTTTTGGATGATAATCCGATTTACACAGTGAGATGATTGTTGGATGTCCGTCGTCGGGGACGAGGTCTGCAATACCTGGTGTATTGGGAGGGATATGGACCTGAAGAGCAGACTTGGGTGCCCCGCTCCTTCATCTTGGATCCCTCTCTCATTAGGGACTTCCATCAAGCCCATCCCAATAAGCCTGGCAGTTCGCCTGGAGGCTCCCATTGAGGGGAGGTACTGTCAGGGATTTGGATTTTTGACCAGTTGTGTTTTTCCTTTTTGTGTGTCTGTGCTTGTGTGTTTGTGAGTTGGTGTATCCCTGGGTGTGGCTATGCTCTCCTCTCTGTGGCTGATAGCTGAATGTGAATCACCTGCTGCCAATCAACTCATCTACCTCCAGTATTTAAACCCTGGGTCTTCAGTCATTTTCTGCCAGATTGTTCTGTCTGCCTATTGGCAATTTTCCACTGCGTGGTACGTCTCGGTTCGGCATGGCTCAGTACGGCACGGTTTGCGTTTCCACTGCAGTTCAGTACCGCTTTAGAGTGAGCGGGATTATTCACATGTTCTTATAGTTGCTCCGCCTCTACTACCACGACTCCTAAATAAAAACGTTTTCATTCCGCATCGCCCTACCAAGCTCTCGCTGGATCCGCTCCTCTGCTATCAACGGGAGGAATGTCTGTTCTTCCGCAACAGACAATAAAACTTTTTGGTTGTTAAAAAAAAGTGCGCTCTTTCAAAACAGTTGCATTCGATCCTTCACTGGCTATGCTGATTTAAATCTAGCGCTTCTTTATGTTTGTGTCTAAGTTCAGTGACGCAGGTAGTGACGATTCTCTCCGGCCAATCCGTGATCAGCAGAGTTTACACGTCACGTTTTGGTAACGGTATGGTTCACTTGGAACCCCAACCGAGGTGGTACTAAAAAAAGTACCAGGTACCAGGTACTGATCCCAGTGGAAAACCCCCCAAAAGTTAAACGTACGAGCCCTACCGTGCCGTACCATGCAGTGGAAAAGCACCATAAGGACCTCACTCCACCTGCAGTTATCCTGCATTCTGCCTGCCACGCCCGATCAACATTCTCTCTGCTCTACCAACATATCTCTGGTCTGTTTGGTTTCCAGCTCACCTCAGCCAACAATCTTCAACAGCAAAGGAGAGATGGATTGTATTGCTTGACTTTTGGCAATAAATTAATTATTTGCATCATTTTTTTAGTCTGTGTTCTGCTTTTGGGTCCAAAGCCGTGTTTGGTTACAACAATTACACAGTCAAGGTCCAGAAAAGTATAAAAGACATCGTCAGAATATCAATTTGCCCATAAGTGTGGTTTAACCGTAATGTTATGAAGCGACAAGAGTACTTTTTGTATGCAAAGAAAACAAAAATAACGACTTTATTCAACAATTCGTTTTACAATAATTGTTTTATATTTTAAAATGTAATTTATTCCTGTGATCCAAGCTATTTTCAGCATCATTACTCCAGTCTTCAGTGTCACATGATCCTCCAGGAATAATTAAAATGATGATTTATGCTCAAGAAAACATTTCATTATTATTAACGTCAAACAGTTACTGTTGCTGCTTTTTTTGTGGAATATTTTTGCAAAAAACGGTAATATTTTTTTCGAATTCGTAAGAACAGCATTTATTTGAAATATATATATTTTTGTAACAATGCAAGGTTTTACTTTCCATCAATTTATCTATAATGCTGCTGAATAAAAGTAATAATTTCTTAAACAAACAAACAAACTTACCCTAAACATTTGTATAGTAGTGTACATGCATACTTTAAGCAGCAAACATCTCTCTATTTCTCTGGGAAGAACATGTATTGGTGGTTGACAAGGCATATAATGAGGGGAATGGCATTATATACTTCCATAATATAGTGGATCCGAATAAAATGAAGGGCATTAATATTCTCAGTCGGAGTTCAAAGAGAGTTGGTAAAACGTTCCATGAAGGCCTGAGGGTCACACAGTGGTGAAAGGCTTTGGGCAGCATCTCTGTGAGCCTTTATCCTGCAATAACATTTAAATGGATCCAAAGAGATCCATTTAAACGAAGCTAACAGCAGGTTCAAACCCCATTGGCAGAAAATAGCCGACTTGGACATAAAAGAGAAGTACAAACAACAAAGAATTCGAAGACAGACCTTAAAACAAAATTATTCTTAAAGGTTAGGGAGCAAATTAAATCGGAAATCAGTCACCGTGGAGACCATTTGAAAGGAGAACGTCCAGCAGCGTGGCTTTCAAGCGCTATATCGCTCTCTATTACCGCCTTTGATGTCTGTCATATTAGAATAAAAGCAAAAGACCTATGGTTGCAATTTCAAACAGAGCCACCTTGTGGAGTGGCGGCCGGGACAGATAGAGAGATGGATTGAACGGCTGGATTTGGCCACAGAAAAGATAAAGTGGCGATTTTCTAGTGTCATTATTATAAAGCAGCTCTTTTGCTTCGAGACACCTCTGGCAATCTCCTAATGAACGAGAGAGGAAACAGATAAAGGAAGGGAAGATGGAAAAATGACCAAACGGATGCATGAGGGAGCATGTGAGAGATTGGAAGATTGGCTGCAAATTGAAGCGAGAGAGGAAGGCGATATTGGTCACAAATGCGCACCCACCACACACACACAAACACACAACACCCACCACCACACAATGAGGTATTTCTCTAAAGGCCAGTCCGTCGAGCACATCCCCTCTTTTCTCATCCTTTGTGCAGGTGGGCGGCAAATATGAGTCTGTCAGACATCAAATCCTGGATGAAACTTTCAATGATGGATCAGAACTTTTCAAATCCCTCTCCATCAACTGAAATGTTGGACCTTTGAAACAAGCCCAGTAAAGCTGGTTCTCAAAGTTACAGCACAACTTCAAACATTTCCAACAAATCCACCGAGCTTTGTCTGCTAGTCCTCTGAAGAACGCGTCTCATCATGGTCCGCATGCCCATACCAATACCCTCCTATTTCAAGTTTTGCCACCTGAAAGTTTAGAGAGCCCTTCCGATTACAAATCACACTACTCTGTTGCTTATCCAATGCTATGCTTAACGTGCATCTGCATTCATTCACGCTTGCTGCGCCTGATTTAATGCATGTTGAAGCCTCAAACAGCATCTTGGGGGATTTTATACATCACGTTTAAAATTCAGCCCCTGGAACTCACAAAAACTAAAAAAATGTGGATATTTTGTTCACATCAGGAACTTCAAGGCAGGTTAATTGATTGCACACTGATGCTTGTGTGCAGATAAAACAAGAGTGAATGTGTAAAGAAAAAGAGTGAAGCAAAGAGAACAAAGTATGTAGGCTATTAATAATGATGTAAAGGATTTAAATTTAATGTATGAAAAAAAGTTTTTTAAAAGATTGGGAAGTCAATGTGTTTTAAGGCAAAAACATTTTGTAATAGTGTTATTAATATTTATATATCATATTTTAAATATAACATTTATTGTCATTTTTCATAAATTTCCTATTTATTCGTATAATAAATAAGTAACTTTATAGATAATAAAATACAGACTTAATAGTGGAAATTTCACCTACTACATTTAATAGTAACTAACTAAAATCTTCCCAATAAATGTAAGCACGGATATAAAATCTAACTGTTTATTTTTTAAATCCCTGCAGATGTCAACTGGAAAATTGGTTCTTGTTTTAGTCCTGACTTCTGTGAGTGGGTTTTAAAGTTGGTTTTGGGCTGTCAATTATTCTGGGACCTGGCAAACCTGCTGCCAATAAACAAAATATTTCCTAGAGTCCATTAAATTGTATACTATATATTAAAAATGAAACATTGATATATATTATATTTAATAATCACACAAAAAAATACGTCTACCCAATGAAACATGTGGTAAGCAATAGTATTGAATTAAACCCATACATATCATAATAATAACAACAGAAAAAAACAGCACACAGAAGGTGGGACTGGCCTCATCTCAAGACCGATCAAGCACTAGTGGGCTAAATCGCTCTCGTCCGCCCACATACCTTACGTTAATGTCGATCCACCTCAATCCGACTGACATACAGGACAGGACAACCAAAAAGCAGACCATAGTAATAAAGGGGTAATACTGGAGTCCTATGATAATGAGAAAAGGTGCAAAGCTAGAAAAGGCAGCGCAGTGTAATTATGTCCTGTGCTGATACCTCAGGGTCCATAATGTCAAATGATGAGATTCAAAGTACCACATAAAACACAAAATTAATGTCAATGTAGCGACAGCACACCATAGTATCTTTGTAACATCTGTAAAAAAAAACAAAGTAAATACAAAGGGATCAATGAATCCCATACCATCTCCTTTCCAACCCGACCAATACAGTCATATTTTGTCATCTAATTAATCAACAACCATTCGAACTGTGTTATGTACATAATCAGCAAAACAAAATAGACACACACTCAAGTACTATAGAAACATATTACCTGAGCTCCCACACTTTTTTTTAGATAATTATGGGCCATTATTCAAAGTATAAACCATAAGGTATGTCACCTGTCATGGACATATATATTACTGTTAAATACATTTTCATTGCAAAATTAAGATGCAAATTATATTTTCTGAAAGTCATGATGTCCCTTTCCTAAACGGGCTTATTAACGAAATAAGAGAATAATAATAAATAAGTATAATTACATCCTCAATCACATTGGAGCGTGCGCTTGAGGACCACGGCCCCAACCATGACATCATTATAGCATAGATTCACTCACAAGTAATGCAATAGGATCGGTCCCCCGGGTCTACAACATCAGGCTTGATCGATGAGAGTCTAATGTGGCCTCGACATTTGACATTCTTGATCTTCAATCAAGTCTCAAATCCAGGTACTATATCGCGCACAGCTCGTGACGTATGCTAAAATAATTAGTCTGACAGTTGTGACGAGAAAAATAATTGGTCGTACTCAACGGGGGGTAAAAATATGGGGGAGAAATAAAAAAAAACCTCTGCCTGTGCTGGATGAGGATTGGGTGAAGTAGAATGAGGCAGATATTGCGTCTGTTCCCACTGTACTGGGACAACTCGTGGTTGAAATGCTGTGGGAGACACTGGTGACTAACATGAGTAAGGACTTGTAGGCATGAGCGACATAAGCAAAGGGCGCTAGCGAAAGACAGTAGTTGGTACTAACTGGATGACAACAACAGAGTGCACCAAGCTTACGATTCGACTCATACTCAAGGCTTCTTAAAGGTTACACAATAGATGCCAAGAGTAGAAGATGATATCAACTGACAATATGTACAAAATAAGTAAAGTAAATGAGATTAAAAAACTCATAGCTGAAGCAAGCATCACCAAATTCTTGACCGGTGTTGAATACAGAATGTGTGCCCGGCGGGGCTTCCGATGAAAAGTCTGAAAGGGGGGCGTGTAAGAGCAGACACAACCGGTCGTCTCATCGCGACGCGCAGTACACACCGCGCGCGTCTAGACAATTCAATCTAAATGAGCCAATGTAACTAGCTTTGATTATAAATCATCAACTAAACGTCGCCTAGATATAACACCCGCCGTTTCTATCATTTTTATGATGTAAGACAGGCATGATCACATCAGTTTTGTAACAGCACACACGCAGAAATGGCACCCCATCAGTCGTGCGACTGATTGCCCCATAGGAAACAGAAGCGAGAGCAAGAGCATCTGACCAGCAAAACGAACATTACTCTGAATTTTATGCTCTGCAATTGCTTTTTATCAGCATAGGACTCCAGAATGGAAGGGAAGGGGGGGGGAGACATATGCAAGTCTCACAGATATGAGTACTTTGGCTATTGTGTCTGTAGCGATAAATGAAAGCATGGACGCGCAAGACACTCAATCCTATACTGTTTATACAGAACGGCAAACGTGTTAAACGGTCGAAATGTGAATTTGGCCATTCTACGCTGCTTGCACCATGTGACACTCAGTACTTCAGACAAGTCCGCTAAGACTACACATGGCACCGTAGACTGACAAGCTAGAGATTCAGGGTGACTCAAAAAAAAAAAAAAAAAAACCAGCGCAAGGCGAAGCGAATATATCGATGACAGAAGGAAGGAGACTATGTAAGATTGCGCTGAGTTTCACAACAAGGAGGGTACCTTGAGCATGATTCTATATATCGACGTCGGATCCATGAAGACGGAAACATGCTGTGACCTAGCCACTAAGCTTTTGATGGATGGCCATGTTGAACTGTCTAAAAATACAAAGTGTGAGAATAGCCGCCAGTCACAGACTGTGTTTACTGCACACACTTGTCAATACAAATCAATTTAGAGTTTAAATGTACTCTATATAGACTCTGTAATCTGATAAAAATATAAATTTATGTGAGCATCACATGTACTGTATTGCAAGTTATTTCTGCATAATACATCGAGAAACATGCTAAATCTACAAAGACAGGAAGCACATTTCCATGGCAATGTATAATGAAGACAATGTGATCTGCATAATCTAAAATGATTTTGGATGATGTGCAAATCTAGGCGGACTCCAGGTGGCAAACGCAAACCAGTTGTTTGGGGAGCCTAAAACCAGCGGTAGAACGAGACTGGGGAGCCGTTGACATGGAGACGGCGAGACTCACCAGGGAAGCCACGTTTATTAGCGGGTGAGATCAATAGTCTGCCGGTGATGTCACTGGGAGAATTTCAAATGGTGTGAATCAGTGTGAGATGGGATGAAGGAAGGAAGAAAACAAGCTCTAATTAAGCACCTGATGCGGCGGGTCAACATGCCACAACGGGGACCACGGCGGACCACTTCCTGTCATTCAGACAGAGCCTGGTGATGCTGTGTCATGTACTCGTTAATATGTCTAATTCAGAAGCAGTGTAATGCCAAACACCTGCATCTCTGTATGAAGGCAAGGTCAACTCCCAATTGCAGAACCTCAAAGCTTCTGACACATGTTTAGTGGAAACAATATAAATTATGGACAGGAGTGGATGTAGTCATGAAGGAGAGGTATAATTATACTATCCTAAATAAGTACTTTGAGTCACTTTGACTTACTTCACCTCTGCACTGAGCGTAAACAATGAGGGAACTACTTGCACTGTGTGCTTACAGAAACAGAAAAGGCTAATTCTTAGTCAGCAGTGATCATGAAAGTCACAAAACACATTGTCCTCACATTGAGCACTCCTAGTGCGGCGCAGAGCACCAAGTGATGAAAATCTCATCTCTTCCATGTTAATCTTGTCCTAAACAGTGGAAACGTGATGAAGTACCACTCAACAAGATATTGGGCGAATTTCACTGAAAGTGAACATAGCTATGCCCTACTCATTCTGAAGGACAGAGCACTTGAAGTGAGCACTCTGAAGGGTGCAGGGCTTAACTGCGTTGTGTGTACACATTTGGAAAATGGACACATCTGAACAGCATCCAAATTGTCAATTGAAAGGAGTTAAGGATTCCAAACCGGCGTAAGAACGTAAGATAACCAAAATGGGGGCAAGATAGATTACTTTAGTAAAATGTGTTTTCTTTACCAAGAAAGTGGCAAGATGAAAACCACTAGTTTCTGTTTCAAACTTTCACATAGCAACTTTAGGTTATAATAGCATTAAAAATTCAAATCCAGATTTAGAATTTCAAAGATTTATTATAAAAGTAATATTATTCAGAAAGAATACTACTACTCCATCTGTTTACCAATAACATCGGCTTAAAATTCCAAGTGAGTAGACAAGGTAGAATCAAAATAGAATAACTGAAAAACCTGTGACAAAAATCGAAAACATAAATAATCCATGAATCATATTAAAAAGCTTATAATTTCTCATATTGAAACTGTATGAAAATCACAGCATAGTAGAGTTGATCCAGCTATGTTATCAGCCTCTGATCTGGTGCAATCCCCTGATGACTAGTCGGTATATGCATGCACTGGTACTAAAAAATACACTTGCAATACAGTCATGACCGCTCCCAAAAAGAATTCCCCGGTCTCTTGTATGCTATAAATTAATTACAACATAAAATAAAATTTCAGCATGAACCATACAGAACAACATACATCATAGGAATCCAGCAGAAATTCCAATGGACACGCTTCGAGGCGCTATACATTCAACTTCCAAAAGTGCATTCACCTTTGCCATGTTACATTCATTTAGTTGACTAGTGCTATAGCCTACGCTGTATTAACAAAAACATTAATGGCATGAATAAAACACTTTACCTGACACGCTACGCAATATCACGTTCATAATCGAACGTGACTCATCTGCGATTATGAACGCAATATAGCAGTGATCTACGGCTCTGTGTATTAAATGCCGCTCCATCTGAAAGCACATGATGGAGGTTTATTACTGATCATAGAACCGCTTTACTGACGAGATGCGCACGACAATCACATGCAATTTATCGTGCAGCCCAAAGTTTGTTTGTTGATCACAAAGTACAAATTAGATGAGGAAAACCAGGATGCCGGGCGTATTCAAAGCACCGTCATTACTGTCTAGAGTGCGTGGAATGATGCTCTGTGATTACGGAGTTTAGTACCGTTATCACGACGACTAAGGGTGCGTGTATAGCTGACTGCTGTGATTTGGCTTGGACGGTACGGATATACATCAGCAGATTTTTGGAAAATCAAGGAGAAACATGATCAAGCAATAACAGAATAACAATAAAATGACCTTCAGAACTATGGACGTATCGGGTTATCATTAAATCGAAACTATATGATAGCACAAGAAATACCCAAAGTCTCAGAGGATGATAATGTTCACGGAACTCCATTAAAAAAAAAAGGCTAGAATTAAAAATCATGGCATTTTGGAACCAACTCTTCATATATTTTATCTGATTGCAGATAAACGGTTTGATCTTCGGCTGACCAATCAGCAGAAAGGGGCGCTTAATTCCGGCCCATGTGTAGAAATAGAATATTCAAGCTGTTTATTTATTTTTCTACCCATGAATGAAAAACGTAAATTTAAGCTGAATTCTCGTTTCTCGGTTTTTGGAGAAAAACGAAAAAACGAAAAAGTAGCCGTTTTCTCATTTTTCTATTTTCAATATTAAATAAAAAAACTAATGATCGAATGATACACGGATTAACATCATCCAAATCAAACAATTTTGAGTTGCATGTCACTTTCAGAAAAGTCAGCTACTCAGAAACAAAACAAACAAACCAGACTAAAACAAAAAAACAAAAAACAAAAATCAAAATCAAACAGTCACTTTGGAAAGACCCTTTGAGTAGCCTCCATGCACAAATGCAACTGCATGTCACTTTAAGTAAAGTCAGTCAGCAATGAAAATCCAAAAACCCCAAACAAAACCAAAAATATATACACTATACTGTATATACAGTTACACAAGCCTAGAATGCGAAAGTGCAGCCTGATGCCTGCTAACCCATTTAAAATGATGAGTGGGCAGGAAATGTGTAATAATAAAATGACAGTTATCTTCCTTTGAGCTGAGAGCAACGAACAGTCCTCTTTACCACACTGGCTAAAACATAAGAGACTGGACTTCATTACAGAGAAGCCAAAGAGACCACAGCTGTTAACCCTGAGCTCTACAAATCCAATGGATCTGAACCATTTGAAACAAAGTGAATCATAGTGGCTGATAAAATAAAAGACGACAGTCAAGAGAGGGAAAAAAAGGGCCGTACCAATTAACTCTTTATTTCTGACGTCCAAGGCCATGTTTCTGAGCGCGGTAGCGACGGCACACACCACACGGTCGTTGTCTATCCTCAGCAGCTCCACGAGGATGGGCAGACCCTTCTCTTTCCTCACCGCCGCACGGATGTACACCGACCACTAGGGGAGACACACACACACACAAATAAACAGGTGTAAGTCGCTAAATATGACAAATAACACCTTTTGGCCACTTTGCTATATATAATTCTACATTTCAGCAGTTTTCAGGAGACCATGAAGTGTATCGTCATAGTTGGATATGTCATGTGGGCAAATGCCTGTAAAGTGTCTCATTTTGGATCAGCACCCCGCTGACAGTGTAATCACACTCCCCAGGTTACAGTGAAAGAGTAATACTAGCTCAGAGCTTTAGCTCTCTGACGTTCTCTATGTATGACCCCAGCTGTGGGATCAGCCTTTATCAGTGACGAGTGTCAGCTCAGATTAGACTCTCTGCTACCCTGCACTTCTGCTGTAATAGGGGAGACCGCAGCATACGGCCCAGCAGGCATCCCCTCATATTTCTCATTTCTGATGACCTCTGTACGTGTACATAAAAAAAGAGAGCGTTAAAAACACAATGACAGAGAGGCTCTATTCCAAAACCTTGTAAGCTGCCTACCTAGTAAGCAGAGCATAGGTTCACTAAAGAATTAAAAGTTGTTTCAAATTCATATTTCTACAATTTAAAATACCTGTTTTCTATTTTAATATATTTTAAAATGTAAATTATTCCTGTAATGGCAAAGCTACATTTTCAGCATCATTACTACATTCTTCAGTGTCACATGACCCCTCAGAAACCATTCTGATATGCTGATTTGGTGCTTAAGAAACATTTCTTATTATCACAGTTGTCATGCTAATATTTTTGTTAAAACCTGAGACATTCTTTCCCCAAGATCTTTGTTGTAAAACAAAAGTTCAAGAACAGCATTTATTTGACAGAATTTGTTTGTAAATGACTTTACTGCCTCTTTTGATGTTTTTTTTGCATCCTTGCTGAATGAAAGTATTATTTTCTTTCAAAATAAAGATTGAAAAGCACCGATTAAAAAACTGATATAAATAAAACAAATAAATAAATAAAACTATTAGTAAAGCCTCTTTCACTGTATACATTGTTTTTCTTGAGCACGCACAAACCTAAAACGCTTTATGACCTGCATATATTCACCTCTGACACATCAATACTGTAATGATGGTTTGATGTTGCATAATCACCAAACAGCAAAGTACAGTCTGATTTGAATGATTGCGTACTCCCTTTATCTGTTGCTAGTTTGAGTGACGTGGATGCTCATTCATTTAGTGTAGTCCGAAAGAGGTTATGGCAAAGACAAACAGTTTTGCATAATGAAAATATGCACCATGAATTGATTCAGTTGTGATAAACAATCACTAAACTTTTAGCTGCACTGCTCCAACACCATGAAAAACACTCTGCTTGTGTGATGAATTTATTTTTTTAAATTCTCATTTATGTGTTTTAGAAAATAGAATGGGGGCAATAGCCTGGAAACACAAATATTTTTCCATTCCATACTTCTTTTTTCATATTTATCCAGTACTAGAAATGACTAAATATCAAATTCCATACTTTTTCATACTGCATAGTAACCTATGCCTATGTAGAGTGTTTCAAATCACACCTGATCATGTAACACAAAATGAAAGATTTCCCACCAAACACACACCATTCAGCTTTTCAGATGAACTGAAGCCAGTCGGTGACTGTACAAACAAAAAAGACACAATGTTCTGTTCAGGCTTTGATATTAAATGATTAATATTATGAAAAGTGTTTCAGGTGTACTAAATCAGAGACTGTTATTGTGTAAAGTCCTGCCCTTCAGTTATAAGAGCCAGTAGGTGTTTTTAATAGAGATATTGCTTGTTTGTTTACTTTAAATGCACTTTTTAGTGTGCATTGAACTAAAGAATCAAAATATATGATAGAATTGCTTATTTAGTTTGCTGTTACTTTCAAGCTCTTATTAAGGCATAATCTTGACAGACCGTTTAGAATATTGCCATCATTCCTCATTCAAGTACATAAAAGATGTACTTGTATTATCTGCTTAGAAAATTGCTGCCTGGGGTGTTACCAAGATAGCCACAGAGTGATCTGACTTTGACTAAACCCAGCTGCAAATAAATCTGCCATTTTTAAAAAGCTGTTATAAACAAGTGTCCGCAGTGTGAGATGATTTACTCTAGTGATAAAATCCCCTGGTCTAGTTGTGGAGGTAGGCTCAGTTGGCACTGTATTTAGTGCGCAGACAGGCATTGCTAAAATGGGCATTACATTT